>CAUYUJ010003526.1:55000-78279 GCA_963575745.1 Prorocentrum cordatum | reverse complement strand
TCCTCATCCTCCTCCTCCTCCTCCTCCTCCTGTCCTCCCCATTGCCACCGTGCCCCCATTTGCTTCGGCGCGGCCCGCTTGTTAGCCCGACCGGCGCCCGACCGCTTCCGCACCTCTGCGCCCGCCGACTTGACAACACATGGTCCTGCCGTCTTTGCTCGTCGATCCCCTCTGAGCCTCACAGCCTCTCTCCCTTCACCCGCCCCCTTCCCGGCCGCACCCTCCCGCCCCCTCGAAGCAGCTCGGAAGCTATGCCAAGCACCTGCCGAAGCCCGCCTCCCTCCTCCCTCCTCCTCTTCCTCATTCTCCCTTTTTGTCATTATCCAGCTTCTAGGCGCGCCTGCCCAGGCTCTGGCAACTTTGGAACCCCGCTTTCTGCCCACGCGCCCCTCATGCCGGCACGGCCTCCTTGTCTTGTCCGACGCCCTTCGGCCCAGACATCCGATGTCGGGAAATCCACTACGCCGTGACGATAACATCCCTCGCGCTTCACGCGCTAGTTTTCTCGAGCCCGACCGACCCGTAAGGGTCCCAGTGCCAAGCGGGGCCGGCAACGACCCTCGCGCTCTCTGCTCACGATGCCTGGAGGTGACAGCTCCCGCGCCACCTCCGAAGCCCCCCGCAGCCCTCCGAGGTCATCCGAAGGCCCCTCTGCTCCGCGGGCCTCCGAAGGCCTATGTCGGGCGTGTCCCCCTTCAGGGGGATTTTCAACGAAAAATTCAAAATACCCCAAAAATACCCCAAGAAGGTCAACACATACTTAAAAATAATCCCCTGACTATTTCTGGACAATTTTTTTTAACTATTTTGGGGGTATTTTTAATTTTTCGTCGAAAATCCCAGTGGAGGGGGACAGGCCCGACTTAACCGAAGGCCCTCCGGAGGCCCTCCCGAAGCACAGGCCCTCCGGAGGCCCTCCGAAGGGCTGCCCCCGGGTGGCGGACCCGCGGCGGGGGCACCTCCGCCTCCTGGGCGCGCTGCAGCACCTCGCCCAGGTCCTGCGCACCACCGCCGCCGCCGCCGCCCACGCAGCCGCCGCCGCCGGCAGCGGCGGCAGGTCGCCATGGCGCCCGCCGGCCGCCGATCGCCGACGACGGGCGCCGCCGCCGATCGTTGAGCGCCGCCGCCGCCGCCGCGGCCGACGACGTCGTCGACGACGACGACGACGACGACGACGACGACGACGACGACGACTCCGCCGATCGCTGAGCGCCGCTGGGCGCCACTGGCCGAGCGCCGCCGAGCGCCTCTGGCCGCCGCCGGCCGCGGGGCTCCTGCGCGGAGGCCTCCCAGCCCCAGCGGGCGGCCGCCCGCGGCCACGCTGGGGGGGCCACGGAAGCGCTCCTGGCGGCCGCGCGGCGGGGCCGCGGCCGCCTCGTCGTCCGTCGTCCGTCGCCCGTCGCCCGTCGTCCGTCGTCCGTCGTCCGTGGTCGTCGTCCGTGGTCGTCGTCCGTCGTCGTCCGTCGTCGTCGTCGTCGTCGTCGCCGTCGTCGCCGTCGTCGCTCTCGGCCTCCGGCGGCTGGCCTCGGGCCTCGCGGGGCCCAGAAGGACGGCCCCGGGGTCAAGTCGGGCCTGTCCTCCTACAGAGGGATTTTGGAAGAAAAACGAGAAATAGTCCTAACATCGCCAAGTACTTAAAGAAAAATCGTCGCCATACTTGTTTGACTACTTTGGAATTTGCCTCCTGTAGAGGGACAGGCCCGACTTGACCCTGGGGGAGGGATCACGAGGCCTGGGGGCCCGCACGCACGGCTTGCACCGACATGCCGGCGAGAACGCCGCACGCAGCGCAACACCACCGAGGCCGCCCAGCCATGGCGATGCCTCCACCGCGACACCGGCGGCACGGGCTGGCCTGCAGCGGCGACAGACACGACATAGTGGAACTCGTTCGAGAGTCTTCGTCACGACCACCTTCTGATAGCACCAACTTCCACGCCGATTTCGGAGCGCCGGATGTCTGGGGTCGCGGTCGCCGCCGCCAGCACCGTCTCCGTCGCCGCCGCCACTGGTACCCCGCCTCTTGCGCTTGGCGGGTGTCCCCCCTATCTTCCGCTTGACGGGTGCTGTCCCCCTCTCTTCCGCTTGACTGGCGGTAGCCACACACACCGCCCATTATTACACCATCCACACACCCATAAGCGCAGGATAGCACGGCATCGCTGCAGGGCTGAAAGAAACATGTCTGACTCCAAAATGAAGGGGGTGGGGGGTTGACTGAAGTCGCCTCCCTTTGTTTGGTCGGTGGACCCGATTGCTCCAGAGAGAGCCTCAAGAGCGCGCCAAGGGCTCCGAAAGTTGCCCGACGAAAGGACCATACCAAGAGGCGTCCAGGAAGCTCCCAACGTCCCGAATTGGAATTGGTGCTGCTCGGGCTGAACCCGCTTGAGATCTGACTGGGGCCCCCTTGTTTCACTGCGCTACTGCGGATGCAATCCGCATCGAACGGCATCGAGCCGCTCGACCCACCCTTCAACACGCTTCTCACATCTCACCTATCAACCGGTATTGCGAAAAGATCGTGCGACTAAGCCGGCACACGGAGAAGGGATGGGGGAGAGGAGAGGAGCAACATCACAGGACTATCGATACGAATTCCCGCCAAAAACGTATCAACCACATCGGGCCAGCGCCGGATTCAAAACCCCATGGCTCCAGTGGTCGATCCAAACATCGAACAACGTCGGCCGTCGCGCGCACCACCTGCTGAAAGCTGTGGCGTAAGCGCAAGCCAAAAGGGTAACAGCAATCGCGACGCTGTGAAACGTTTGTTGTCCACTGGCCCGCGTGGAGGCCAACAGGCTGCGATGACTAGGCTGTCCAGTACCCTGCACCAGTTCCAGCTCGAAGTTCTAGTTCTAGTGGCGTAGTGATTGAAGGCCGCGCGGGGGGGAGGAGCCCGAAAATCAATCCACTCCCAGAAATGTTCTTCGATTTCGGCCTCAAGGGTCTGTTCTCGGGCACAGGGACCGTCAAACACGAAAATGTGACGAACAACTGTTCCTGGGGAAGGGGGCGGGACCTCTGGGGCCGCGCATTGTAAAACACATCGTCGGATGTCTGAGCTTCCACGGGCGGAAGGAGGAGAGACGACCAGGGAGGCAGAATTCCAACGTCTGCCCCACAGCTCCTCTGACCACTGTTGCTGTCTGGTCTGCCTGGGATGGGGTGGCGAATATCGAACGCAACCTGGCCAAGCGCAAGCAGGGACATGAAAGCGCTGGGCTCCTAGGGGGCGGGGAGAAAGCGACGATCAGGACCCAGACCCCCGACGTCCCTTCACTGCAGAACCAACTTTTCCTCCCGAACTGTTTTCTGACAGCCCCCAGGGCCTGGCAAAGGGCCCGCCAGGAGAGCGAGGCTGCCCGAAAGCCTCTCGTCATGATTGTTGCCGCGGCGCGAAGGGGTTTGGCCCTGGTGGCGTTCGGCTCCTCCTCCTGCTCCTCCTCCTTCTCCTCCTGCTCCTCCTCCTCCTCCTCCTTCTCCTCCTCCTTCTTCTCCTCCTCCTCCTCCTCCTCCTCCTTCTCCTCCGCCTCCTCCTCCTTCCCTCCCTCCCTCCCTCCCTCCCTCCCTCCCTCCTCGTCCTCCCACTTCTCCTCCTCCCCCTCCCCCTCTTCCTCCTCCACCTCCTCCTCCTCCTCCTCCTCCTCCTCATCCTCCTCCTATCCTCGAAGGGTTTGGGCCCTGGTGGCGTTCGGGCCTGCGGCGGCCGTTCGGGACGCTTTTTGGGCACCCCCTGGACGCCCTCGGCCAGGGGCCGCTGCGGGAGAGCCCCTCCCCGCCCAGAGCTGGCAGCAAGAGATCCAGAAAACCTCCAACACCACTCGCCGTGATTCCGTCTGCTCCGCTAGGGCTCCCAACTTCGCGCTTCGCGCTGCGCGAAGCGCGAAGCGCGAATAACTTCGCGCTCTCGCGCCGTCCCCCCAAAGGGAGAAAAGGAGGACGAGGAGGAGGGGGAGGAGAAACGAGGACCGCGAAGCGCGAAGCGCGAATAACTTCGCGCCCTCGGGGGAGCCCTTGGCTCCGCGGCGCGAGCCGGACCTAGAAACGAAGGCGACTCGGGGGCGTCCAACGGGGGGGGGGGGGGGGTCCGGGCGGAAGGTGCGCAGACCAGGGCCCGAGGGCACGTGCGCGGCCCAGGAGAGGGAGCCGAGGGACGTGCTGAAAGAGACGTGGCGCCACGAGATCCTGGGGGGATCTCGTGGCCTCGGCGACGATTGTCCACTCCTCCTGATCATCACCCCGCTCTTAGACTCCCCAGAGCGACCAGGAAACAGGATCGGTCAGCATCGAACCTGGAACTCGAATCGAATCGGCACCTGCGTCGGATCAAGCCGCCTCGGCAGGGAGTCAGCATCGAACCGGCCCGGCCACGCCAGGATGCACACACACACACACACAGCAGCGCCGTGCAGGTCGGGCCGCACCGCGTCGCTGGAGACGGCTCGGCGTCGAGGTGGATCGGGCCAACTGGAACCGAGTTGGCGGCGCGCACAAGGGGGTGGAGGGAGGGGGAGGGCTTCTCAGGAGGAGGCTGCTTCTTAGAGGGCGCCGGGCTTACATATGCAGACAAGTCCCGCGCCTTCCAAGAAGCAGGGGCTTCGCTTTGTCTGAGAAGCCCTCCCCCCACCCCCCTTCTGCGCGTGGCTGGCCGATGTCGCGTCGGATCCATCGGATCGGACACCAGGATGCTGGCGGCGATTCGAGGAGGAACGAGCTGCACAAACACCACAACGCTCGGAGGTCCGCGCTGGGCCCCCCCCCGGCGGCGCCTCCAGCGCTGCCCCATGGCTCGCTCCTGGCGCCCTGGAGAGGGGGCCCAGCACCGATCCGAGAACTCCGCGCGGGGCTCCGAAAGTTTGCGTGTACACTGTTCCTTCTTCGAGCTGAGAGGAAAGCGCGCCGACGTACCAAACCTCGCTGTTCGCGCCCTGGAGGGGGCCCAGCACCGATCCAAGAACTCCGCGCGCGGCTCCGAAAGTTCGTGTGTACACTGCTTCTTCCTCGAGCGAAGAGGAGAGCGCGCCGATGTCCCCTCAACCTCCACAAGTATGAAGCCCCCCAGCTCGCCTCTGCCCCCCCGAGCCGGCGGCATGTCCCTCCCAGAGCGGCCCCCCGTTCCTGCGGAACGGGGGGGGGACAGAGAAGGAGGAGGAAGGCAGGGCGAAAGGATAGCGGGAGGCAGGGCGAGAAAAAGGAGGAGGCGAAAAACAGGAGGAGGAGGACGAGGAGGAGGAAGAAGGAGGAGCACCAGTACCATGATGGTTGGAGGAGGAAGGGGGAGGAGGAGGAGGAGGAGGAGGAGGAGGAGGAGGAGGAGGAGGAGGAAGAGGAGGAGGAAGAGGAGGACAAGTGTAAACCCAAGACTCGTCAACGATGTTGGAATAAACCCTCCCCCGAACTCCCTTTTTCATAGGCCCATACAACGATTAATTTCCACTGAGGGGAGTGCCCCGTTGGGAGGACACCGCTTGAAGATCCTGAAGCGTGCCAACACACCTTTCTCGGAACTTCGACGCCACTAAGCAACCTGACTGTCACGTCTAGCCGATCCTGAACCGTGCCAAAACACCATCCCTGGGACTTCAAAGCTCCGAATCAACGTACTCTTACGCACTGACAGTCGTGAATCGCTCCAAAAAACCGGGCGTTGACGTTGACCATGGGAATCCGCGAAACCCTTGCGAAATTCAAAAACGAAAGTGCGAGGCGCTGAGGCGAGAGCCACATTTTGAACAGGAATCGCCATCAATCCGTGAAGACCTGGCATATTCTGAAAAACAGCTGTTCGCGGCGCTCAGACGAGAACCACATTTTGAAAACGACCCGCTCTCAATCCGTGACGCTCTTGCGAATGTTTAAAACGAATGCGCGCAACGAAAATGCGAGAACTACTTCTTAAAAACGAACCGCCCTCAATCCGTGAAGCTCTTTCAAATGTTTCAGGATAATGTGCGCGGCACTGGGGCGAGAACCACTCATCCTCAATCCGTGAAGCTCTTGCATATGATTTAAACGAGTGTACGCGGCGCTGAAGCGAGAGCCACATGCTGAAAACCGCCCGCCCTCCATCTGTGAAGCTGTCGTCGATTTTGAAGCTTCAGGGTCATTCGTGGTGACAAAGTCTCAGGCGAAACGCCCGGTCCGCAGTTTCGACCAGCCTCGGGGTGCGACAGGGAAGAGTTATTTATAAGGACAAGGAATGGAAGAGGAGGAGGAGGAGGAAGAGGCGAAGGAGGAGGAGGAGGAGGAGGAGGAAGATGAGGAGGAGGAGAGAGGGAGGAGGGAAGATGAGGAGGAGGGGAAGGAGAAGGAGGAGGAGGAGGAGGAGGACGCGAAGGAGGAGGAAGGAGAAGGGCGGGAGAAGGGGACCCCTGACGTTCCCCCTTGCTTTCCCGGGTTATAGCTCGTCTCCCTGGCAGCCGTTCGGGACGATCCGGGCACCTTCCAGACCACTCTCGGCGAGGCGCAGCTGCTGGAGGGCGCTCCGGGCTCCGATCACCGCCGAGAAGCCACGAGAACGTGGAAGATCTCGAGCCTCCGAAACGAGGAGGACGAGGGGCAGGAGGACGAGGGTGGGGGGAGGCTCGAGGGGGGAGGACGGCGACGGCGAGGCTCGGAGAGCCCGAGCCCCAGGCCGCAGCGAGGCGCGAGGCGCGGTCACGTCCTCGAGCGGCCCAGACCGTCCGACATCTCGGCGTCGGCCTGCGGGCGGCGGGATCTGGGCCACCTTGCACACACGCACGGCCCGCCAGCAGTAGCTCTGCCAGAACTCGAGGATCGAGGAGGAGGATCGAGGAGGAAGAGGATCGAGGAGGAGGATCGAGGAGAAGAATCGAGAAGAAGGAGGAGGAGGAGGAGGAGGAGGAGGAGCAGGAGGATCGAGAAGGAGGATCGAGGAACCCTCCCGTCGTGAAAACAGAACAAGTTGTGACAAAAAAGACAGCTGGCGCTCGAGGGGGACTGGGGAGGAGGAGGAGGAGGAGGAGGAGGAGGAGGAGGAGGAGGAGGAGGAGGAGGAGGGATCGAGGAGGAGGAAGAGGAGGAGGAGGAGGAGGACCCTGAGATCCTGGTGTCGCCTGTTTCTTTTCGCACCGGACGTTTCCGCTCGAGCTCAAGCCCGGGGACCATCACAGACCGCTCCAGCTCGATAAATGCAACATGGAGATGGGGTCTAGTGCTCCTGTCGAGATGATTTGCGATGTTGTCGCAACGTCTGATCCCACGGAAGAAGGAGGACGACCCAGGAGAAGGGTCGGCAGCGCGCCCACAGGGGGCAGGCCGAGGGGGCGGGCCCTCTCAGAAGGCTCGAAAGCCCCCCCCAAAACCCTTCTCCGAAGAGCCTTCCGGGCATTCTCCGAAGCCCCGTCGCCTTGCGAGCAGGCATGCCCCCTCTCCCTTCCCCCCTCGGCGCGGGAAGGGCCACAGCAGAGGAAGGGCAGAAGAAGAGAGAACAACAGAAGCCCCCTGCGTTCGACGGTCCGCGCGGATTTTCTCGGATCGGCGCTGGACCCCCCTCCCTGGCGCGCGGAGCGCGCCAGGGGCGGCGCCAGAGGCGCCGCCAAGGCGCTCCAGCGCAGATCCAAGAAAGTCCGCGCGGACCGTCGAAAGTTTATGCTAATATCGTTTCCTTCTCCCTCGCGAGGAGGAAGAAGACGATACTAAGGAGAAGAAGGAAGAGCAGGCCCCCGGGAGACCCCGAGCAAGCGCCTCAGAGGCACACGAAGGGACCCCAAGAAGCATCTGACAGGCCTACGGCCTGAGTCCCCGGCAGGGTGGCGGGATGTGCCGGAGGCCGCCGTGAAACTATATACCACGAGTTTGCATTAGTGAAGCAGCCCTCTTCGCCTCCCTCGACCCTCGACCATAGACCCTCGACCTCAATCATCGAGGAGGATGGAGGCGAGGGAGGAGGATGAGGAGGAGGAGGACGAGGAGGAGGACGAGGATGAGGAGGAGGAGGAGGGGAAGGAGGAGGAGGAGGAGGAGGAGGAGGAGGAGGGAGGTGGAAAGGGGGAGGAGCAGGATGAGGAGGAGGAGGAGGAGGAGGAGGAGGAAAGGGGGAGGAGCAGGAGGAGGAGGAGGACGAGGAGGAGGTGGAGGAGGAGGAGGGAAGGAGGAGGAGGAGGAGGAGGAGGAGGAGGATCCAGGCATCCGCCAACGCGAGAAAATATCGCCACGGAGGCATCGTTCCCCAACTTTAGCTCTCCTGGGGCCACTTCCAAGAAGCGGGATTGTCAGAAAACGACTCGGGGTGAAACACAACCGGCCCCAGGGGTAACAGTCGTTAGGTCCAGGTGGACATGTCTCCATTGCGTCACCGTTTTGGCCGAGGCACTGCCTGGATTGGCCGTCTTGGCTTTCGACGCTACCAGCGCTCTGAATGCCCTGCTCCGCCAGGCAACGCTGGACGCAGTGGGCCGCCGGGCGCCGACCATGTTTGGCCTTCGCTAAAGCATGGCTGACTGGGCCGACGACGCACTTCTTCAGCTAGGGACGGCCACGGCACCCCCATGCCTGTGCCTGCTCGGACCGTTCGCTCAGCCCTGCTTTTTTTGCGGTGGGCATCGCGGACGCCCTCGCGCGCGCAGCCGCCGCCTGCAGCCGCTCGGCTCCGTCTCCTGCCCGTCCTCCTACATGCCTGGACGACGTGCTCGTCGCCCGCCGCCCTTGCGCACGGCACCGTCCGGGAAGACATTGGGCCGGGCGGGTCTGGAGCTCGACCCGGCGAAGACACAAGTCTGGACCTCCAGCTCAGCCACTGTGGTCCCTGCCCAGCTCGCGCCACTCCAGACTGCAACGCTGGCCCTGCTTGACAATCCTGTCACCTGGCACGACCGCGACGACGGAAGCGACGGCGCCAGGCTGAGCCTCCTGGCTGGCTCCGACGGGCGGGAGGTCCTGGAGAAGATGCGCAGCTTCATGGGCCACTGGAGGATGCTGCGCCAGAGCGGCCTCTCGGCGGAAGGAGCCCACACGCTCCTCCGCACCCTGCGCGCGGGGGGGGAGTGCATCCAACCCTAAGACCGCTTGGGTGGGGAAGCTCGACGGTCTGCTCTTCGAGGCTTTCGCCGGCATGACTGGGACCATCCGTGAGGAGCAGAAGCAGTGGCTCAGCCTCGACCTTTCCGACGGCGGCAACGGCTTCCCTTCTGCCCCGTGCCCGTGCCTACCTCTGGAGCTGGGCCTTCTGCGTCCAGAGCGCAGCGGCCGCCCTCGGAGCCACGTCGGCGGAGGCCGTCCGGGCTCGCGCCAAGGCGGAGTTCGACGGGCAGGAGGCGAAGGCGGAGCCTCGCGACCGGGTAGCTGTCCTGGCCGCGCCGAAGACCAGACTGCCGGGGCACGGGGGGGAAATGACCTCCGCTGCCCAAGGGGGGCGGCCGACGAGGACGGCCAACTCGCTCGGACGGAGGGGCACCCGGGGGCGGGGGCCTCCGGCTCGAGGCAGACGACGCGCACCTCCCAGACGACCACATCTTGGCAAACCTGCGCACACGTCCTAGCTGCGACCTATGCGCCCCAGGCGCGCGCTGTCAGCACCGCAAACAGGACGGCTCGCCATGCGGGAAGCAGCTGGACGCCAAGAGCTGGCACGGCACGACGTGCGGGTGCGGGAAGATCAGACATTACCGTTACAACTCCCTGCGGGACTGCAGTGCGCCGTCGCACCAGGCTCAGATTGGCCACCAGTCCACCTCTGAGCAACGCGTCCCTGCTTGGAACCGCCACCATCCCGCCACGGGTGTGTGGGAGAGCACGCTGGACGTGGCCATGCGCGACCCCGCCACCAATGCACTCGTCTACGTGGGCTGCAACGTTCGCAGGCATGCCAAGGCTCGCCCGGATGGGGTGGCGGCTGCCGCGTTAGGACAGCAGCCCCTCAGCCACCACCAGTGCGACCACCACCACGACCACCGTCACGACCACCAATACCAGCTCCGACACCACCACCACCACCACGGCCAGCCCGACCACCACTAACTGTACGGACCACGACCACTACAACCACCACGGCGACCATCACCACGACGACCACGACCACCGCGACCAAGGCGACCGACACGACCACTGGCGATCACTGGCACGGCCACGACGCCCACCACCACGACCACCGCGACCACCGCGACCACGACGCCCCCCCCCCACGGCCACTAACAGTGCGCCCACCCACCACCAAGACAACTGCGACGACGACCACCACGACCGCCGCCTGTCGCTCGCACCCACCCCAGGACCCCTCACCCCTCCCCTCCCCCTCTCCTGCCGGGCCGCCCCTGCCAAAGCGCCCGCCTCGCGTGTGGTCCCCTCCTTTCCTCTCCCCCCGCTTCCTCCTAAACATGCTGGCGCTGCTGCTCCGCGCGGGCTGGTCTCGCTTGGCGCCTGGGGCCTGCGGCAAGCTTCTCTGCCCAGGCCCGGCTGCGCCCCCTGGGGGCTGGGACTGCCCTTAACCCCCCCGCCGCGAACAAGAGAGAAAGAGAGAGAGGGAGAGGCGTTTAGACGTTTCTGGTGGATTCTGGGAGGCCTTGGGGGAGCAGGAAGGGTCGCATCACTTCCGCAGATCGCATGCGTGTGCAGTGCGTTTTCGGGGGGGAGATGGCGGGGGCAGCTTCTGGGCCCCAGGACCCCCAAGAAGGAGCCCAGGAGCGCAAAAAGCTGGCCCCCAGGGGAACCTCCCTTGGGGCCCCACGCCGTGAGCTGCACCACGGCGCCGAAGATGCCTGGGCGGGACAACGAAAACCAAAGCCGCCCCTCGACCTCCACATGCCAGCATCGTTCGGGGATGGACAGACCCCCCTTCAGTAAAACGTGGTTTAGTGAAAACGACCTGAGGCCCAAACCTGGCGGGCGCAAGCCTGGAAAACAACGGCCACGGCGCCCTCTCGAGAACCGAAAACGGACAATTCACTGATCGACGTGTCACTGTCGGGGGTTCTGTCCACCCCCGGATCGTCTGGGGGCTGACACGGATGCACTGGCACGCGCTATGGATGCGACGTGCTCGACCCTGGACCCCCATGCCACCCGCTGCTCCGGGGCCGCCTTCCGGCGGTCTTCGGGCGGTCTTCGGGCGGCCTTCGGGCGGCCTTCGGACGATCTCCGGCGGTAGTTGGCGGCTTCCAGCGGTCCTCGGCGCGAAAGCTGGACGGCTGCGTTCAATACGGGGTCCAGTATCGAGCACCTAAGTCGAGTGGAGCTCGTGAGCGACCAGAGGGACCCATGCCAATGAGGAGCTCACAGCAAACGGATGGGCATCTGAACGGTGAACTGCGCGGGAGTCAATGCTTCTGTGGCCCAGGATTGGGACACTTGCGGCTGGAGTCGCGGGTGGGACATTCGGAGGCCACGTGCTGGATACGCATGTGGATGGCTAGCGTGCCCATCCACGATGAGGCCGAGCGTTGGGAAGGAATTATGCCATGTCTGTATCCACCTGTGGCCAAGCCAGCCGCATCAACGTGTTCCCGAGCACCTGCAACGAGATGCCCCGCGCGGAGGAGGCAGCGACGTTCCTTTTTGCCCCCCCCCCTCTGGGGCCGAAGCAGTGGCCGCCACCCGGTCGTCGAAAACAATGCGTCTGCCTTCGGCGTTCCGACATCGAGGTGGCGCCCGTGCCTCGGCAGGTGAGGTCGAAGCCGAGGCGCCGACATAAGTCCAAAAGACCAGACCGGCCCTGTGAGAGCAGGACGGTTGGACCGGAGCCCGAGATGCCCTTTGGATCCCCGTGCGATTCATGAGAATGACAGCTCGCGGACGAGGGCGGGCGACGACGACGACGACGACGGCGACGAGCAAGAGCCAGGACGATAAAGATGACGATCCTCCTCCTCCTCCTCCTCCTCCGCCTTCGCCCGCCCGCCACCGCCCACCCTCCCTCTCCCGCCGTCGCGTCTGAGCACGAGTGCCATTGGCGGCGCGCAAAACGGGGTAGGGGGAGGGGGGAAGGCTTCTTAGAAGCACCCCTGCTTCTTAGAAGGCGCGGGCCTTCTCTATAGACGTAAGGCCGAGGCCTTCTAAGAAGCAGGGGTGCTTCTAAGAAGCCTTCCCCCCTCCCCCTTTTCCCTTGTTGCGCGCCGCCAATGCCAATTACAGCACACCTGGCAGCCCCATCCACCACGGGGCCCTGACCGCAGCGACTGCGAGTCCGACAGCTTCCACCAACGGCTCCAGCATCGGAGAGCGAGCTACCCTTCGCAAGCAACCCTTAACCCGATGGCGCCGTACGACTGTCATGCGAGGAGGCCGTGGCGACGTTCGGACCCACAAAACTTGCGGCCCCGATGTTGCACGAATATCACACATGATGTGTGCGCGTGTGGCGTTGGAGCGCCTATCGGGATGGGTGTGCGGGCAGTTTGCGGCGACTGAACAACGCGATGGGCGCGATCACCGCTCACAGCGAAAACCGCGACTCCAACATACACTTGCTCGTTTGTTGTGTGACCTAGCCTCTTGGGGTCTTTTGGATGCTTTATGGGCCATCTTGGGGGCCTTTTGGAGGCTTCTTGGACCATCTTGAAGCCCTCTCTGGCCGTCTTGGGGCACTCCTGGGCCGTCTTGAGGTGCTCTGGGGCCGTCTTGGAAGCCTCCTGGGCCGTCTTGAGGTCCTCTCGGACACCTTCTTAGGGCGCTGTCTTGGTGTCCTCTTGGGCCGTGTTCGGGCGCTCTTGTGGGCCCCTCGGTCCGTCTTGAGCTGTCGGAAGCCCGAAAAGGCGGGAACGCCGAAATCGTTCAGAATTCAACTGATATTCATGAAGTTTGCCTTTCGCGGCCCTCTTTGTGGTCTGGGCCCTCTTGGGAGCCTGTGAGGTCGTGCTGTGGCCATCTTGGAACCGCTCGGGGGCCGTCATTGGACGGTCGTCTTATCCGTCCTGGGAGTCGCTGCAAGGCCTCAAGAGGAGCGCGGGCGGCTGGCCAGGGAGGCCCAGGAGCCGTCCGCAAGGTGCCCCAAGGCGGGGGGAGGGGGGGCGTCGGAAAAGTGCTCTGGGTTTTCTGGGGGGGGGGTCCTGGTTCTCTAGTCCATGCAGGACGTGTGCTAATAGGAATAAGTATGCGGCGTGCATGCCGTCGTGCCTCGCCGCCCACGCTACAACACACAATCACACACAGGCTGCGGGATTAACTACAAGGTACAAAGGTACACTACTGCCGCGCTGTTTTTTTGTTTGAGGATCTCTCTGCGGTGGTCCGCGTGGATTCCGAGCTACAGCTGGCAAGCCAGAGAGAAGCAAAAAAACTGTGGTTTGCCAACTCGAGAACTTTTGTAGACGCAAGTTCTGCGCCACAAAAATCGGCCAATTCACTAATCGACGTGTCAGGGTGGGGGTTCTGTCCACCCCCGCAAAAAAACACAAATCGGCCGAAGAACCTGCGGGGAAACTTTGCCCGCTGGCACTTCGGACCGCTGACAAAAAGGCGGGGGGAAGGGGGAAGGCAGCCGGGGATGAGGCCAAGGCCCCACTCCCTCAGCCGCACCCACTGCTGCATGGACAGAAATCGGGGACCATGACCAAGACAGCACGCGGAAACGTCGTGCCGATCTTGGTCACCGTCCATCTCGGTCAGCGTCAATTCGTGGATCGCCCTCGCGAATCGTCGACGGCCAGCATGGTATTGGCAACGACAAGATCCCGCGACATCTTGGTCCTGGTCAGCGTGTTTCTCGGGGGCGGCCTAGAGGGGGGCGTCCAAGAGGGGGGGCGCAAATCATGACCGGCGGCATGTGCGCGGCCCAGGCTGGGGCCAGGGACGCAATAAAATAGCAAGAGGCGCCATGGCATCTGGGGAGATATCATGACCCCCGCCATGATGCGCCCCCCCCCTGCAACGGGTTCATCCGGGGCCGTAGGCGACCTGAGGAGGGGAGGGCGAGGAGAAGGAGAAGGAGAAGAAGGAAGAGGCGGAGGAGGAGGAGGAGGACGAGGAGGAGGAGGAGGAGGAGGAGGAGGAGGGGGATGATGATGATGATGGGGATGAGGATGAAGATGATGATGGTGATGGTGATGATGAGGAGGATGGGATGAGTCAATGAGGATGAGGATGAGGATGAGGATGAGGATGATGATGATGATGATGATGATGATGATGATGATGAGATGGTGATGATGATAATGATGATAATGATGGTGATGATGATGATGATGGTTTTATTATGATGCTGATGATGATTGATGCGATGATGAGGGATGATGGATTAGGGAGGAGATGGAGGAGGAGGAGAAGGAGAAAAAGGAAGAGGAAGAGGATGATGATGATGTTGATGATGATGATGATTGATTGATGAGGAGGAGGATGGGAGGAGGAGGAGGAGGAGGAGGAGGAGGAGGAGGGGAGGAGGAGGAGGGAGGAGGAGGAGGAGGAGAAGGTCGAGGGGAGGAGGAGGAGGAGGAGGAGGGGGAGGAGGAGGGGGGGAGAGGAGCAAGAGGAGGAGGAGGAGGAGATGAGGAGGAGGAGGAGGAAGAGGTGGAAGGAGGAGGAGAAGGGAGGAGGTCCGCCTAAGCCCTTCGGGGAGCCCTCCACCCTCCACTAGTTCAACCACCCCCCTTTTACCGCCCCCGTGCTTCTTCCCTCGAGCTGCAGAGCCGGGCAGCGCTGGCCGCCGCTTGGAGGCGGCAGCTGCTCAGCACCGCCAGCATCCCTGGCCATGGCCGCTCCCGGCCCTTGGAGGGCGCACGCCTCCAGACCTCGACCGGGCACCACCCTTCTCCCCCCCTCCCCCATCCCCCTCCTCCTTTTTCTCCTCCTCCTTCTCCTCCTCTCTCCTCCTCCTCCTCCTCCTCCTCTCTCTCTTCCTCCTCCACTACTCCCCCTCCCCCTCCTCCTCTTCTTCGTCCTCCTCCTCCTCCTCCTCCTCCTCTCTCTCCTCTTCCTCCCTCCTCCTCCTCACCCTCTCCTCCTCTCCTCACCTCCTCATCTCATCTCCCTCCCTCCATTCCTCCTCCTCCTCCTCGTTCTCGTTCTCGTTCTCGTTCTCGTTCTCGTTCTCGTTCTCGTTCTCGTTCTCGTTCTCGTTCTCCTCCTCCTCCTCCCCCTCCTCCTCCTCCCCGAGCCCCAGGAGTGGCCTTGACCAGGAGATGGTGGGACGCTGCCTCGCCAGATGATCCTCAGCACGTGTGGCAGCTACAGCGTGTGCTTGTCCATCGGAGCCCTTCGATGACGACGCAGGCGGCGCGGTGCGGGCCGGCACGGGCTGCACGGTGTCGGCGGAGCCGAACGGGGAAACCGCGCTGGGCTACCGCACCCCTGAGATCCGACGTTGCGAACAAATTGCAACAGCGCGAAAAATGATGACGGGAGAAACTAGACTCCATCCGTCTGCGCCATTTTTGGAACCGGATGAATCTCTGAGGGGCATGGGGCCTGAAATAGGGCGAAATCGCATGGCGCGAAACAAGTCCGACGCCAGGATCTCCAGGTTGTCCTCAGGATCATCGACTCCCGCGCCCGCGCTCGCGAGCCTCCGCTTTGGAGGCGCCCGCTAGGCGCTCACTCGGAGGCCGTCCCCAGCGCCTCCTCGCCGCCCTCCTCCGGCGAGCGCTCGCCATCCTGCGGCGTCCGCAGCAGCAGGGCGTCCGCTGGCACCGGGCCTGCCGCCCAGGGGCGGCGCGCTCGTAGCGCAGCGGCGGCCGCCGCCGAGGCGGCCACGGCGGCCGCCAACACGGCGGCCAGCGCGCCGGCCGTTCCGGAGGGCGCGCTGGCGCCGCCGCCCGCCAGGGGCGCGGCTGCTCGACTGCCAGGGTTGGCCGCCACGTCGGCGGCCAGCCGCACTGGCGGTTGCGGGGCCAGCTCCTCGGGGCAGGCGATCTGCGAGGTCGCGCAGCACCACTCCTGCTTCTCCCGGGCCCACTTGGAGCGGTCGCCGTGGCCGCAGTCGTGGAGCGGCACCTCCTCGGGGCAGGCGATCTGTGAGGTCGCGCAGCACCACTCCTTCTTCTCCCGGCGCCACTTGAAGCGGTCGCCGTGGCCGCAGTCGTGGAGCGGCACCTCGTCAGGGCAGGCGATCTGCGAGGTCGCGCAGCACCACTCCTTCTTCCTCCGGGGCCACATGAAGCGGTCGCCGTGGCCGCAGTCGTGGGGCTGGTCCGGCGGCGGCGGCGGCAGTTCCTCGGGGCAGATCTGCGCGTTCGCGCAGCACCACTCCTGCTTCTCCGGGGGCCACGCGGCGCGGTCGCCGACGCCGCAGTCGTGGGGCGGTAGCTCGGGGGTCGCGGCGTCCCCGCCCACCGCCTCGCCGGCGCCCTCGGCGCCGGCGCCCGGCGGCGCCGCCTCCTCCGGGGGGCTCCGCGAGCTCGTCTCCACGCCCGGGGTGGTCGCTCCGAGGGCGCCGTACCTGATGTTGGAGAACCTGGCTGAGGCGCCGGCAGCGGTCTCCTCCACCACCGCCGCGTCGCCCTCGCTCCTCGAGCAGGGGCCGCGGAGCACGCCGGGCACGTCGTCAGGCAGGTCCTCGGCGGCAGAGTCCAGCCACCGCATGGCGGTCGCGGGGTCGTCCCACAGGGAGAAGACGAGCACCATCCCACGGGCGAGCGCCTCGCCCATGGCTCGGAGGCCACCCGCGTCCCTGAACTTGTTGAAGGGCCCCTTGTCTTGCCCGGGTTTGCGGCACGCCTTGAACGCCTCCTTCTCGGCATCGCAGAACGACGGTGTCAGGGAGTTGCCGTGAACCCCTTCGAGGCCCTTCGGCTTGGGACTCTCGATGACCCTGCCACCCTGCACGTAGAACTGCCGGATCTCCACCAGCTCCCCCGCGTCGGTCTCGTCGGAGGTGAGGAACTGAGTCACCACTGTGAAGGGTGCCTTGGAGTCGACGCCGGACCCGCCCGGCCCGAAGAAGTCCTTGTTGCCCAGCCGGTACGGGTTGAAATCGCACCCGTCCTTGTCGCACACGCCCATGTAATGGTCGCCGGTGGCTTCGTCGCCAGCATCCGCGCCGGCGACTCGCTGGGGTCCCACCGCGGAGCACGGGTGCGCCGTGAACGCCATGCTCATCGTGTTCGCCTCGAAGAGGTCCATCTCGGGGCAGCAGCTGGCCCAGTGGCCGCCCCTCGCGGGGTCCCAGTCCTGGGGTGACAAGAACAACGCAAGCATGTAAAAACTTTCGGAGGTCCGCGCGGACTTCTTGGAGCACCCCAGGGGGGGGGCCGACACCCCCGCGCTTGGGCATCAAACT
This sequence comes from Prorocentrum cordatum, assembly GCA_963575745.1. NCBI lineage: Eukaryota > Dinophyceae > Prorocentrales > Prorocentraceae > Prorocentrum > Prorocentrum cordatum. The sequence goes on along the minus strand of CAUYUJ010003526.1, from coordinate 61,112 downwards.
AGGGTGCTGCGGGTACGGCGCTGGAGGCGCCGCCAAGGGGGCCCAACACCAATCCAAGAAATACGTGCGGAACTCCGAAAATTCATGTTCATGCCGTTTCTTATATTCCTTCGTATTGATCTTATTATTCTTCTTATTAATATAATTATTATGTTTCGGAGTCCTGCAGGTTGGCCTCTCCATCGATGAACTTCTGGCCGTGGGGGCACTGAGCGTCGCAGTATCCGGTCCCAAACTTGGCGCCCGCTGGGCTGCGGCCGCCCTTGGCGTCCATCTCGACCATGTACAGTGCAGCGTTGAGGCCGCAGGGCAGCGTGGACACGTCGACGTCGAATGCAATCTCACGATTCTTCAGCCGGATGAAGAAGAAACGTCTGCACAGACATGCACACTCGGAGGCCCGCGCCGGCTTCTCGCATCGGCGCTGGACCCCCCCCCCCCCTCTGGAGCGCGGAGCGCGGCTTTGGCGGCGTCGGAGGCGCCGCCAAGGGGGGTCGAGTGCCGACCCAAGAGATCGGCGCGGACCCCCGAAAGCGTATGCTTGAACACTGTTTTCTTCTCCGAGCTGGAACAGCTTGTACGTGTCGTCGTTCTCCATCACGTACAGGCGGGAGCCCACCGTCCTCGGGGAAACCACAGATGATACCTATCCGCCACCGTGCCCTGAGGCCCGAGTTGGAGTGTGCTCGGGTCCTGGGTCTCATCCCTGAAACCTCAATTCTCGATCCTGATGGTTGTTTCAGAGGCCCGGACCCCAAATTGCCAAATCTCTTGGGGCTCCTGGCGTGACCCCTGGGCTCACCCGAGTGTTCCCGCAGAACTTCTGCAGGGCCAGAAGGGCTCCAAGACGGGCTAACAGAGCCCCAAGAGGCCGCCCAGACAGTCCAAGGGTGCCCCGACTCGCCAAGATGGCCCAAGAAGCCTTCGAGACGCCCCAGGAGAGCTCCAAGAGCCTTCCGAAGAGGGCCCCGAGAGGCCAAAATCGTTGATGCTCCATCGGGTTTTCAATGTGTTGTCGGTTCTCCACTTTTCGAGCTTCCGACGATCCAAGACGTCCTACGAGGCCCACAAGAGGCCTCCAAGACGGGTTCCAGAGTCCCTCAAGAGAGTCCCAGAACGGCCCAAGAGGGCTCCAAGACGGCCCAAGAGGCGCCCAAAACGGCGCAAGAAGGCCCCAAGATGGCCCCAAGAGAGGCCCAAGAGAAACACGAACCGAAAAGCTGAGCCTCCCGCGCCGAGAGGCGCCCAGGAGGCCCCAAGAGGCCCCCAAGAGGCCCCAAGAGGCCCCAAAGAGGCCCCCCAAGAGGCCCCGAGAGGCTCCAAAACAACACCCCCGAGGCATCAAAACTGCCTCCAGCCCTCAGACAACCCAGGCACGGTGGCGGGATGGGCCGAAGGCAGCGAAACCTGCTTGGCAAGGGGACTGAGATCGCTCGTACTCCGTGAGGTCGCGAGATCGCTTGCTCAGTGTGTTGGAGCCCTCTTGGTGTTAAGACTTTGGCACGTCATAAAAAAGTGCTAACAAATAACATGGCGAACATCAGTGAATGTAGCCTCTCCAGGCCTTCGTGGGGGTCCGCTTAGGGCTCCTTTGGGCCGTCTTTGGGCCCTCTTGGGTCCTCCTGGGGCCCTCGTAGGGGGGCTTGGGCCGTCATAGGGCCCTCTTGGGAACCTCCTGTGGCCCTCTTGGGGCTCCCTTGGGGCTCCCTTGGGAATCAGTTTAGGCCCTCAAGGCCTCTCTTGCGCCGTCGTGGGGCCCTCTGGAGCCGTTACGGAACACTCTTGGGCCGTCTTGGGGCCGTCTTCGGGGCCTCTTGTGCCAACTTGGGGGGATCCTGGGGACCCCAGAGGCCGTCGTGGACGCTGTGAAGACCAAAGAAACAAACACGGTAAACGTGCACGTCTTCTTAGACGATGTTTGCCTCTTGGGCGTCCTGTTGGAAGCCTCGCGGAGTGTGGAGGCCCTCTTTGGCCGCCTTGAGGCCATCCTGTGCCCTCTCTTAGCGCTCTCGGGCCGTCTTCTGGGCCCTATTGGGCCTCCCCCGAGAGCCACTGTGGCGGTAGCCTGGGCGCTCCCGGGGCTGCCTGTGGGCCGCCCCTTGGGGGCCCTCTGTGCGGGGCTCCTTCGGGCTGCCTCGGGCCGCCCAGGGGCCGAAGGCGACGGACAACTGCGCCACTAGAGCTGGGCCCGCCGAGGCCAACCCACTCACACCCCCCCTTGTCGCAAGTCGGGCCTGTCCCTCTACAGGGGGAATATTCAGAAATGGTCAAACAATTATGGGGACGATGTTTCTACTATTTTTGGCTGTTTCATGTGTTGGGTACGTTTAAGTTTTCCTCCGGACTCCGCCTGTAGGGGGAAATGCCCGGGGGCGCACAATTATGGATTGGCGATCCATGGATTTGGTGCGCGGTCGCCAGATCCAAGGATCAGGGGAGGTGCCCTCCCCAAAGTGCGGCCAGTGGCCGCCTCGCTCGGCGGCGCAGATCCGCGACTGCCCATGGCAACGGGACCCGCCGCTGATCCACGCCCCCTCGATCCATGTTTGCAATCGCCTGATACGCGCGCGTTCCGTCATCCGCCGCCCCCTGCGGTGAGGAGGAGGAGGAGGAGGAGGAGGAGGAGGAGGAGGAGGAGGAGGAGGAGGAGGAGGAGGAGGAGGGGTGCACGGCGTGCCAAGTGTCTGACAGGTTCTGCGCCCGTCTCGAAAGCACTCTCCGTGGCGTCTCGGCCCCGCCCGCCGCCCACCTGGAAAGCTCCTCAAAATCCCTCCTGAGTTGGTTCAACCGCCTCCAGCGCGGCTGAGATGGCCCAAAATGGCCGCCAAGATGGTCCCACGACGCCTCCAAGACGGCCAACAAGGCCCCGGGAGAGCCCAAGATGGTCGAATCGTGTTGCCAAGACGGCCCAAGGCGTGCTCATAGTGGCCCAAGATGGCCTCAAGATCGCCCAAGATACCCCACAAGAGGCCTCCAAGACTGCCCAAGAAGCCTCCAAAAGGATACTCAGGAATGCTCGAAACGTTCAAAAGCAGTGATTTCTGTTTGGTGCTTGAATGTTTTTGGCTTTTGCTCCGTTTCGGCCTTACGACGGCCCAAGACGGCCCAATAGACCCCGACGATCGCTGCGAGAACGCCACAGGGTCCAAGAGGCCTCCCAGAGGCTCAAGATAGCCTGCAAGCCAGCCAAGATGCCCCCAAGAGAGCCCAAGATGGTCGCAAGCTGTCTCCAAGACTGCCCAAGATGCACCCACGACCACCTAAGATAGCCTCCGAGTGGCTCAAAACGGCCGAGAAGCTCCCAAGAGTCTCCGCAACGGTCCAAGAGGCCTCCAAAATCACACGCAGGAAGGCCCGAGGGAGCGGAAAACATTGATGCACCCTAGGTGTTTGAAGGTTTTGGGTCTTTGAAAGTTTTGTGCTGTTGCTCCCTGTCGGCCTTCCGACGGCCCAAGTGGGCCCAAGACGGCTCCCAAGACCGCCCGGGAGGCTTCCAAGATGGCACCATGACGGCCCAAGAGACCACAGAGACGGCCACAAGAGGACCCATCGACGGACCAAGAGACCTCCAAGATGCCCAAAAGACGGCCCAAGATGTACCCAAGACGATCCAAGATGACTTCTCAATGTCCCAAGATGGCCACGCGAGGCCACCGAGACAGCCCAAGAGGCCTCCAGGGCTTCCTCCAGGACGGCCAGAAGGAGTCAGCATCATTGATGCTGATCTGTGTTGTTGGCGATGTTGGCATTTGCTCCAGTTCGTCTTTAAGAGGCCCCCAAGATCGCAAAAAGATCGCCCAAGAGGCCTCCAAGATGGCTGGGACGGCAAACATGACCCAAAACGGCCCAGAAGGCCTCCAAGACGCCCAAGGTGGCCGTCAAGACGATCCTGAAGCGAACGCCGTGAGACGGCCAAAAAGGTCCCCAAGAAGCCCCCAAAGACCCACAAGAGGCCCAAGGAGGCCCCCAAGCGGCCTCCACGATGCCCCCAGGAAGCTCCCACGAGGTCCCAAGAATGACCCAAGAAGGTCCCAAAAGGTCTCCTCATCCTCCTTTGTCCTCCCTCGCCTCCTCCTCCTCCTCTTCCTCCTCCTCCTCCTCCTCGTATTCCTCCCCCACGTGTTCCCCGAAGGGCTTCCACAACGGCTGGGGGGCCGCATGGTCAAATAGCGTGGCAGAACTTTGCCCGAACGTTTGGACACATAGGCGTATGCTAATAGGCAGAGGGCGGCGGTAATTCGCCGTAGGCGTCTTCGATCCGCCGCCCCTTCGCTTGCCACAGGGGTGCACGTCGTGCCAAGCGTCAGGTAGTTTTTGGTTTTGCTACACGTTTCTGGTAGGACTTCGGCCCAACCCGCCAGCCACCGGGAAGGACGCCCAAGGAACGACAAGAAGGAGACTGACCGGAAAGCTGGCCTCCAAGATGGCTGCCAAAATGCCTCCAAGACGGCCAAGGTGGCCTCCAAGCCGGTCCCAAGGCGCCTATCAGACGGCCAAGATGGCCCCAAGACGTCCCAAGATGTCCTCCTCACGGCCCAAAAGGCCCCTCAGACGCCCCAAGAAGGCTACATGAGGACCTCCAGCCTTTTCGGGCGTCCGACGCTCCAAGACGCGCCATAGGTCCCCAGGATCGCCCCAAGACAGCCCAAGAGGCCCCCAAGAGACACGCAAGAAGGCACAAGAGGGCCCCAAGACAGCCCAAGAGGCCTCTAAGACGGCCCCAAGACGGCCCCAAAGACCTCCAAGACCGCCCATAAAGGTCCCGAGAGGCCCGATGCCCAAGAGGCACCAGAGAACCCTAATAGGTGCCAAGAGGCCACCAGGTGCCTTAGAGCCCCCCATCCACCCCAAAAAAAGCTCAAGAGGGGCTCAAGAGGCCTTCTCATCTTCTTCTTCTGCTTCTGCTTATTATTATTATTCTTCTTCTTCTTCTTCTCTTTCTTATTCGCCTTCTTCTCCTTCTTCTCCGTCTTACTACCTTTGATATTATCATTATTCGTAGTCGTGCCCTTCCTCTTATTTGTGTGTTTTCTCCCTCCTCCTCCTCCTCCTCCTCCTACTCCTTCCTCCCTCTTTCTCTTCCTCTCCCAAGTGTTCCCCCAAGGGGTCCCACAGCGGCTGGGGGAAGACAGTCCAATAGCTTGGCCAGACTTCGGCCCAACGTTTGGCCGCATGGGCGTTTCCAAAAGGCAGGGGGCGGCGGTGATTCGCCGTAGGCGTATTAGTTACCATTAGTCACAAGACTCCTCTCCCGCGGTGCGTTCTGACCAGAGTCTCGAGGCCAACCCAGCCGTGGCGACGAGGGCCCTCCAGGGAGGCCCCCAAAGGCCAAGACGAGGGAAGGCAACGGCATCGGTATCTTTCCCCTCTCTGACCCACCGTCCTGCCGAAGTCCGACGCGGTGACGAAGCCCAGCTCGAGGCCGCGCCCGTCGGACCTGACGCCGTAGAGGGCGCCGTAGTCCTCGGGAGCGATGCCCTCGAGCATGCAGGCTTCCGCGCAGGCCGCCGGGTCCTTGCACACGTCCTTGTTCCACGCCTCCTTCTCCATGCAGTCCCTCAGCTCCTCCACGAGGAGCAGCAGAACAGCCAGTGAGCAGAAGCTGTCGGAGGCTCGCGCGGGCTTTCGTGCGTCGGCGCGCCGTGCGCCAGGGCCGGCGCGGTGTGGCCCCGCGGGGGGGGGAGGGGGAGGGAGCGCCGACCCACGAGACTCGCGCGGACCTCCACAAGTTGCTGCCCATGCCGCACACGGAGCGCCGACTGAGGAACGGAAGGCTTGCCATCGCTCGGACGTCCAACCCCCGTGCAGGTGTGTCGGCTTCGTGCGTTGCTCTCTGGCTTAAGGATCCAGGATGATCATCGATGGCCCTCGCCGAGGCAAACACGCACACGTCCGAGCGGCGCCAAGCAGACGGAACGCTGACCGAGGAACGCAGGGGCCTTCCTTTAGGTCGGGCATGTCCCCCTACAGGCAGATGTTGGAGGGAAATTTTTAGATATTCGAAACGTATTCAAAAATAAGAGAAGATAGTCGCAAAATCGTCCCACACTATTTGTTTACTATGTTTCTGCAGTACTATTTTTGAATATGCCTCCTGTAGAGGGACCTGCCC
>CAUYUJ010003526.1:0-50000 GCA_963575745.1 Prorocentrum cordatum | reverse complement strand
ATCGAGCCGCATCGGCGATGCAGCGGCGATGCGGCGCGATCCTCCGACCCCCTCCACTCCGACCCCATCTAGGAGGCCCAGAGCTCCGCCCTCCTCGGGCGGGTGCCACTGGGGGGCGACCTGCGTGGGGGGCGAAAAAAAAAAACCCAAAGACCCCAAAGGGGCCCTTTAGGGCCCCTCTGCCCTCTGGGGCCCTGCTGGCTCCAAGAGGGGCCCTAAAAAGGGCCTCCATAAGGGCAATTTCCTTCAACCCCCCCATGTGGGCCCCCCCCCGTCGCCACCCGACCGACCTCCTCCCCTCGCCATCGCTCGGACCTCCATTCCTCGTGTATTTTTTGACTTCGTGCGTGTTTTTTTTTTCGCCAAATGATCAAGGATGGTCCTCGATGGCCGTCGCCGAAAAAAAAAAACGCACACGTCCGAGCGATGCCAAGTCCCGAGGGGAGGCGCCCGGGGCGCCGACCCGTCCCGCGGCGCGTGCAGGCTGGCCCGAGGGGGAGCTGTCTTGAGCCAGCGGCTGCGGCGGGCGGGGCAGCGGGAGGGGCAGCGGGTGCAGCCGAGCACGGCCGCGTTGCAGCCGAGCACGGGAGCAAGAGGGCCATCGTTCCGGGCACCTGGGCGACCAGAGAGAGCACGGATCCTACGCGAGATGGCGTGGCGACCTTACGCGGTGGCTTGCGCGGACCGCCCGCACGGTACACCACGCTGGAAGCGAGGGCGCTTGCGCGCGACCGTACGCGAGCAGCTTACGCGCCAATGTCGGCGAAGACGACCGCGCTTATTTTTGTTGCGTCACCCATCTGTGCCAGCTTCCCGGAGGTCCCTTCAAACAAGCCTGGGCCTATGTCTGCTGTTTCTGCTGGAAGGGCGAAGGTGCTCAACAGAACCTGGATCTGGGCCGGCGTTCCGGCATGGCCAGCTGGCTCGGACTCGCAGGCCTCTGGCACGTGCGCACAGCCATGGTGCGTGTGGGGGGGGGGCTAGCATGGCTCCCTCCTCCTCCTCCTCCTCCTCCTCCTCCTCCTCCTCCTCCTCCTCCTCCTCCTCCTCCTCTCCTCCCTCCTCCTCCTCCTCTCTCCTCCCTCCCTTCTCCTCCTTCTCCTCCTCCTCCTCCTCCTCCTCCTCCCTCCTCCTCCTCCTCCTCCTCCTCCTCCTCCTCCTCCTCCTCCTCCTCCGCCTCCCCACCAAGGCGAAGGGGGGCGGAGAGGGGACCGGACAGCCGGGCGGCGTAACTTTTTGGGCAGGAGGGCCCAGAATCGGATGGGCGATCGGAAAGAATCGGATCGGCGGAAGTCGACAGTCAAGTCGGGAAACGTCGAATCGGCGGAGGTCGGCCCGCAAACAAGGCCTTCAGTGGGAAACCGGAACCAAGATCGGAATCTGAATATGACATAGAATCGGATCGTAATCGGAATCGGTCGAACACACATCGAATCGATTCGGAGGAGTCGAAATGAGCTTTGGTTTGGGGAACGGAGAGGAGATCGGATAACCGGGCGGCGTGGCATCCACACGGGACTGCGGAAAAGATGCTGCGTGAGACAAGCCGGTGGAAGTGGGCGGGAGCGCGGCCAAATACTAAGCCACACGGGGAATCGAAATCGCACCGGGACGGGGAGAGCCCGTGTCTGCAGCCATCGTGGTGAGAGCTGCGAATCTCGAGTCCCGAGTCACAACGCGCCTCACCGCCAGCCTGGCGCCCCACCCCCACCAGGGGTCCTTCGCTGCAAGGAAATTCGACGTCCTTCGGCCGCATCGCGGATCGACGAACTCCAGCCTCTGCGGGACCCCCCCCCCGCGGCGGTCACCACGGGGGCCGCAGCCCAGCGAGCGTGCAGCAGCGACCCCCTGCGGGAGGAAGCGCAGTCCTCGTGCTGCCAGAGGGGGGCGCTGGATAAGGAACGAAGGCGTTCTTCTTCTGGCCACGGCGAGCCTGGGCTTCGAATATGCGGCTCCCAAGAGTACACACCACCACCACCACCACCACCACGTCGATTCCTCCTCCCTTCTCTACCTTCTTCTTCCTCGCCTCTTCCCTGGGAAAATGAAGGGGGTGAGGGAGGTGGTGGTGGTGTATGTGTGTGTGTGGGCCCCAACCCGACCTGAACCCAAGAAGCGGCCCGAAAACCAGAGCCCCTCCTGAGCTCAAAGTGGTCCTGACCTCCGCCTAGAAGGCAACTTCAAGAACGACCACGGGCTACGAAGCCCGATGCATTGAAAGGGCCATTGGGCCATAGTGAGCGGGACCCAACCTGGGATTCAACCGGACGAGGCGGGATTAGGCGGGACTACGACGGATCAGGCCAGCTTCCGACCACGGATGTAACAGCGCCTATAGAGCCGCGCGATAGATTAGCGCCGCTGCTGAATACAACCTCCCTGGAGTTGCATTCTAACTTAATTAGCGTCCTGGCTGCACGGCAAGGCCGACGCCTCGAGTCGGCTGTGGCACCCCCGATGCTGCCAGCCACGCGGTGGCGGCCACGTGCGCTCGCCACCCAGACCCACCGACGTCACGAGTTGTCCATGGCGTGGACCCCTGGCGGCCTGGACCCAGTCATGGGGGATCCGTTTTTCACCCCGAGTCCTTTGGCATGGCCCCGAGGGCCCAACAAAACTCCCCGGGAGCCAGCAACAGAAGCACGGACTCCCGACCCGGTGTCTCACGACCCGAGGGGGCCCGAGCACCCAGCGCGAGAAGCCGGCTGGCCAGGCGTCGCCGCGCGCGGCTGGCCGACCACGGCCCTCCGGGCACAGCAGGGCAGCCCGCGCCAGGGCACCAAGGCACCGGGCACCAGAACCACGAGCGGCAGGCCACGACATCCACGGCAAGCCGTGGCGCACCAGCCCCAACCTGTGGGGCGCACGGCCTCTCTGAGAGCAGCAGCAGGGGCCTATCACGGCCGACTGCGCTCCTCCTGTGCGCGAGCGAAAACTGACGCCCTCGGGTGCAAGAGCTGCTCGCGGAAATCTGCGGCCCGAGCCGTCGGCAGCTGCCGCCCCACAACAGGTCCCCTCCGGGACGCCATCCTGACCAGGCTCCCAGCCGCAGGCCACGAGGCGCAGAAGACCCGACAGGGCCAGCCAGGCTCCGCCTCGCCGCCCCGAGCGCCCGAGGCCGCCGAGATGCGCCCAAGACCAATCCCAGAACCCATCCCAAGGCCCATGTCCATTCTCGCTCTTGCTTCTTCCGCCACGGACAACGCTTCTGGTGGCGGCCCCGCGGGGCCTGACACGAGTCCCCGGAGGCCGACAACGGTGGAAGAACGCGGCCGTCCAAGCCCCATCCTTGAGCAGGGACCGACCGTCCCGGCATTCCTATGGGCCTACCACGAAGTGTTCTTAGAACCCAAACATGTTCGAATAGCAGAAGCAGTGTTCTTAGAACATAAGCCCGATGTGTTAAAACAAGACAGTCCCAGCCAGAAATGTTCAGATAACATTTCGAGGAAACCACAAAAGGTTCTTAGAACATTGTTTGGTAGGCCAAGCGGCACTAGGCACGCTTGACATCCTCGACCGCCCTCCCTGGTCCAGCACGCGCTCCGCCGCCGCATCCACCGAAGGGCCTGCTCCGTGGGCGGCTCCGGCTCGCATGCTTCCGCCATGGCTCCGGCGCTGCGGCCCCGTCGCGAGGCGCGCGGGGGCCCGCGCGCGAGAGCAGCTGCAGAGGGGCACGGCGGGCGCTGGCGTCAGAGGAAGCCTGGGCAGCGTGCCCCCTCTCCCTCCTTCTCCTCCTTCTCCTCCTCCCCCCTCATCCGTCTACCCCTCCTCCTCCTCCTCCTCCTCCTCCGCCTCCTCCTCCTCCTCCGCCTCCTCATCCTCATCATCATCCTCCTCCTCCTCCTCCTCCTCCTCCTCCTCCCCTCCTCCTCCGCCCTCCCCCTCCCCCGCCTCCTTCTCCTCCTCCTCCTCCTCCTCCTCCTCCTCCTCCTCCTCGACCTCCTCCTCCTCCTCCTCCTCCTCCTCCTCCTCCTCCGCTTAGTCGTAGGTCGCCTATCTTCGCGCATCGCGCTCAACGATGCGCGATTATCTCGCGCCCTCCCGCCGCCTCCCTGGAGAAGGGCGACCGCTATGGCCCACGCCGCGAAATATTTTCGCGCCCCCGGGGGGTCCTGGCTCTCCGTCTCGTCCCCCCGCTCCTCCCGACAAATACGCGAATGCTGCGACGGCAACGAGAGGCCTCCCAGAGGCCCCAAAAGGGCGAAACACCATCAAGAGAAATTCTCTTACATCTGAGAAGTCAAGGAAGCGGAAGGGGAGAAGGATGCGGAGGAAGAGGAGAGGTAGGGAGGAGGGAGAAGGCATGAGAAGAGAGGAAGAGCGAGAGGGATGGAGAATGGGGGGGAGGAGGAGGAGCTGTCCGGAAATCCTCACCGAACTTCGGAGGTCCTCTCGCATGCTTCAGGGGAGCCCCCCTGGCGGTTCCCGGAGGTCTTCGGGCGCAGTCGACGATACGCTTCCAGAAGAGAAGGGAAGATGGGCGAAAGGAGGAGGAGGAGGAGGAGGAGGAAGAGGAAAGATGGAGAAGCAGCAGGGATGAGACGGAGGAGGAGCGCACCACGGCCCAGAAGGGGCCCGCCCGGGGGCAAGAAGCTACGCAGAGTCAACGAAGGCGAGGAAGAGCGAGAGAACGAACGAACGAACCACAGTGGACCGTTGTCCGGGCCGAGTTAAGGCCAAGCAGGTGAAGCTATGGCCTCCTAGACCTGGAAGCATACAAGCATGCATCGAAACTGCGCGATGAGTTAGGCCTTTTAGGGCCTGAGTGGTTCAGCGAGTTTCCTCTTCCATCTTCCATTTTCCCTCGCGTGGAGTGGTGTATCACTGTTCCCTAATATAAGCACTCCTTCCTCCAGGCGACCGGCAGCCAACCAGGACCAATGAGACCTCCCCACACTCTCCCTGTCAAAAACCATGTGCCCCCCAGCATCCCTGCCAACAAAACAATGTGACGTCCACTTTGGGGCAAATTCTTGTCCTGATCGGGAGGGGGCACGACCACTTTGTATTGTTGGTTGGCAGGAACGGCGGGGGTGCCCGCAGATTACCTGCTGCGCGCAGGGAAAGCATCCCTGTCAAAATACCACAAAATGCATTTCGAAGCAAGATCTGGATCACACGCGGGCACCCCGCGAGCGGCGGGGGTACTGGCACATGACCAGCTACGTGCAGGCCAGCCAGACGCTATGATGGCCACCCCGCCGCGATTGCGCACTGGTTTTCGACAAGGGTCGTGGGGGCCGACACGTTTCCAAATGTGCACTGCCACGTGCGCAAGTGCACCTGGCACGCTCCGCGCGTGACCCGAACGTTGTGCACCAGACAACGGCCAGAGCCTGCGGCACGCAAAGCGCACGTGGATCACGCGGCGCATCTGGCGCACCAGGCGTCCTGGCACGCTTGGGCCACGGGGGTGCCTGGCGCGCGTGGCGCGCCTGGCACGCATGGCGCACCTCGCCACAGCGTTGCGCACGGATAGCGCATGGGGTCTGTTTCGGTTCCAAGTAGCTGTCCATTCATGGACTACTGCTGAACACGCTGCGGCTCGGGTGCTACTTATGTGCTGGGAGGGCGGGTGGGAGTGAGCGAGATGGCTTGCGGGCGGGAAAGGTGTTTTGATCACTGTTACCTAAAAATAAACATCCCCTCCCCCAGGCGACCGGCAACCAACCCGGACCAATGAGCCCCCCCCACACCATCCCTGGAAAAACAAAACAAAATGCACTTTGCCTCCAAATCTGGCGCATGCGCGGGCGCCCCGCGACCACTTTGCATTGCTTTCTGGTAGGGACGGAGGGGGTGCCTGCCGGCATATTGTGTTGCGCGCAGGCGAACCACCCCTGTCAACAAACAATGCAAAAATACACTTTGGCTTCAAATCTGGATCATGCGCAGGGCCCTCTGTTCCCTGAGATCTCATCTGTTTCACGGCTCCTGAAGACATCACGATTTGTCCGTCGGTGCCGGTGCTTTGTGTTTTTTGGAGGAGCTGCATTTTGACAGAATGCTCGGCACTTCGCCTCAGGGGTATTCGAAATCCTGCACTCCTTGAGGCCAGGGCCCCAGGTACCTGGGGTCCCTCATGGTTCCCCGTAGCTCGCGCACATGGCGCGGCTGGAACATGTTTCATAGTAGGCGCACGTGGAGCACCAGGCGTGCCTGGCACGCTTGGGCCTCCAGGGCGCCTGCTGTACCTGGAACCCGTGACGCGCATGGCATTGTGGCGTTCATAAGCGATCTGCTGACACTCGGGTGTCACTTATGTGTTGGGAGAGCGGGTGGGAGTGAGCTAGACGGCCTGCTATTTAGGGGGGTAGCTTGATCACTGTTCCCTATTAGTAAGCACCCCCTCCTCCAGGCGACTGGCAGCCAACCAAGAACAATGCCGACCAAATGATCACCCCCCCCAAACCATCCTTATAAAAAACAATACGAAACACGTTATGCCTCCAAATTCGGAGCACGCGCAACCAACCCGACGCGCCCCCCCCCGCCATCCCTGTCAAAAACAATACAACGTACACTTTGGAGCAACGTCTTGAATCATGTTCGTGAAGCCCGCGAGCACTTTGTGCTGTTTGTTGACAGGGAAGGCAAGGATGTCAGCATATTGCCTGCTGTGCCAGGGCCGCTATCCCTTTCAAAACACAATACAACATGCACCTCACAGCTAAATCTGGGTCATGCGCGGCTGCCCCGCGATCACTGCCAAGTGGTTTTTGACAGGGACGGCGGGGGTAGTCGCGTATGGCCTGCTGTGCGCAGGCCCACCAGACACCATGATGGGCATTGGTTTTCGACAAGGATGGTGGGGGCGGACATGTTTCCCGATGTGTGCTGTCACTTGCGCAGGCGCACCCGACACACATTGAACGTGCCCCGAACGTGGCGCGCCTGGCGCGGCTGGAGTCTGCGACACACCTGGCGCACGTGGAGCACGTAGTGCATCTGGCGCACCAGGCGTGCCTGGCACGCTCAGGACCCAGGGGTGCCTGGCGCGCGTGGCGCGCCTGGCACGCGCGGCGCACCTCGCCCCAGCGTCGCGCACATTGGGGCCGCTTCTGGTTCCCAGTAGCTGCCCATCCAAAGACGACCGCTGAACATGCTGAGGCCCGGGTGTTACCTATGCGTTGGGAGAGCGGGTGGGAGTGAGCTAGACGGCCTGCTATCTAGGGGGGTCGCTTGATAACTGTTCCCTATTGATAAGCCCCCCCTCCCCCAGGCGACCAGGCGACCGGCAGCCACCCAGGAAAACATATCATGCCTCCGAATTCGGAGCATGAGTAGAAGGCGGAAGAGGAGCACCAGCAGCAGCAGCAGCAGCAGCAAGGACAAGGAGGTGGAGAAGCAAGGAGGAGGAGGAGGAGGAGGAGGAGGCGGGGCAGCGCGAGCGCGCGCGGTGCAGCGCTCGCGGCCGGACACGGCGGGGTGCATCTCTTTTTCAATATAATCCTCCTCCTCCTCCTCCTCCTCCTCCTCCTCCTCCTCCTTCTCCTTCTCGTCCTCATCATCATCTGATCCTCCTCCTCCTCCTCCTCCTCCTCCTCCTCCTCCTCCTCCGCCTCCTCCAGCGTCTTCTCATCCTCCTCCTCCACCTCCTGATCCTGCTCCTGCTACTGCTCCTGCTACTGCTCCTCCTCCTTCTCCTCCTCCTCCTTCTCCTCCTCCTCCTCCTCCTCCTCCTCCTCCTCCTCCTCCTCCTCCTCCTCCTCTCCCTCCTCCTCCTCCTCCTCCTCCTCCTCCTCCTCCTCCTCCTCCTCCTCCTCCTCCTCCACTGCCAGCCCTCTCGGCGCCCAGCCGTCGCTTCCCGTACTCATCCTCCAGCACCACCGCGCTGGCCTCCTCGCTCCGCCTCTCCTCATCCTCACACGTCTCTTTATTTTCCTCCTCCTCCTCCTCCTCCTCCTCCTCCTCCTCCTCCTCCTCCTCCTCACGCTTCTCTCCTCCTCCTCCTCCTCCTCCTCCTCCTCCTCCTCCTCCTCCTCCTCCTCCCATCATCCTCCTCCTTCCCCTTGCGTTTGCTGCAGAGTGAGGCGCACCCGATTGCCTAGGCTTTGATCAGCATGGGTGGCTATTCGTGGCTGTTTGCCTGGGTGGCTATTCGTGGCTGCCCTCACGGGTGGCTATTCGTGGCTGCTAATGCTCCTGGCAGGAGCAGCGTGACGACCCACTGTGGGGCTTGCTTGTTACACGACTCCCGGCACAATTCGTGTATCCACCTGCCTGGCATTGCAGACAGATGCAAGAGCCTGGGCGTCGATTCTTCCTCTAGGATGCCACCCCCCACGCTCCTCTGGAGGCGGCGCGCCAAATGAGTGCTCAGGTCGCCCATTCGCGGGGGAGGGGGAGGAAGGAGGAGGGATCAATTCGAACCCAGCAGTTTAGAGCTGGCAGGTCGTGCGAAAGAGTCGCGCCAGGGCCAGCGTCACCCTTCAGGGAGAGAAGAGCCTCCCCAGCAGAGACATTAGAAATGTTTCTGTTATGTCCAGATTGCAGGTGGACAACCTTTCGGCTGAAGCGAAATCCAAAATCCTCGTCCTCCTCGTCCTCCTCTGTCTCATCCTCCTCCCCGTCCTTCTCCTCCTCACTTCCTTCTCTTCCTCCTCTCACATTATCAACATCGTCCTCCTTCGCCTCCCCATCTTAACTCCGACACGCATCCCCCTCCTTGGCTGTCTCCCAGAAGCCGCCCAGCATATTAACTTATACAACTGTTCGTGGTCGAGTTGGTTGCGTTGTGCGATGTTCGGAATGGTTAATGTCACGGTGGGCACTGAACTGCAGAAATGAAACGCCTCGCATACACAGTCCGCCTGCCGCCATGGCTCCTGGCACAGGATGATGTGACAGGTCGTGACGACAAGCAAAGAGCAAACAAACTTCTGCTTGATTTTCTCGATGTTCTTGTAGTGCATATCCTCGCATTCCAAACGCAACGGTGCTGCAGCAAGTGAGGCAAGCATGCTTTCGCACACTGTACAAACACATCCGCAACATCAAGACACTAGAGTGCGAGGGTGTCGGATCACTTTCAAGAGGCGACGTAGATATCGCACAAGCTGAAATGGCGAACTGCAGGTGAAACAATTACGCTGAGGATGACAAAGAGTGATGGCGGCAACAGAGCAGCAGCTCCACAGGGTCGTCGTGAGAGACCTCGTAGATAAGCACCTGGCAAAGCTTGAATCATATAACCGTGCATCATACTTCATGTCACATTAGAAAGGCGTGACAAAGCGCGCCTCACGCATGTGGATCAACAGTAAGCCCTACTGCGTGGCCAAGCCATCCCCGCATCACTGGCAAGCGAGCGCGGTTGGAATCCAATCAAGGGCAGCCCGAATGAGATGCGAACGTAAGCTTCGACTCTTCACTCCTCCAAATGCCCGCGCAGCGTGGCCACCACCGCATTGACATCCGCCGTTCGTTAGATTTCAAACGTGATGTTCGCTGTCCCTCGCTGAAGCTGCACCCTGCACGCCCCCGAGCGGGAGACATCTTGAAGACCATGGGCAAACTTGTGCTCGGACCGAGGGGGGGATGAGGAGCAAGAGAGGGCAATCCAAACACCTCGACCCTCGCTCTGGAAGCCCTCGATCCGGAAGGACTCGCGTCGGGCTGGGCCCGCTGGCCCTGGGACCCTCGCGCGGGATCTGAGTGTTATCTGGCCGTGGCGTGCCAGATCTGGCACAGCCTGCCACAGGCGGCAACTTCTCAGACGCACTCCTGCTCGCCATCGCTCGGACGTCCATTCCCTGTGCTTTTTTCGGTCTCGTGCGTGGCTTTTTTCGCCAAATGATCAAGGATGCCCCTCGATGGTCCTCGCCGAAGAAAAAATGCACACGTCCGAGCGATGCCAAGCCTGTGGCTGAGTTGCAGTCAGGACTTCTCGCTGAACGTCTCGTTCCACTGGTCTTGGCCCAGCGCGCTCCGGCGCGCCACGCCAACCACGCCCCCGCTCCCACGCGTCAGCGCCCCGGGCTTGGCCCACCCCCCCCCGCCCCGTGGAACGCCGCGCGCCGCAGGGGCCCGCCGCCGCCGCCCGCCGTAACTTCCAGAACGCGCCCCTTCTGCACAGAATGGCCCAACGAACGAACGAACGAACGAACCACCACTGCGGACAGCTGTCCGGGCCTGCTCGAGACCTGGTGGAGGAGGCCGTAGCCTCTTCAAACCTGTACGTATGGACTGCAAGCGATCATGCATATGGACAGCGAGACAATAAACAAATCTGCGACGGAGGAGGGGAGGAGGGAAGTCCTGGATGTGGATGTCGGCGTAGTGTCGTTACGTGGGATCGAAACAGAGGGTCGAAGCGGCAGTCGTAACACGTCGGGTCGGCTGAAGTCGCTAGGCTTCGGTCGGGCGTGTCCCCTACAGGCGGGTTTTGGGCGGAAAATGAAAAATGCCTCAACAAGAACACAAATACTAAAAACTTGTTTTAAAAAATTGTCCCCAGACTATATTTTTACTACTTGGGATCTTCCCCCTGTAGAGGGACAGGCCCGACTACACGCCAGGCAGCTTGGAAAAGGCGTCGAACAATCGACGCCAGGCGGCCCGAGCCGAGTCACGCACAACACAAAAAACAAAAAACAAAACACCGACGTCGGAGAGTCCGAGGCCGAGCCGGAAACCTCGAAACCGCATCGACTCGAACCGGTGTGAAGTCGGAAGGGCTCCTGGGTCATGATGGGCCTGTTGTCCACCACCACCACCACCACCACTACCACCACCAGTTGGAGGGGGAGGGGGTCCTCCTCCTCCTCCTCCTCCTCCTCCTCCTCCTCCTCCTCCTCCTCCTCCTCCTCCTCCTCCTCCTCCTCTCCTCCTCCTCCTCCTCCTCCTCCCCCTCCTCCTCCTCCTCCTCCTCCTTCTTCTCCTCCTCCTTCTCCTACCCCTCCTCCTCCCCTCCAACCTCTGGTGGTGGCGGTGGACAACGGGCCCACATCGCCTGGGTGGCGCGGCCTCGCGCCTCGCGCCGCGCAGCGCGGGGCGCCGCTCATGCCTGCGATCCCGCGCCGGCCCCCTTGGAAGGGGACCGCCCTCCGGGCCCGGGCCGCGCGGCGCGAGGCGCGGCGGTCCTCGCGCGCCTGGCGGGTGGCCTCGGCCCTCTGCGCCAGCAGCCACAGAGTCTCCATCAGGGGCGCACAGGGCAGTTTGTAATACATAGAATTGTTTAAAAGATGTTTAATACATGGCTACTATATTTATATAAATGTAGCATGAACTCATCGTTGTTTTTGATACTAACTCCCTGCATGTTTAATACATGATCCGCACGCGGAGCATGTATGAAAAAACGGCACTGTAAGGTCCAGGCCCAGCTCCAGTGGCTCCAGTGGGCAGCAGGAGGACCTTCAGAGGGAAACCCCGTCCAAAGCTGACGTGCCCAAAATGGCCTCTGCAGAGCCGGATGGTGCCGGGTGACCGCGCGGGAACGTGTAGGAATACTGGGGGCCTATGCTCGAGCCGGCCGGCATTCCCGGATGTGCTCTGTGACTTAGAATACGAGGCGTCTCGATTGGGCCCCCCTGTGCGAGGGGGAGCGGTAGGGGGGGGGACCAGAGCAGGCGGGGAAGCGTCGAGCTGGCATCGGTGATGCATCGCCGATAGATCGGCGATAGGTCCCCGACAGCGGATCCGCACGTTCTTGGGGGGCGGGTGGGCGATGCATGGGCGATCGGGGGCCGATGCGTCCTGCCCTGAGCCTATCCTCCCACGCTGCCCCTGAACAGCTAGGGGCCTATGGCCGAGCCGCCATGCATGCTCTGAGGTGTCCCTGGGCGTAGAGCAGAGTCGCATCCTTGGGCAACACGTGGCGAAAGATCCACGAACAGACTCACGATCCAACCTTACAAAATGATACGTGGCACCCCACAATTGCGGATAAGAGTGAGGGAGCGGCGAGGACGTCATCAGTTTGCGAGGCTCTGAAGAAACCCGCCGCAGGCGCCGAATTTACAAATTATGCAATGAGCCCGCCGCAGGCGCCCATTTTTTCGTTAAAGCAATGTGGGTGGATCGCGGGGTGGGTCGCGGGTGGGTCGCGGGCCCAGTCGCGGGTGAGTCGCGGGTGGGTCGCGTGTGGGTCGCGGATGGGTCGCGGGCGGGTGGCGGGGTGGGTCGCGGGTGGGCTGTGGGTAGGTCGCGGGTGGGTTGCGGGTGGGTCGCGGGTTGGGTCGTGGGGGGGACAGGCAACAAACAACACCACCACCACCAACAACAACAGCAACAACAACACCACCAACCAACAACAACAACGACAACAGCAACAACAACAACAAAACACCATCAACAAACAACACCAAGCCACAGTTAACACCAAACAAAGAAACAAACAAGCAAACAACAGCACCAACAGCAACAGCAGCAGCAACAACAACAGCAGCAGCAGCGGTAACAACAACAGCAACACCAACAACAACAACCACCACCACCAACAACAACAACCACACCACCAACAACAACAAGCGCAGCAACGACAAACCAGGTAACAAAGACAGCACCAGTAATAACAACAACAACAGCAGCAACAACAACAGTAACACCAGCACCTACAACAGCAACTATAACAACAACACCACCACAACCAACAACAAACACAACCACAACAACAATAACAACAACGACAACGACAACGACAACGACAACAACAACAACAGCAATCATGTTACCCTCATGCGCGATGTTTCCACACGGAGCGTGTGACCATCATGGTAACCATCCACGTAATGGGGGACTCTTGTTTTATAGCGGGGTCCGTTATTCCCATTCCCAGATCTTCCGCCCAATGAGGTCTTGCAAACACCTCCTCCGAGGAATTTCAACATATCCCGCCTCGAAAACACATGCCCGCGCCTTGCTGCGCCGATTCGAGACCGCCAGTGGAATCCCAGCGAAGGGTAAAGCACAAGGAAGTATCGAACGACAGGATTGCCTTGGTGGGGATGGGGGCTGTCGGCGGTGAGGCAAGGACCTGGCCCTGAATAGTCAGGGAGGAAGTCTCGAGCAGGGCTGCTGTTGTTGTTGGGAGCGGCGCCAATGCTGAAGAGAGCAGGGCGCTAGTCCAGCGCAAAACTAAACGAGTTGGAACGCTGGTTTTCTTGGGACGGCGGCTTTCGGCGGCGAGGAGGAACACCGCCTTGAGTAAGAAGGGAGGAAGCATCGAGCGGGAGCAGCGGTTTTGTCAGGACGGGGGCTGTCGGCGGCGAGGAACAGCACCGTCCCGAGGAGAAAGAGAGGAAATCTCGAGAACCTCAGAACCGCACCGCAGAACCTCACTTCAGTCACGCGCCCAGGGACAGTGAATGACCGTTCGGCCCCCTCACTCTGATAACTGCCACGCGTTGGAGACCCGCCCCATACATCACGCGGGTCTGGGTCACCGCTGCCGCGCGCCCGATGGAGATAGCGGCACCCACCACCGGGAGGGATGCCTTCTCGCCTGTGGCGCCGGCGGCATCCAGCAGCAGAGGAGGACCCCAACCTCCCCCTGCAGCCCGCTCTCTCTCGCCCCGCTGCTGCCCCTCCCTCGGCGGCGAGGCGCCCAAGGGCGCGCGGAGGGGGCCCGCGCGCGCGCGGGAGCGCGCCTTGTCGGGCAGCTGCACAGCCAGGCGGTCGCGGTAGACGGCGATCTTCTTCACGTAGTCCTTGCACCGGATGCGGACCTGGCCGGGGCAGGAGGAGGAGTGGGAGGAGGAGGAGGAGGAGGAGGAGGAGGAGGAGGATGAGGAGGAGGAGGAGGAGGAGGAGGAGGAGGAGGAGGAAGAGGAGGAGTACGAGGAGGAGGAGGGAGACCAGGAGGAGGAGGGAGGAGGAGGAAGGAGGAGGGAGGAGAGGATTTTCTCCTGGAGTCCTCAGGAGGGGGGGCGGGGGCGCTGCCCGTGGCGCGCCGCGGCGCCCCACGCGGTGCGCGGCGCGCGGCGCTGCTCCTCGGGGCCCCTCGCGCCGCCCCCGGGAGCCTCCCTCCTCCTCCTCCTCCTCCTCCTCCTCCTCCTCCTCTTCCTCCTCCTCCTCCTCCTCCTCCGATCACTCGTGGGGTGCCCGAAGCGAGGAATCCTCCGCAAAAGGGGCGCTTGGGAAGAGAGAGAGCTCTTTGGGAAGGGCTCCTCGGCGAGAGCTCCTCGGCGTCCTCGGCGAGAGCTCCCAGGCTGAGGACTTCCGGCCAGGAGGGGTCCTTAGCAGGGACGCCCTATCCCCTATCCAGTACTCTCTACGATGGGCCCCCTCACCGAGGAGCCGCACGTTTTCGTCGGCCCCATCTGCGATGCGCGAGGCACAGCTCTCTTCGTACCTCCCCGTGGTGACCCCGGGGTACACGACGGGCCAGGCAACCACACTGCTCCCTCCTCCCTCCTCCCTCCTCCTCCTCCTCCTCCCTCCTCTCTCCTCCATCCTCCCTCCTCCCTCCTCCCTCCTCCTCCTCCTCCCTCCTGCTCCCTCCTTTCTCCCTCCTCCTGCCTCCTCCTGCCTCCTCCTCCTCCTCCTCCCTCCTCCTCCTCCTCCTCCCTCTCCTCCTCCTCCTCCTCCTCCTCCTTCTCCTCCTCCTTCTCCTTCTGCTCCTCCTCCTCCTCCTCCTCCTCCTCCTCCTCCTCCTCCTCCTCCTCCTCCTCTTCCTCCACCTCCACCTCCTCCTCCTCCTCCTCCTCCTCCTCCTCCTCCTCCTCCTCCTCCTCCTCCTCCTCCGTCTCCTCCCCTCCTCCCCCTCCTCCCCCTCCCTCCTCCTCCTCCTCCTCCTCCTCCTCCTCCTCCTCCTCCTCCCTCCTCCTCCTCCTCCTCCTCCTCCTCCTCCTCCTCCTCTTTTTATCCCTCGCTCAATGCTTGCATCTAGGGGTTCTTGCCTCTGGATCAAGGATCCGTACCCTGACTGCCGCTTACAGGGCAAGGGCGACTCCCCCAGAGTAGCCAGGCCACGCGCCGGGGCCTTGGAAGCGGAGGCGGGAGGCGGCAGGACGAAAGGCGAGGGGGGTCGACCCTGAGAAGGAGCCACAGATAATGGGCACGGGGAGCAGGGGGGGAGCCAGAGCAAAGAGGCGGGCGCAGAGGGCGCGGGCGAGGTCGACCCTCACGGCTGGATGGTGGGGTGCGGCAGGAAAGGGACGAGGAGGAGGTGCATGAGCGGCAGGGGTGGCAAGGATCATGAGGCGTCATGCCTTCAGGGTTGGGCACACTCAGGCTGCTTGGCTGGAACGTTCGTGCGTGAAAGGAACAAAAGAAAGTGGCCAACTTAGACCAATCGAGCAACACAGTAAGCCGCGAACAGGTGCAGGTACAGCAATGCAGAGAGAACGAAACTGAAAGAATGGTGACCATTGGCCCAGCAGGACGTAGAGTACCCTAGTCCGCGGCAGTGCACAGTAGGGAGGAAGGCGCAAACATACAAGAGACCAAATAATACTGGGGCCCCTCCTCCTCCTCCTCCTCCTCCTCCTCCTCCTCCTCCTCCTCCTCCTCCTCCTCGGCAGGATTTCTTTGTCGGGAGGGGAGGCTCCTCGAGGGGGGGCTCCTCCTCCTCCACCTCCTCCACCTCCTCCTCCTCCGTTTCCTCCTCCGTAGCGATGTTCGGCCGAATCGAGTTCCAGAGAAAGGACGCCGAAGACACAACAGACGAGCTCAAGAGCGACACGACCCCCTGGGTCCGAATATTCGGGAACGACATTGATTACGCCTGCGAGGTTTCGGAGAATTTTCGTACGACACTCGGCGACGAGATCTCGATCGGCAAACTATTCACGCTAGACGCACGAGAGCAACTACGCCTACTAGACGTCAGAGAAGTCAGGCCAGCTAAGCTAACAGTGGCGACAAACTACGAGAGGACGTGAGGAGCTAGCCCTACAGCAACTACAACCCTAAAAGTGCGAATTCCAGGTGAAGGCGGAAGAGTGCGGGCGGCGAGTTGCAAGCAAAGAGGCACTGCACAGCCACATCATACGGAACCATATTGTACATACTCGAGCTGCAGTTCTAGCCTCAAACGACGAGTGCATCACTTGCGGGCATGTGTGCACGAGCAGAGGCACAGCTTGGGAAGCAGGGTGAAAGGATGTTGCAGCCAAGACAAAACGAGAAACCAACGCCAGCCAGAACCTCACCTTCCGAGATGCCCTACTTGTCCGTCGTCCTCAGGCTCTGGACACAGGCAGTTGCTTCAAACACCTGTGCACACACTCACCGAGGCAGCTGCTGCTGCTGCTGCTGCTTCGAGCGCAGGATGGCGCTGTTCGATCCGAGGCCACGGGTGGGGCGCGGCGGCACCCACAGCAGCATCCGCGCGCCGAGATTCCGAAGCAGGCGGGGACGACGCGCACCCGCGGGGCAGGCAGGGGGGCACCGCGGCAGCACCCGACAACCAGGCGGTAGACCGCACGGCGCGCTCGGCACTAGCAGTAGGTGGGGCATGCCCCCCTACAGGCGCATTTGGGAGGAACAGCGAAAACAATACCAACCATACACCACAATGGTCAAACAAATGCTCAAAACATCGTCCCCTGACTTGTTGGACTATGTTTGAATACTCCTCCTGAAGAGGGACAGGCCCGACTTAACACTAACACCAGCAAGAGAGCAGGCGGAACTGGCCTCGGCAGTGCTACAGGCGTGGGAGATCATGGCGGCCGCAAGCATAGCTGCTGCCGCGCTCGGCAGCGGCAAGGGCTGCAACGACGCGGAAGCAGGACCTGCGCGGAAGGGCAGCTCGAGGAGGGCAAATCGGCACGGCGTCACTCGGCAGCCCGCGCGTGAAAGATCATTTTTTTTTTTTTTTTTTTTTTCCCTCCCCGCGCGTGAAAGATCTGGACGGACGTCGTGGTCTACCTGGGACACAACCCAGAATGCGGGGCGGCGCAGCAGTTCACCGAGAAGTGCTACCAGGAGACGATCCTCACCTAGGGCTCCCAACTTCGCGCTTCGCGCTCCGCGAAGCGCGAAGCGCGAATAACTTCGCGCCCTCGCGCCGCCCCCCCAAAGGGAAAAAGGGAGGACGAGGAGGAGGGGGGAGAAGGAACGAGGACCGCGAAGCGCGAAGCGCGAATAACTTCGCGCCCTCGTGGGAGCCCTTGCTCACTGGCAACGCGGAGCTGGTGGCAGACTCCGTCCCAGTCTCCAGGGTGAGACGCAACAAGGGCAAGGAGAGCGGAGCAGCCGAGAAGTGCAGGTTCTAGTTCCAGATGAAGAGCGCACACCATCAGCTCAAGACCATGGTAGTGAACCAGCTGAGGAACAAGTGCGCGACACGCAAAGCGGGAGAGGCGCCTCGGGGAGCGCTGGAGCGGGAGCTGGGCAGGCTGATCAACGGATGAGGGCTCAAGAAGATCGCCGAGGGGAGGTTGTAGAGGCCGCCGAGCATAGAGTGCAACTTCGCTTCGTTCCGCAGACCTCCCTGCCCCGTGCTGCGCCGAGAACATTCGAGACGAGCGCGCGCTGTCGCGAATGAATGCAGACTGGTAGGCTCCCCCTCCACCTCA
The DNA here is from genome assembly GCA_963575745.1 of Prorocentrum cordatum. Taxonomy (NCBI): domain Eukaryota; class Dinophyceae; order Prorocentrales; family Prorocentraceae; genus Prorocentrum; species Prorocentrum cordatum. Next base: position 32,529 of record CAUYUJ010003526.1, on the reverse strand, counting down.
GCACGATGCCCCAGAGACGTTTCAGGTCCAGGGTCCGAATTCCCCGAACTATTTTGTGATGCACCGACCTCCCCCCCCGAACCGAAACGAAAGGGAAGGGGGAGAGGGGGCCAGGACAACGGTGGGGAGAGGCAGCCAAGAGGGCATCCGTAAACGCCGGTGCTACCCTGTCCGCGGACCCCTGCGTGGGGAGGTCGGTGCAGGTAGGGCCAGAGCGCCGCATGGCGCCAGTGACCCCTTTTCAATGAAGCGAAGACAGCTAGGCCATAGTATACTTTCGAACGCAGCTCAGCTCTAGTCGAGGGAGAGCAGCCCCAAACTGGCCCGAGAGCTCGAGGGATCGATCGATCCTCCTCCTCTTCTTCCTCCTCCTCCTCCCTCCTGGGCCCTCCTCCTCCTCCCCCTGGCAGCCAGGAAGGCGCCGCAGAGCCAGAGCTTCAGCGGCCGACAGAGGCGGCCCCCTTTTCTGCTCCTCCGCGCGGGGCCGAGGAGGATGGAGGGCCAAAGAGGCGCGAGGAGGATCGAAGTATCGAGGAGGATCGAGGATCGAGGTATCGAGGATCGAGCGAGGAGGTATCGAGGAGGATCGAGGTCTCGAGGAAGGATCGAAGCCGCTTTTTCCAGGCGCTCGCTCCGCCCCTCCACGTGGCGGCTCTGCAGGGCGGCGGCCCCGGCAGGCGCAGCGGCCACGCAGGGCGGGCGCGACGCGCGTCGCCGAGGGAGGCCAGAAGACGAAGCAGGCAACGGCTCAAGCATACACACTCAAGTATGCAGATGTATACACGCCCATTTAGGTTTATACATACATAGATACCTACCTACCTACTTACCTGCATATATACATACATACATACATACATACATACATACATACATACATACATACATACGTACGTACGTACGTACGTACGTACGTACGTACACACATACATGCATGCGTACCTACATTACATTACAATACATTCACTTGCACGACCCTAATTTACCTTACAACGCATCTCATGACTGTACACGCATCCAAGCATACATACGTACATGCATATATGCAAATACATACATACACATTTACATGCATGTATACATACATGCATGCATACATGCATATAGACATGCATACACACACCCATACATACGTGTTTACACACCTGCATGCATGCATGCATGCAAACATACATACACACATGTGTGCATGTATACATACATGCATATATACATGCATTCGTGCATACATACATACATACATACATACATACATACATGCATGCATGCATACATACACACATACGCAAACACATGCATATATACACACGCACGATATGCATACACATACATACGTACATGCATGCATAAATACATACACCACATACCCACCAACATGCATGCATGCACACATACCTACACACCCATATACATACATACGTGTAAAAATGCATGCATACATACATAAATGCATGCATACGTGCATACACGCATGCCCCCCCCAACACACACATACATACACACATACATGCACATGCACGCATGCATGCAGACATGCATGCACACATGCAATCATACATACATACATGCATACATCCCGACATCCATAACAACATACATCCATACACACAGTTCTACAAACACACATGCATGCATCCATGCATACACGCATACGTATATACCCACACACAGACATGCATACAGGCACACATGCATAGACATAGACATACACGCATACACATATACGTACAGCCATACATGCACATATGCATATACATGTGCATGCGCACATACATACGTATACATGCATCCACGCATCCAGCCATACATACATACATACATACATGCATGCATACATACATACATACATACATATATACATACATACAAAATATACATATACATATGTATATATATATATGTATATACACGTATGCATGCCACGATGCATATGTCCATGCATATGCGTTTACACTTGTATATACAGGTACCTAAACAAACGCCTGCACTTGTACACACATACACCTAAAGATATACGAGAGAGCGTGATCCACCGCCGCTTGACTGTGGAAAATTGCCAGCCTTTTCCTCCGGAACCCGGGGATCGCCCCCCCCCCCCCTCCGAAAATCCCCCCCCCCCCCCCCCTGCTCCCCCCCCCCTCCCCCCCCCCCTCCCCCGGCAAAACCCCCCCCTCCCCTAACCCCCCCCCCCCCCTCCCCCTCGAAAACCGGGGGGGGTCACTACCGGTTCGAACCCCTCCCCCCCCCCCTCCCCCTCCAGATCTGGAAAACCGGGGGGGGGTCACTACCGGTTCGAACCCCCCCTCCCCCCTCGAAAACCGGAGGAGGGTCACTACCGGTTCGACCCCCCTCCCCCCACGCACCGCCAGCAAACGACTCCCGGTCCCTACCACCGTCCACATCACATCCCACTGTTGTTCCCAGCACCACTGTCCTCACCACCACTGTCCCCACTGGTTCCACCACCGTCCCTACTGTCCCCACCAGTGCCCCCACCACTGTCGCACTGTCCCCACTGTTCCCACCACTGTTCCCACCACGGTTCCACTCTCCCCACTGTCTCCACGGACCCAACCACTGCCCGACTATCCCCACTGTCCCCGCTGTCCCACTGTCTCCTCCGCTGTCCCACTGAGCTGTCCCACTGTTCCCACCACTGTCCCCACTGTCCCCACCACTGTCCCCACTGTATCTCTGTCCCATTGTCCCACCGCCGTCCTCGCCACCGCCTTCACCACTGTCCCCACCACCATTGTACCCTCCACTATCCCACTGTTTCCACCTCATTCCCACTGTCCCCACTCGACTGTCCCCACCACCACCGTCCCCACCACTGTCCACTGTCCCCCCCGTTCCCACCATTGTCCCCACCACTGTCCCCACCACTACCGTCCCCACCACTGTCCCACTGTCCCACTGTCCCCACCACTGTCCCGCTGTCCCCTCACCACTGTCCCCACCAACACCGTCCCCACCACTGTCCGCACCCCCACTCGGTTTTCGAGGGGGGGGGGGGGGGTTCGAACCGGTAGTGACTCCCCCCCCTTTTCAGGATGAACTGGGGGGGAGGGGGGGGGGGGGGGGGGGGGAGGGGGGTTCGAACCGGTAGTGACCCCCCCCCGTTTTTCGGGTGGGGGGGGGGGGGGGAGGGGTTCGAACCGGTAGTGACCCCCCCCGGTTTTCCGCCAGCAGCGGTAGAACACGCTCTTTCAGATATATACATGTCTGTAATGAAACAGGTGTTACGTGTGTGTCTGCACGTGAGCTGTCCGAAATCCGCGCGGGCTTCTCGGCATCGGCGCTGGACGCCCCCCCCCTCCCTGGCGCGCGGAGCGCGCGCCAGGGGCGGCGCCGCACACGCCGCCAGGGGATGCCCGGCGCCGGCCCCCAGAATCCGCGCGGCCATCCGAAGGCGCATGTTTTCGTGAGCTGTCCCCTTCGAGCCAGACTGGTGTCTCTGGTACATGGAGGCACGCCTGATGCGCTCAGAGCCCCGCCCGCATCGCTTGCTTGACTACCTACCGCGGACACCCAGGCGGGCCTGACCCAGTGGCGCGGCGCAGGTGTAGCGAGAGGGACGGTGCGTCCCCGGTCGGCGTGCTCCCGTATACCTCTTCTCCCCCCTCATCGTCCCCTCGTGCTGGCGCTTCATCCCTCTGCCTCCTCCTCACCCTCCCTGTCCCTCATCCTCCTCCTCCTCCTCTTCCTCCTTCTCCGCACTCTCCCCTTGATTTCTCGCATGCCATCCTCATTCCTCGCTCCCTCTCCCCCCTCCTTCTCCCACTCCCCGCGCCACCGCAGTGCCACCCCGGAGAGCGCGCCCTGTCCTGTCAGGCATCTCTGGCCTTGCTGAACGTTGCAAACTCGCCGCTGGGACTCTGCCACGTGACCGCGACGTCGTCCACGCGCGCCCTTGACGGGCCCTTGTGACACCACCGAAGGAGGTCCTCAACTGCGGCCGCTGGGCCTTCGGCTACCAACTCCACGCGGCCGTCCTGCAGGTTGCGCACCCAACCTGCCAGGCCCCTCTCGACCGCCTGCTTCACCGTGTTGTTCCGGTAGAACCCGACACCGCGCCATCGGCGCGCAAGCGCGCGGCAGGGCACCCCTCCTTCGGCTTCTTAGCCACCGACCACGAGGACCCCAGGGGACTCCGAGAGGCGCACCTGCTTGGCAACGAGCCCAGCGAGGCCGCCAGGCGGCCCCAAGACAGCCCTGGCAATCCCCAAGACGGCCCAGCACAGACGGCCCACGTTCAGCCCGATCAATGGTGGGCTTGTTTTCCATCACCACCACCATAAGTAGGAGGGGGAGGGGGTCCTCCTCCTCCTCCTCCTCCTCCTCCTCCTCGTCCTCGTCCTCCTCCTCCTCCTCCTCCTCCTCCTCCTCCTCCTCCTCCTCCTCCTCCTCCTCCTCCTCCTCCTCCTCTTCCTCCTCCTCCTCCTCCTACTCCTCCTACTCCTCCTCGACCTCCTCCTCATCCTCCACTTCCTTCCCCCCTCCAACTTATGGTGGTGGTGGAAAACAGGCCCATCAATCAAGACGGCCAGAGCACAGCCAACACACGGCCCAAGACTGCCCGAACCAGGACTCACCCGGGCGGCCCCCGAGAAACTCCCGAAGGCCCTCCGCCCCAGGTAATTAACAGTTTTTGAGGGCCCCGTGGCTGGCCAACGGGGCCCCAAAGGGCCGAAATCTGGAATCAACGCCAGGGTTATGATATTCCAACCTACTGTAGCCGTGATCACGAGAAATAATTTCGAGCACCACGAAAGTACCGAAACTGGAGGGTTTTCACGCGTCGGGCCCTGGGAGGCGATCCTCGTTCGACATTCTTTTGATACTTTCCTGGGTGCTCGAAACTATTCCTGGGATGTGGTCCTTAAGCAAGATGGGAGCGCCATAACGCCAGGGCTGAAAACAAAACTCTGCGGCGAGCGAGGGTGGGAAGTGCGAAGGGGCGGGCCTTCTCAGAAGTCTCGGCAGTCCCACGGCCTTCTGAAAAGTTTCGTAAACCTTCCCCAAAGACACACACACACACACAACACCTCTTGGAAGGCGCGAGGGCTTCTGAGAAGCCCGCGCCGCCTTCTGAGAAGGCCTTCTCCTTCTCACTCCACCCCCCCCTCGCTCGCCACCGAAAAGATACAGCCAAATCTCTGGAGACGCAACGCGACCCGCTGGCGCAGCAACGACAGGCACCGCCGCGCCTCGCCCGCCACGAGGCACGGGGCCTCCTCCGCAGCGGCCCCTCCCCGCACAAAAAAAAGGGAACGCGGCGGCAAACACGCTGCGGCAGCACCGGCTCGATACGCCCTGCACCTTGCCGGACACGAGCGCGTGAGCCCGCGCCGCCGCGCCGCCCTAGTGTAACGGCTAAAGGTCTTTAGTTTGGGTCCCCCCCCTTTTCTCTCGGCGGTGAGTAGGACTGGTCCTAAAACCTCCTCCTCCTCCTCATCCTCGTCCTCCTCCTCCTCATCCTCCCTCCTCCCTCCTCCTCCTCCTCCTCCTTCTCCTCCTCCTCCTCCTCCTCCTCCTTCTTCTTCTTCTTCTTAGGAATGACACAAGGAAGAGGAGGAGGAGGAGGAGGAGGAGGAGGAGGAGGAGGAGCAAACATTAAAAATGAGTTGCCCCCAATTGGTGGGACCCCTGAGGCCGCCGGAACAACAAAAATCAGTTGCCCCCCTAGTGGGAGGGTTCTACAGACCTTTCAGGGTCAGTACAACGGTTCAGAAGAAGACTTGCTGTCGGCGGCGACGGGGGGGGCACGCGGCACGGGATAGCAGCAGCCGGAGGCGCGGCAGAGCCACACCTGCGCACCGAGGCTACACGGATAGGTCAGAGAGCGGCCGCCAAGAAGACGGAGGAGGGAGCCGCGCCCAGAGCGTGCCGCACGCGATGCGTGGTGCTGGCGGCCCCAGGCTCCAGCAGGAGTCGTGCGAAGTGGCCACACGTCAGGACTCCGAGGAAGACATGGGGGAACGAGGCAGAAAACGGACTCCTGCCGCCAGACACACCTTGTTTGGGAGAGGGCGATCGAGCGACCTCAATGGCGACGACGGCGACGCCCACGGGCAGGCCTGGTTCCCAGCTCGCCACCCTGCATTGCAATCCTCACATCACGCCGAGACAAAAACACTACGCCGAGAAACCGGCGCACAAAACTCGCCATGCAGAGCGCCCCCACACCCCATCTGTGAGCGTGACGCCTGGAGCTGCACCGATGTCCCACGTGGGCCACCTGGGGGCCCAAGCGTCGGGCGCTTGCTGACACGCGTTGCGGAGAAGGTATTACGTGTATTGTTGCTTCCTGCCCCGGGCTTTGCTGGGGGGGGGGGGCGATGACGGCAACGCCTGGGCGGGGTGGGGCACGTCGGGGCAGGGGCGCGCGGCGATCGCCACAGGAGGCGCGGGGCAACGGCACGCGGGGGGGGGGGGTCGAGGCTCACCCACTACGCGATCGTTGACGTTACCAGGGGGGGGGGCGGGGCGGGGGCGGGTCACGACCGTTTCGCGCCAGAGGGTGAAACAAACCATCGCGGATCCGTGGATCTGGCGCGTGGGCGCAACACCCACGGATCAAGGAGGGTGCCCCGCACCTCGGGGCGCCTTCCCAGGTCCGCGGATCCAGTCTCACGCCTCGGGGCCCGGAACGTGAGGCCCGAGCCGCCCGACCTGGCGACGGGGCACGCCGGTTCTCTGTACGGACGGGGCCCGTCGGCGATCCACGAGCCATGCCCAGACCCCCGACGTCATGATTGTTTCATGACGTCGGCCTCCTGCGGTCTCGACCCATTCCCCGGGACCGGCTTTTCGTCCCGGGTCGTTTTTGTTGACGGTCCCGAGGGCCGGTAGGGGCCCCCAGAGGCAAACAAATAGCGAAAAAACCTGCCGTCGTGGTTTTTGTCATTGCTCAAGGGGGTCTGGGATCCACGAGCCATGCGATGCATGTTTTTGTTGCGCTTCCTCGAGAGACGGGGCAGGACACGCCGGCCGCAGCTTCTCACGACTCCAGGATGCCGAGCTCTTGCCATGGCCGCCGGCCGGGCCAGGAAGGGCTGCCCGGGGACGACTCCGGCGCCCCCTGAGTTACGTCGGGCCTGTCCCTCGACATGAGGAATATTCAAAAAAGTCAAAACATAATCAGGGGACGATTTGTGGACCATCTTTGACTATGTCTGAATTCTTTTGGACTGCGTATTCTTTATTTTCGTCCAGAATCCGCCTGTAGGGGGACATGCCCGCCCGAACCCCAGAGGGCTCTCGACGAGGCGCCCCCCGGCCCCGAAGCCCCACCCACATCCCCCTCCCCCCGAGAAGAGCTCTGGCTACCCCATGGCCTGGCGCGGCCGAGGCCTTCCTTTCTCCTCCTCCTCCTCCTCCTCCTCCTCCCCCTCCTCCCCCTCCTCCTCCTCCTCCTCCTCCTCCCCCTCCTCCCCTCCTCCTCCTCCTCCTCCTCACCTCCTCCTCCTCCTCCTCCTCCTCCTCCTCCTCCTCCTCCTCCTCCTCCTCCTCCTCCTCCTCCTCCTCCTCTTCCTCTTCCTCTTCTTAGCCGTTCTGGCTCAGGCCAGTTGCTGCCTGAGCTTGACGAGGCAAACTTCAGAGCGGCCTGCCTCGTCGGGCCAAAAAGGCTTTTCGCGATTTCTCACATCCTCAGTCCGCCCGCATGGCTGGCGATGGATCCGTGCTTCGAGGCCCTCGTACGCCTCTTTGGTCTTGTTCACAGTGCTCTCGTACTGCGAATTGGGCCTGCCGCATTAAATGTCTTTGTGGTGCTGCTGCTCCTGGTCGTGTGGTACAAGCAGCCCGCAAAGCTGATAAGGAGTGGGGCCAGCGGCCAGCCCCATCTGCGCCGAGACAGCCGAAGGGTGCGTGGGCCAACGGTCCGCCTGCGCCCGACCTGGTCGCGACCATCACGGCTGCGCTCGAACGGAAGTTCGACCAGAAGTTCAAGAGCCTCAAGGACCCGAAGGCTCAGGTCCCCGAGGCTGCTGATGGTGACGCTGGCGCTCCTGGTGATGAGCAGGAGCAGCGCGGCGCCCGCATCGACTCCCTTGAGAAGGCTCTCAAGCAGCTTGGCGATGTCGACTCCTCCGACCCCGCCAGAGTCTGCCTCGAAGAGCAACTTCGTGATGCCCGCAAGGCTCAGCGTGAAGCTAAGCCACAGTTGCAGCAGCACACCAACGTGGCGTTCAGGCTTCAGGCGGCCCAGCGCAAGCAGGCCAAGGCTACTGAAGCCGTCGGCGCCCAGCAGAAAGTTATTGAGGCGGCTCAGAAGTCGCTGCTTGAGTTGCAGGAGAAGCAGGCTGCCTGCCAGCGAGAGGTGGCGGCCTTGGAGGAGGAGCTGCGCCGCACCATGCCTGCGGGCCCTGGCGCCAACTCCCAGTTCACGGAGGTCAAGCTGGAGCTCCCCACGGAGGTGCTGGATGATGAGGCGAACGCTGACGTCAAGCAGCTCTTGTCCAGTGCGGCCTTCGCCAAGTTCCAGGAGCTCTACAGAAAGGCTGCTCCTTCTCCTCCCGCCGCCGCAGGTGCTGCAGGCGGAGGCGGCGGAGGAGGTGGGGCTGCTGCTGCCGCTGGCCAGCCTGCTGCTGCAGCACCGCCTGAGGGAAGTGACGCCCCCATGCCGCAGGCCCAGTACTCGGGCTTGTCAGCTGAGGATATCGATGCTCTCTTCCAGACTAATGATAAGCGTGAGTTCGAGGAGCAGCTGGAGGCCTTGGGAGTCAAGCGTCAGCGTACGTCGCCTCCCTAACCCTCCGTACCTGAGTGGTCTCCCAGTTTCTTCTATGGGCCACATTGTTCCGCAGCATAAGGGTTCAAAGTCGTCTTCGGCTGCTGGTGGTCCACAGTTTCTGGAAACTGTCAATGGTAATTGCCGTGCTACGCTTCTCGAACGTTTACGATCTAGTGATTCGATGGTGATTTGTGCGCAGGAGATTGGTACTGGCCCTGATGCAGTGCCTGACCTTCAGCGTGCTGCTCGCACTGCAGGTTTTCGTGCTTTGTGCAGTCCGTCGCGATGCTGTGCACGTGGTTCACACTCAGCGGGAGTAGCCATATTTGCTCGGCAGCATCTTGGATTGCGATGGAATCCTACAGGCGGTGAGCTTGTTAAAGGCCGGCTTATTTCAGCAGTTGTTGATATCCCAGGCTGGCCTGAGTTCGTGGTTTATTCTGCATACTTTCATGATAGTGTTGGATTGGACACGGCCAACATGAACCTGCTGTCTGTGCTTGGGGCTTCCATTAGCCGCTCTGCTGGATCGTTTTTGGCAGCTGCTGATTGGAATGTTGAACCTGAGGTGATCGAGCAGAGTGGCTTCACGCGCAAGGCTGGTCTCATCACGATGGCACCAGCTCGGCACACGTGTATCATGTCGGCCTCGGCTAGTACGATTGATTTCTTTCTGGCATCTCAGGACATCGTCAGGGCCACGGAGAAGGTTCGAGTGTACTCTCAGTGGCATGGAGGACCTCATAAGCCCGTTCGACTCCACCTTCGCCCTGATGCGGTCAACCTACGCCAGCTGGTTTTCTGTGCTCATACACGTTTTCCTGTGCTTCCTCCTTTTGGGCCACGTCCTGAACCACGATGCTGTGTGGCAGCACGGCAGATGGCGGATGAAGCAGTGTACTCAGCAGAGTTTGATTCGATTGGTACAGCATGGGCTAGGCTCAATCAAGCTTGGACTGTTTTTCTCGAAGATGCCGAGATAGAGATCGCAGGCGCCTTGGACTTCCCCATCCAGAAGCTCACCAGGCATAACTATCTTGCACGACGATGGGTACCAGTTCTGGGGCGCAAGGATCACGCACAGGATCCGATGCTCATTGCTCGCGGCTGGCAGTGGCTGTACCGTGTGTGGCATGAGTTTGAGTTGATGGTTCAACAGCGTGCTGAGCTTCACCAGCACCCGGCTGCCATTTCTCTTAAGCAGACTTGTCTTGTGGAGAATTACCCTGGCGAAGGCTTGGACGTCAGGCTCGACTCACAGGTCATCGCTTTGAGGCAGCTCATCCATGAGTATCCTGAAGTATATCCTCATGAGTGGTGGGATCGGGCTACTTTCTTTGGTGAACAGTTGTCTGTGGAATTTGAAGCAGCCACAAAAGAATCCTTGCGCTTACGGCAGCAGTCGTGGACGGAGTGGTGTGACACTGCTCTCAAGGGTTCGGCTAAACTGATGCATAAGATCACGCGACTTCAGAAGGTATGGTGCCCCACAGTGGTTCAGAAGGCCCCTGGCATTTACTCCAGCAGTCCTGAGGAGGTGCTCAACTCGGAGGTCGGGATGCTGCAGCAACAGTGGAATGCGTCGACGTCGCCTCCACGTGCCGAAGTACCTGATCGTGAGTGCTTCCCGCGGGCCACTGCTGATGAGCTTCGGAGTGCTTCTCGGTCTTTTTGCCAGTTCACGTCATCGACCTTGGACGGCTTTCATCCCCGACATATATCGCTTTTGGGGGATCCAGCTCTGGAGACCCTCAGTGTATTGTTTGAAGCAGTGGAACGACTAGGACTCTTTCCTCGTCACTTCATGTGGATGGTCTTTCCACTTATTGAGAAGCCAGCGGGAGGGCACCGTGCCATCCTCTTGTTGGCTAGCTTCGTTCGTGTATGGGAGAGGCTCCGCCGCCCCATGCTGGATCCCTTCTTTGCGACCACGGAGAGGGCCTACTGGGCCTTTGGTTCTGGGAAGAGCGCTGAGTCATGTGTGTGGGCCCAGACGGCCCTTGGAGAGATTGCGGCGGCGGATGATCAGGTGGTCCTGGGAGTCCAGTGGGACGGCAAGAAATACTACGAATCTTTCCGTCTGGAGCTTCTGCGCGACCGAGCTCGACAATGGGGCATCCCTGGGGTGATTGTAAAAACGATGTTCAATCTCTGGCGCTCTCCGCGGCTGATTAGGCTGGGCATTTCCTTTCATCCAGTTGCACTTTTTGCTCAGAGCGGCCTACCTGCAGGTGATATTTTCAACGATGCTTTCGTAAAGGTATATGCGATCGGGGCCTTCGACGCTTTCACGGCTCGCTTTCCACATCCTATTCGGCTGTCTTCGTATGTCGACGACGACACGATCATGGCGACGGGTACTAAGGCTGACTTGCTTAAATTGGTTCCAGATGCAGCTGAGGATTTTTATCACACGTTTCGGGGACAACTTAGAGCCGACATATCGGAAACTAAAGCTATTACGATTGCCAGCTCACCATCCTTAGCTAAGGCGCTAGCGCATCAACTTCAGCTCCGAGGGCTCCCAGCAGGCACCATAACCCACTCGTCGGTGAATCTTGGGGTCGACTTTACGCCAGCGCAGGTTCGGATGACGAAAGGGGCCCTTCGTAAGCGTCGTGAGCGGTTTCGCCAGTTTCGCCTTCGACATTCTCGGGTTCTCCGATTTCGTAAATGGTTATCTCACGGGAAACATCGAATGGCAGTAATACATCAGGCCGGCCTTAAACCAGCTCTTGCTTATGGTAGTTCTGTGCTTGGAATGTCTGACTACGAGCTGCAGCGAGCTCGCGCCACACTTCTCAGTTTTCGCTCTCCATCGCATAGGGGTGGATCTTTGCTGTCGAAGATTGTGCTCCACGGCGACCCGATGGCCGACGTCAGCGTTGCACCTGCAGTTGCATGGAGTGTGGCAGTTTGGCAGGCCCTGGTTGCACCAGAGCGCGCTCTCTTCAGCATTCGAGAGCTTCATCAGATGTTCCAGGTAGTTCAGGAGAGAATGGAGCCACATCACAGATGGCGACATACGAAAGGACCGATCTCGCGGATGCTCCTCTCTCTCCAACGTGTTGGCTGGTCCGCTAAGAACTTCGCTCTCTGGGAGGATGATAAGGGGGTGGAGATCTCGCTCATGTACACGGCTCCTAACATGCTTAAAGGTTTGCTTCGTGATGCTGTTCAGCGTAAACATGAGCATGACATGGCACGTAGTGTAGATAATTTTGAGCATGCACGTGTGTGTTCTGACTTTGTGCGTAGCATAGTGTGCACGTCTAAGAAGTATACGCCTAGGCAGAAGTATGCTGTAGCTAGTTGCTTTTGTAAGGCTGTGTTCACGTGTGACAGGTTAAACATAGATCATGGCCTCTGTCCACGTTGTGGTGCTCCTGATAGTGTCCTCCACAGACTCTGGGTGTGCCCAAGTCCCGAGGTTGCGCAGGCCCGAGGAGAGGTAGCCACCCCAGAGCTTGTGCAAGAGGCCTTGGAGGCTGGTCCGACGAACCCGTTTTGGACTCGCCTCATCTTTCCTCATCCTTCTCTCACCTTCCAACCTCCTACCGATTTGATCTATCCTGAGCTCTTAGATGCGCAAGGCAATGTCCTGTCGGACTTCTCGTGTATCGAGGGAGCCAGCGATGTCGTCGTCGATGGGTCGTGCACGAGGCCTCCGATACGCGAGCTTGCGCGAGCTTCCTTTGCTGGAGTGTTCCTTGAGCGAGGCTCGGAGGAAGTCTTGGCGAGGTTTCGTGGGCCGGTCTGGCCAAGTTTGCCGCAGACCCCTCAGGCAGCTGAACACATGGGTTTAGTTGCTATAAGTTTCTTTGTGGGGCAGCTGACGCACCAGCTCGGTGTTTTTTCGGACTGTCTGGGTCCCGTGCGGTATCATAATCAGTCGGCTGCCCTTCAGGTGTCTTCCAGGAACAAATATGCTGGGCTGCGGAGGGGTTTTTGGGAGATCCAAGGCTCAAAAAACGTCGGCCCTGCGACGCACACCCCTGCCCATCGAAGCATGGATGTAATTGATGCTCTCCCTCCAGAGGAGCGTAGGATAGGACGTGCTAACTTCCATGCGGATCGTTTCGCGAAGGAGGCTCTAGCAATGCACGCGCAGGAACCTCAAGAGTCCTGGGATGACCTCTCGGCCCTGGTTGGCAAGGCCCGAGCTGTGGCCAGTGTGATGGGGGCGGTTTTACCCCTGTTTCCGTTTTCCCAGTTCCCTGAACGGAGAAAGGTTCCTTGCCCTAGGAGCACAGGTGCTAACCGATGGCATGCGTGGACTGCCGTCCCAGGTGCACCAGGCTCCTTCATTTGTTATGATTGTCACGCTCGCCGTACAGGTACTTGTGCTAATGCTCTTGATATGTCGGGCTGCCCAGGGAGGAGGCAGAACTTCTCTTTCCTGAGGCGGCCCGCCCTCGGACATGACCTGGTCTGCACACGTCTCTCGTCAGGTCCGAGCTTGGTCTTTTGCAGGCGCTGCGGTGCCTACAGCACTGAGCGTCTCAGTCGTCAGCTTGAGAAGCAGTGCCGAGGCTATGTGGTGTCGTCGGCCAGTAAATGTCGCCTCAATCGTATGCTCCGAGGCCTCCACCCCCAGTCCAATCGTGCCGCACCAGGAGTTGTGCTCCACATTCTAAGTGATATGGAGCGCCAGAGGTTACTCGAGACCCAACAGCGCCCTCAACGTGCTGTGTGGTTTCAGCGTCCTCAGAGTGATCTTTCAGGCACGGGTTTAATTCCAGGACTGGAGGGGATGAGGCAGCGGATAGCAGCACGAGAGGAGGCGCGAGGTTTCCAGGAGCAAGTTTTGAGGGCCCCAGTGCAGCGGTCGCCTGCACTGGAGCCCGATGTCCTTGGGTCCCGAGGCCATGCCCAGGGGTCTGGTGCCCCAGAGCAGGGTCTCGATCCAGAGGAGGAGGCCGCTCGCTTCCTCTATGGATGATAAAACGTTTTGCGTTCTACCCCGCGGGGGAAAAAAAAAAAAAAAAAAAAAAAAAAAAAAAAAAACTCTTCCTCTCCTCTTCCTCTTCCTCCTCCTCCTCCTCCTCCTCCTCCTCCTCCTCCTCCTCCTCCTCTCTTCCTCCTCCTCCTCCTCTCCTCCTCCTCCTCCTCTCCTCCTCCTCCTCCTCCTCCTCCTCCTCCTCCTCTTCCTCCTCCTCCTCCTCCTCCTCCTCCTCCTCCTCCTCCTCCTCCTCCTCCTCCTCCTCCTCCTCCTCCTCCTCCTCCTCCTCCTTCCTCCCCCTCCTCCTCCTCCTCCTCCTCCTCCTCCTCCTCCTCCTCCTCCTCCTCCTCCTCCTCCTCCTCCTCCTCCTCCTCCTCCTCCTCCTCCTCCTCCTCCGTCCGAGAGCGCACCCCTGGACAGGTCCCGCAGGGCCGATCTCTCTGGTCGCCGCTGCAGGGGGGGCATTGGCCGCGCCAGGCCATGGGGTCGCCGGAGCTCTCCTCGGGGAGGGAGAAGGTGGAGGAGGAGGAGGAGGAGGAGGAGGAGGAGGAGGAGGAGGAGGAGGAGGAGGAAGAGGAGGAGGAGGAGGAGGAGGAGGAGGAGGAGGAGGAGGAGAGGGCCCCCAGGGAGAGACGAGGCCATGGCGACGACGAGCGCCCCCACCCCCGAGGCCCAAAGACCAAAAGCAGGCAAGAGCGTCAGCACAAGACCCCGAGGGTCCCGAGAAGTCCTCCGGCGCCACCGGGCCGCGCGAGCATGCCCCTCCGGCGTCCCCCTCGGCTCGAAGGACAAACAAAAAACAGCGTAAACATAAACCTTCGGAGATCCGCGCGGATTTCGAGGATCGGCGCTGGGCCCCCCTCCCTAGCGCGCGGAGCGCGCCAGGGGCGGCGCCGGAGGCGCCGCCAGGGGGGCCAGCGCCGACCCAAGAGATCTGCGCGGAGCTCCGACGATTTATGCTTGCAATGCCGCCTTCCCTTCTCCAGTCGGCGCCGCCGTCGGCCAGCCCCGCCGCCCCCGAGGCCATGCGTCGGCGGCGCTGCGGGCGCGAACGCGAGTCAGGGCCCCCACGGAGCGGGGACTGTGGTGGACCAGGACCCCTCGCGCGTCTGAGAAGCCTGCAGCCGTGGGCCGAAGCAAACTCTCCACTCTTGGGTGGCGACGCCCGGATCCTACCCCCACCAACCAGCGATGCTCCTGAATCGATGGGAGACGGGGGTATTTCGGGGATGGACAGACCCCCCTTTAGTAAAACGTGGTTTAGTGAAAACGACCTCGGGCCCAAATCTGGCGGGCGAAAGCCTGGAAACTGACGGCCACGGCGCCCTCTCGAGAACCGAAAACGGACAATTCACTAATCGACGTGTCACTATTGGGGGTTCTGTCCAGCCCCGAGTATAGCGTCGGATTTCGCCACATGCTCGACGAACTCCGGAACTTACGTACCCCCGCCGCCCACCGAGGAGCCTGAATCGTCGATCGGCGAGGTCAGGGTTCGGACTTCGCCGCCGCCTTCTTCGCTCGCTCCAGGAGCGCGTTTCTGTCTTTTCGGCGATAGTGGGCATCATAGGGGGGGAGGGGCCAGGGGGGCGGTACGTAGCACCCCGCAATTGCGGATAAGAGTGCGGGTGCGGGCGCGGGCGACGCGGGCGTCGAGCCGTTCAGTGAACGTAGTTTGGCTCGTTCAGTGAACGTTCAGTGAACGTAGTTTGGGTCGCGGGCTCTCCACCTCCACCTGGAAGGGATTCAAAAACAGCCCGACGCAGGCGCCGAAAAAATTGATTTGTACACTGAACGCGGTTTGGGCCGCAGGTTCTCCACCTGGAGCGAATGCAAAAGAAACCCGCCGCAGGCGCCGAAGTTTTGGCTTTTTTCAGTGAAAGAAGTTTGGGTCGCGGGTGGGTCGCGGGCTCTCGACCTCCACCTGGAAGGGATTCAAAAACAGCCCGCCGCAGGCGCCGAAACAAATGATTTGTACACTGAACGCGGTTTGGGTCGCAGGTTCTCCACCTGGAGCGAATGCAAAAGAAACCCGCCGCAGGCGCCGAAGTTCTGGCTTTTTTCAGTGAAAGAAGTTTGGGTCGCGGGTGGGTCGCGGGCTCTCCACCTCCACCTGGAAGGAAGTGAAAAACAGCCCGCCGCAGGCGCCGAAAAAAATGACTTGTCAGAGTGAGGGGGCCGAACGGTCATTCACTGTCCCTGGGTGCGTGGCTGATGTGGAATTCCGCGGTGCGGATTCTTGTTGTTGTTGTTGTTGTTTGTTGTTGTTGTTGTTTGTTGTCGTCGTCCCACCCGCAACCCGCCCCGCGACCCACCCGCGACCCACCCGACCCCCCGCGACCCACCCGCGACCCACCCGCGACCCACCCGCGACCCACCCCGCGACCCACCCCGCGACCCACCCCGCGACCCACCCCGCGACCCACCCGCGACCCACCCCGCGACCCCCCCGCGACCCACCCCGCGACCCACCCGCGACCCACCCGCGACCCACCCGCGACCCACCCGCGACCCACCCGCGACCTACCCCGCGACCCACCCGCGACCCACCTTCGACCCAAACCACGTTCAAGGTACAAACCACAATTTTCGGCGCCTGCGGCGGGCTTTTTTGCATTCCTTCCAAGTGGAGAGCCCGCGACACATCCCGTGACCAACTCGCGACCAACCCGCGACCCAAACCACGTTCAGGGTACAAACCACATTTTTCGGCGCCTGCGGCGGGCATATTTTGCATTCGTTTCAGGTGGAGAGCCCGCGGCCCACCCGCGACCACGTTCAGGGTACAAACCACATTTTCGGCGCCTGCGGCGGGCATCCTTTGCATTCGTTCCCTGTGGAGAACCCGCGGCCCACCCGCGACCCAAACCTCGTTCCGTGTACGAACCAATTTTTTTGGCGCTTGCGGCGGGCTGCTTTTGCATTCCTTCCAGGTGGAGGTGGAGAGCCCGCGACCCACCCGCGACCTAAACCACGTTCACTGAACAAACCAATGCCGCACAAGCGCGGCGGCGGATTCTTGCATGCCGTCTGAGCCCGCAAGGACCTCTTCACGCCCCGCACATCCACGCCAGCCCGTCCAGCAACTTTGCCCTGGCGAGTCAGAGAAGGCGGGGAGCATAAAGTGGAAAAAAGGATTGCGTTGCAGTTATCTTGGGAAAGGACGGGGAGGCAGGATGAGTAAACAGGGGACGAGGAGAACGTGGAAGAAGAGAGGATGTAAGGAGAACGCGGAGAAAGAAAAGGAGGAGGAGCAGGAGGACGAGGGGGAGGAGGGGGAGGATGGGGAGGATGATGGTGATGGACGACAATGGGAGGACGATGATGGAGGCCGATGAGGGGGAGGACGACAATGGGAGGACCATGATGAAAAGACGAGGGGGGGGAGAGGGAGGACGAGGAAGAAGAGGAGGAGGAGGAGGAGGAGGAGGAGGACGAGGTGGAGGAGGAGGATGACGATGACGATGAGGACGAGGAAGAGGAGGAGGAGCAGGAGGAGGAAGAGGAGGAGAAGGAGGAGGAGGAGGAGGTGGAGGAGAGCGCCATCGACAAGGAAGGTGGGGGCCACGAGGTCCGCCGGCTCGACGACGCCCGCGTCGCCCGCGCCCGCCCCCTCACTCTTATCCGCAATTGCGGGGTGCTACGTACACTGAACGCGGTTTGGGTCGCGGGTGGGTCGCAGGTTCTCCACCTGAAACGAATGCAAAAGAAGCCCGCCGCAGGCGCCGAAAATTTTGGGTGGGTCGCGAGTTGGGTCGCGGGTGGGTCGCGGGTGGGTCGCGGTGGGTCGCGGGTGAGTCGCGAGCGCGGTTTGGGTCGTGGGTGGGTCGCAGGTTCTCCACCTGGAACGAATGCAAAAGAAACCCGCCGCAAGCGCCGAAAATTTTGGATGGGTCGCGGGGTGGGTCGCGGGTGGGTCGGATGAGTCGCAGGGGGTCGCGGGTGGGTCGCGGGTGGGTCGCGGGTGGGTCGCGGGGTGGGTCACGGGTGGGTCGCGGGTGGATCGCGGGTGGGTCGCGGGTGGGTCGCCGGGGGGGTCTCGGAGTGGGTCGCGGGGTGGGTCGCGGGGTGGGTCGCGGGTGGGTCGTGGGTGGGTCGATGGTGGGTCGCGGGGTGGGTCGCGGGTGGGTCGCGGGGTGGGTCGCGGGTGGGTCGCAAGTGGGTCGTGGGGTGGGTCGTGGGGTGGGTCGCGGGGCGGGTCGCGGGTGGGACGACGACAATAAACAACAAACAACAAACAACGAAAACAACAAACAACAAACAACAGACAACAAAAACATCACCAACCACAACAACACCGACAACACACAAACAACAAACAACAAACAACTAACAACAAACAACCAGCAACAACAACAACAACAACAACAACAACAATCATTTTACCCGAACGCGTGGTGTTCTCCCCAGTGCCAGGGTTTTCATACGACACCAGGCAATACCCCCACTTCGTGGGGGGGCATTACAAGCTCTACCAAATATCCAAACGACTCTTCGCGACCACCCAAACCCAGCTTCCCGCCCTATGACGTTGGGACACTTCACTTCGTGGCGTGCGGACGACCGTGGCTACTACACTGGCGTGGGGTACGCACCCACAGAACTTGGTCACTTATTCGGGGCGCGCATGTGCCCAGCATGGTGCAATTGTGCCATGCTGGGCACATGCGCGGATGGTATTATTTGACAGGGATGATGGCCCTGGCAGGTGCGCAACCGTTGTCGCAGAAGTTCGAAAAAGTTGCTCGCAAAAGCCCGTTTGACAGAAATGTTTAAAAAGTGTTGGGTTTCCTACGAATCCGCAAGAGCGCGCGGGATGAGATTTTGACATTTTTTTGTTGAAAAACCATTGGTTTTTTGATGTTTTTATGTTAAAATCGCTCCGAACACTAAGCTTTTGGAAGGATTTCGTCTTGCGCGCGCGAATGTCCACTTTACCTTATTTTTTGCAAGGGATTCTTGAAATTTGATTATATTAGAACAAGAAATGTCATTTTATAGTGTTTTTTGCAAGGGAAAGCGGGGGGGAACAAAACAACCGGATCTTGATCACATCGAATTACCTGAGGCTTCCTCACGAAAATTATGAAAATGTAGCTGCGGCCTAGGCGGCGCAGGGGGGCCGTGCACCAGGGGTCCCAACAATAATTATTCTTTAGAATTAATAATGTTCAACAACAACAACAACAACTTCCAACACAACAACAACAACAACAACAACAACAGCAGCAGCAACAGCAGCAACAACAACAACAACAGCAGCAACAACAACAACAACATCAACAGCAACAACAACAAAAACAACAGCAAAAACAACACCAACACCAACACCAACACCAACACCACCACCACCAACAAGAACAACAAGAATCCGCATCGCGGAATTCCACTTCAGCCACGCACCCAGTGACAGTGAATGGCCGTTCGGCTCAGCCCCCTCACTCTGATAGTGTAACGCCTCCCCCCCCCGCCGTGCGCACGGCGGCAGTGCACGGAGCGCACTGGGGGGGGGGGGGGACGTCACGTCATAGGGGGCCTCCTCCTCCTCCTCCTCCTCCTCCTCCTCCTCCTCTTCCTCCTCTTCCTCCTCCTCCTCCTGGGGGAGGGGGGTGGGCGGGGGCTATGATGCCCACTACGCCGCCCCAAGCAGGCAAGAAACGCGCTCCATAGGTGGGATCGTCGAGACATCCCGGCCAGCACTGCCCCGGCGTGGGGCGCCCCGGGCGAGCGCGACCGCGGCGCCTCCGGGTGCGGCGGCGCGCCCCCCTCGCAGCTCGCGGCGCGGGCGCGCCCGCGGCGCGGGGGCATCGGCGCGGGCGCGCCCGCCGCGCGCGCTGGCCTGGAGGCGCGCACCGGCGCCGGCGCGCGCTGGCTTGGGGCTCGCGCCGTCGCCCCGCGGCTGCGGGCAGGGCCCCGAGGCCCAGGCGCACCACGGGAGGCGACGCGGAGGCGTCCGCGTCGTCGTCGGCGTCTGGGGGCCGTCGCCGGGCCCCTGTGGACCTTCCCAGCGGCCGAGCTTGCCCGCTGGCGGGCCTACATGGGACCATCACGGGTCGGACCGGCCCCAAGGGTGCGGCAGGAGAGTGGGGTCTGGGGTTCCGGTCGTGATTTTTCGCGGACTTTTTGCTCGCAGCGTCGGAGCGCAGAGTGAGCGACGAGGCCTGTTCCCAGGCTTGGGCGGGGGTGGGCGAGGCGGTCCTGCTTCTGCGCGTTCGGCTTGCGCGGCGCCCGCGGGGGGGGCGAGCCCGCAGGGAGCGTTGGCGGCGGGCCAGCGGCGACAGGGGGGGGCGTTGTGTTGTTGCTGTTGTTTGGGTGTCTTTCCTTTACACTTTACACACCTCACCGCGAAGCGAATGTGAATCACTTGGTGAACAGTACAATAAGAGTCCCCCGTAGGAGGGCCAGAAACATAAGGGATAGGGGGTCTTCTTCTGCAGATGTATCAAGCCGAACCGCCCAGATTTATTATCCCTATTGCGACAACGCGGACCTAAGTGAGGCCACGTCTTCATCGTGTTATTAAAGGTACATATTCTGTGGTTCTCGATGATAACTGGTGCCTGTAAGACAGGCAAGCAAAGACGAGGCGACAGAGACGGCACTACTTTCTGTGATCAAGCGCACCGTACGTCAATGTGTATGAGAAAATCGGGTCTGGCCAGATCCACACCTAACAACGACGTCGGGGTTGAAGTAACTCGTGTGACACAAAAATCGATGCTGGTACCGCCTCATGAGCTGGCAATTTGTTATGCTATGTTCAGCGCCGTTGGACCCATCCTGACTTCAATACCATTGGGCAAAGAATTGCGAATGTTTCTTGTACCCTTCATGTCTTCTCTGGCCACAGGTGGCGCATTAAACAGCCAACCATTCGGCACCTGCATCTTTTCCCTTCCTCCAAGAAACACGACGTCCACTTGATCGCCAGTGACGCGCGCATCACAGCAGCTGCAGGTACATCGAGCACTATGAAAAGATCAGCCTAAAGCCCCTACGCAGACACTTTTTGTTGGTCTGCGGGTCGAGAGCACCCCTACGCAGACACTCGACGTGAGACAAGTAAATACCATGAACGCCGAACGGCATAATGTGTTGTAGTACTCGTGGTCGGGTGGTCAGGTCGATCCCGAGCAGTACGCTTACATCTCATGAGACGGTGGCCAAGCAGCCACCGTGTCCGTGGAACCACAATAGTTCCTAACAGCAGGAGGACAGGGAGAACAGGAAGAGAGAACAGAACATGTTCACCTTGAGTGGGAGACGTGGTCCGACAATGTAATGATGTTGGTGTGCTTCCTCGCCAAACCCTGTAGCAAAATAGCCCAAACGTGGCGAACAACTCGCGCAATTCCCTGCACGACTCCGCCAGGCGGTTTTTCCTCGCGGCACGAGCCGCTGCAAAAACTGCTGGAATTGACGTTGGGTGCTCAAAACCTGTTCCAGTTGGCGAAGGACTCTTTCATCCTGGTTGCGGGTTGCTGGAACATGTCCGCCACACCACACTACCGAACACAATCTTGGCAGGAATGGAGCTCCACCCAGCAATCACTTGCAGGAACTCGCCCCAGCTAGGTCG
Source organism: Prorocentrum cordatum (assembly GCA_963575745.1). Classification (NCBI taxonomy): domain Eukaryota; class Dinophyceae; order Prorocentrales; family Prorocentraceae; genus Prorocentrum; species Prorocentrum cordatum. Next base: position 11,271 of record CAUYUJ010003526.1, on the reverse strand, counting down.
ATGATCCTCAGAACGTGTGTTAGCCCGAACGTTTGTTTGTCCATCGAGGCCCTTCGATAGGAAGGAGATGTAATGATCTACTGGTTGGGCAGAAGGGGGTAAACACATACGGGGCCAACACAACGTCCTGAGGATCATCGCTTAGGGCACTGCAGCCTTCGGAGGTTGTCGCGGAGGTCTCCGGAAGCCCCAAGCAGCGCACGCGTTTTTGGATTCACGTGCGGAACATCTGCAGGCCACACGCTCGGCCCATGGAAGGGCCGAGCGCTGGAACGACGTCTGGCCACATGTGTGCCCAGTTCTCTCCCGGGCCGGCCGCGTCATGTGCGCGCGGGCATCTGTTCCCGACGTCGGCGCTGTTCGCTGGGGCGACAGCGGGGAGCACGAGGATGTGGGGCCCAGGGCACCACCTCTGGCTGCAGTTTTGGCGCGGTCTCCCGAAAGGCCGACCGCGGCACCTCGATCTGTTGGAGAGCGAACTGAATTTCGAGCAGCGCCCTTATGTGTCCAGCTTCCCAGGCTCCAGACGTCGTGAGCTGTTGCTTTGCTTGTTTTGGTTTTTTGTTTGTATATAAAAGATTGTTTTCTTTTTTTAAGTTCATTTGTTGTTAGCAAAAAAAGCCGACCTCCAGAGGCTGGGCCCCTTCCCCAGAGTCGTTAGCTGACGCTCCTGGGGCCCCCCCCCGCCGCCGTGCGCACGGCGGCGGCAGTGCCCGGAGCGCGCTGGAGGGGGAGGGGCGTTAGGGGGGGGGGGGGCCGGTGGCTATTTGGAGGCCTGGAAATGGGCATCAACACCAAGACAGGGGGCTGCCTCCACAAGGGGGAGATAATCCTAGATTTCGGTGTTGGTGGTAATATTCCGGTCACCTTGGAAGCCAGAATATTACCACCATCACCGAGATCGGGATCTTCTTCCCTCGGTGGAGGAACACCGCCGATATTGGTGTTGGTGTCACTCTCAGGGAAACCAACACTATGCCCCGAGTAACAGAGAAACACGCTCCAACGCCCAGGGGCCTGGGGAAGGCGGAGCTGGGGAGGCAGCCCCAGGGGAAGCGAGGGGCAGACCCGAGGCACGGCGAGGGCCTCCAGGGGCCGACAGAAACCGTCGAAAAGACCGTCCGCCGCGGACGTCTCGCGACCCCCAGAGGTCTGGCCTCCAGGTAGATTCTCGATCACGGATCCTCGCCGCGGTCGTCGCCGCCACGACACGGTCGAGGCCGCCGGCGGCGGTGGCACGACCAGAGCTGGGTGCGGGCGCCCGGGTGGAGCCTTCTGCTCGGTGACCAGGTGCTGGATGATCACGTCCGTCATGACGTCGCGGTACGCGTAGCGGTCCTGGGCGGCACGGACGTGAACTTACAGCTGACACACTCTGTTTGGTCTGCGGCGAGTTGGGTCCAAGAAGCGGTCGGGCCTGGGGCGGGACGCGTCCGCGGCGACTTGCGGCGAGGCAGAAGACGGGCAAGAAGGGAGGAGGAGGGAGCCCCAGAACGGCCAGAGAGCTCTCAGACCACGTAGATCTTCAAGCGACGCCCACCAGAAGTCGGGCTCCTAATCTCGGAGATGGCGCAGCGGAAGAGCGAATGACATGCCAGAAGGCAAAGGTCCAGGGCAGGACTTACAGGAGGAGGAGGAGGAGGAGGAGGAGGAGGAGGAGGAGGAGGAGGAGGAGGAGGAGGAGGAGGAGGGAGGGAGGGGGGAGGGAGGGAGGGAGGGAGGAAGGGAGTGGAGGGAGAGATAACAAATCCTGCTATAAGTACTCCAGAGGCACGTTCGTCGTCGAGCCTTGAGCTTCATGAGGTGTGCCAGGGCATAAGGTGCACCAGAGCCTCCGTGGCCCCTGGCGGCGATCGAGCGAGTAAGAGGCTTCCGTGGGCCACCCGCTGACAGGCGAGTGTCCTTTTCATGTCATGTGCCTGCTGTGCTCGTGCCGGCGACATGGTCGATTGCGGACTGAACCTTTTGCATCCTCCTCATGAGGGCGAGGCGTGAACAGAAGAATGCCTCACCGAATTGATGCCGTGTCCCTTGGGCGGCATGCATCGTTGTCTGCGCTTTAGCTTTGCATCAGGTATTATGTCGCATTTGCACCTGCTGTGATCGCATGCCGCTGCTATTTCTGACGATGCGCTCGAGGCCGAAGCGTGGACACGCATACAGAAAAGGCACGGGACTGAGAATGCCATACGAACCGGTGTGGGAGAGACGGAGGAGGAGGGAAAGGAGGCGGAGGAGAACAAGAGTATTCCGAAGATGCACCATTGTACGCTCAACTGCCCATAGGCCTGCCTGAATGAACTGACATGCATGCGAAAATGTATTGCCGTAAATTTCAACAATGCGTCCAGAGAAACCATCGTCCTGGAAAAAATACGACCCCTCACCTGTGCACACGTTGCACAAGTTGTTAACCTTATGGTCGTGAAGCTCGAAGAGGTCGCACGCGAGAGCCACACTTTGAGAAGGGACGTCCCTCCAGCCCTGCAGCTGCTACATATGTCTGGGCTTCTTCTTTCTGGAAGAGACACAAAGACACCTCAAAACATCTGCCGCAGTCTGAAGCAGAGCAGTCTGAAACAGAACACCCGTCCGTCCGTGCAGCTGCTGCATATGTTGAAGCTTCTTCTTTCCGAACGGAAGCAGAAAGTCTCAAGCATAAGCCTCTTTTTTGTTTTAGAATTAGAACAAAGAAAGTGCTGTGAAGCGTTTGAGACGGATGTGCGCAGCGTTCGAGACGGATGTGCGCGGCGCTGCGGCGAGAACCCCCTCTTGAAAAAACCGCCCTCCTTCGTCCGTCTAGGCTAGAGCTCCATTTAGGACGCATCCCCCGACATGTCTGCAACTGTCACAACGTTTCAACCGAACGTGCGCGGCGCTGCGGCGCGAGCCCCAGTGTGAAATGGAACCACCATCCATCCCTGTAGCTGTTGCAAGCTTATGAAAACGAACGTGCGCGGCGCTGAGGCGAGAGCCTCATTTTGAAAACCACACCTCTCGATCCGAGCTGCAAGCTTTTGAAACGACTGTGCGCAGCGCGCGGGGGCGAGAACCCCATGTTGAAAACGCATCTCGGCCCGCCTATGTAAATATCATAACTTTCAAGCTTCAGGTCAATCTCAATAACGATGAGGAAGTCTCGAACGAATGGCCCATCCCGCCCTACCAACACGTCTGGGGGTGCGGCAATGAGGAGTTGCCAATTAAAGAAACTCTCGGGCGTTTTCGGCAATGGGTGGGCATCTGGAGGCCTGAGGGGGTGGAGATCTCTGGGTGGCCTCTTACGACCTTTGGAGACACTCGAAAAATCGTTTGGTCGCAATTTTCGGCAAGCGGGGTCCGTTTCTGACACCCTGGCTATCAAAAACGGCTCGCGCCAAGGAGGTGCGACCAGGCTGTATTTACACACGAGGTGGAGCGCGCTTCTTTATTTTCGGCAATAACGGGCGTTACGGGGAGGCGGGGGGGGGGAATAGCGTAAGGCCTCCCACCCTCCCCGTGTGGCTCAGGCACCACAGGAGCCCGTTTTTTTATTTTGCGGGATAGCGACCGTCATCGGCCCCGCCCCACCCCCCCCCAGATGACGTCACGTTCCGCGCCGGCGGCGTTCAGGAATGCCTAGGGATGACCGAGGCCAAGTGGGAGCAGCATGTAGGCGGCGATCTACCCCACAGCGCCAGTGTACGCCACAATGCTCGCATGCACCACAGCGCGCGTGTACACCACAGCGCCTGCGTACACCGCAACAGCCGTGTGCAACGCAGCGCCTGTGTACACCACAGTGCTTGTGTGCACCACACCACAGCGCCTGTGCACACCACAGCGAGTGTGTACACCGCAGCAACCATGTGCAACACAGCGCCTGAGTACACCACAATGCTGGCGTGCTGCACATCACAGCGCCTGTCTACACCACAGCATCCGCGTGCAACGCAGCGCTGGTGTCCACCACAATTCTTGTGTGCACAGGACAGGTAGAAGGAGCATGTAGGTGAGGATCTACTGCGGAAAGCTGAACACCACGCCAAGGAAGTACTGATTATAGAATGCGACGTTCTTCACTCCTCCCCCCTCCTCCACCTCCACCTCCACCTCCTCCTCCTCCTCATCATCCTCCTCCTCACCCTACAGAACGGGGGAGGGGCAGGGGGCACCTCCTGGACATCGGCCTCTCGGACCGGGAGGATCCCCCACCCCCCACCCCGTGCACAAGGGGGGGGGGGGATCGAAACGCCCGCCCCTCCCTCCAAGAGAACCCTGCTAAGCAGCTTTTTAGGAATCCTACCGATAGCTGGGTCCAACTTTACTAGCACCCTAGTCGGGCTCGATCCAACTCTACTAGAAACCCACAGTAGCTGGATTGCTTGAACCCTACTTAGGATCTATCCAGCTGTAATCCAGCTATAATGGACTCCTACTACAGCTGGATCCAATGTTATCAGCATCCTACTCGGGCTCGGTCCAACTTTAATCAGGCCCTACTATAGCTAAACCAGGGCTCTCGTTAACTGAATCCTACTCTGGTTCGATCCAGCACTCATAGCACCCTACTGTGGCTACATCAAGCTCTAATTGAATCCTGGCAGGTCTCGATCCACCTCGAAATAAATATTACTAGGACTCGATCCAGCCATAATATCATCCTACCCATGCTCGACCATCGTCGTCGTCGTCGTTCGTCGTCGTCATTGCCCGACGGCGGCGCTGGCGCCAGGGCTCGCCGCTGTCGTTTGCCAAATGGGGGAAGAAGCCCGCCGCCCCCCCACGCCAGCTCAAACCCACCCCCTTGCAATTCAGAGAGGGGGGGCCCTCCTCAGTTCGACAACCCTCCCCCCCATCCGGGCCGACTCTGGGGCGTGTTGGGACCCGGTCGGGGCCTCTCGCAGCCCCAGGGGTGCCTGTGGCAGACCCAGCACTGAGCCCGACAAGATGTCCTCTCCAGGATGGGGGTGGTACCTCCACGGGGCCGTCTCGGCAACATCTTGGTGGCCTCTTGCGCTGCCTTCCGATACTCTGGCCGACTCACTGGTCTGTGAGGGCGTCGTCGTTGACAGCGTGAGCACGGTCCAGGCAGATCTGAAGGAGCAGGAGCAGGATGATCATACAGCGGAGGCCAGTCCAGAAGAAACCCAACCCTGCTACCCCAGGGCGTCCATCGATTTCTGGCGTGGAACGTCTCACGCCTTCCACAGCAGAACCGTCGAAACCCAAGAAACCCAGGGCACCCTGGAGGCCAGCAGGGTTTCTTGGCATGGGCCCCCACTGTAAGGGATGGGAAGAAGGATGAGCAGCATCCGGGGAGAGCAAAAGGTACCAATCCCGCTACTCCCGGATCTCGCCCGGGGTGCGTTCTGACCAGGATGTCGAGGCGAATCCAGCCGTGGTGACGAGGGTCGCCCAGGAGGCCGAAAGAGGGGAAAACGAGCGAGGGGTAGCGGTGTGGGTACCTCTTCCTCCTCTGAGCATGAGCAGCAAGGAGGGGGGGGGGGGGCAGGAGCACAGCCTCAGTTCTGGCTTGCCGGCCCTGCTCCGGCTGCGCGCGAGAGCTGCCCCCAGGCAAGAGTGGCACTCGGTTGGCGGCGCGCACGGGTGGGCAGAGGAAGGGGGGAAGGCCTCTTAGAAGGAGGCGGCTCCTTAGAGGGCGCGGGCCTCTTATCGGGGGCGCGCAAACATGGAGTAGCGATCCGCGGATTTGGCGCGCGGTCGCCAAAATCCATGGATCGGGGGAGGTGCCCTCCCCAAAATGCGGCCGGTGCCGCCTCGCTCGGCGGCGGAAATCCGTGATTTCCAATGGAAGCAAGACCCGTCGCTAATCCACGCCCCCTTGATCCATGTTTACGATCGCCTGATATAAGGCCCGCGCCTTCCAAGAGGCAGGAGTGCTTCTAAGAAGCCTTCCCCCCTCCCCCTGCCCCCTTTCGGCGCTTGGCCGACTTTGGTGCACGGCTCCAGGGGGCGCGAGGTGGCCAAGTCTGAGCGCGAAAGCGGCTGCTATCGCATCGCGCTCAGCGATCGGGGGGAGCCCGGTGAACCCGCACCAACAAGGTCACTTTGGCGAAGGGTCACTCTTACGCACAGTGGACTGCTGCACACTTGGGGCAGCCCTGGTCTGTGGGCCTTGCAGCCCTCCTGGCAATCCCCTGGAGCCCGCGCGGCGTCTGGGCGCGCCCGTGAGCGCTCCGAGGCGAGGAGCACAGTGGAGTAATCTTCCAGAGGCCTCTGGGCCGCCTTTTGCTGGCGACACACCTCGGCAAGATCCACAGAACCTGAGACGACGTGATACTCGTCGCGTGAGGCCCCCTCCAGGAAGGAGTGAAGAAAGTTCGTGGCATGGCGGCGTGAAGGAAAGTAATCTGGACAAGCTGCATAAGCCTGCACCAATAAGGAAAATAGGCGCCCCAAAGGGCTGATTGACTCCAATGAGCTCGAGTGCGCCCTCGGAAAAGGAGAGAGAGAGAGAGAGAGAGAGATAAAGCGAGAGAGAGAGAGAGAGGAAGAGACGCCCCTCGGGAGTCACGTCGCCGTCGCCCTTCTCCGAAGCGAGCGGTTGCTCGAGATCGAAGGCGGGAGCCGTGTTTTGCATGCGGGGGGCCCTTGCGAAGACTGCAAGACAGAGCCAGGAGGATGAGCGGCCTTCAGGGCTGAACCACATCTGCTGTCCCAACGACGCGTTCCTGCGCTCTCACGATTCACCCAAACGTGCCCGGATGTCTCTGGATTTACCTCGGCCTAGCTGGGCTTAGATAGGACTGCATCGACTTATACACCGATTGAAGAAAGAGTCGTCATGCCCTACCAGTCGAGGGTTCCTTGTTCAAAAGCGCTTTTGGCCCGAGTTGCTCGGGCGACTTCCGGAGACCTCCAGGGACCTCCTGGGGGCGCCTCTGGGGAGACCTTTGGCCACCTTCAGAGGCAGGAGGAGGGCAGGAGGGGGGGGAGCAGGAGGGAGGATGAGGAGGTCGGAGGAGGAGGCGGAGGAGGCCTGGGGGGAAGAAAGGAGGATACGACACTGGCTGGCGGACGCCGCGCACCAACAGCGGGCGCTGGGGCGTGCACGGCCGAAGGAGAGGTCGCCGCGCGACTCCCCTGATGCCTGGAGGTCCACCGAACTCCCACCAGAGTGACCTCGGAGCGCGGCGTCAGGCAGAGTTCGAGCATGCAGGGCTATCGGGGCTGCTGGGTAGGGAAGCAGCACGGGGAACGCGCATGCGCATGCTCCTCTCCCGTGCCGCTAGCCACGACCGCGGAGCAAACGAGTTGGGAGACGGGAAGCTCCCCAAAGAACCGCACCCGGTGGATTCCAGGGTCCGTGACCAAGAGCTGCCTCGGGCCCACGGTGCGCCGCCAGTCTGGGGCGGCCCTCATCGGCGGGGCGAGAAGCCCAACGCAGAGAGGCGTCGGTTCCGCGCGGCCCGCGCGGACACCCGATGGCTGCGAGCAGCAGGGCCGCGGTCGCCAAGAAGGTGCCCAGCAGCGCCCGCGGTGAAGCAGCCGCGGGACGGCCCGAGGAGGCCCTGCGACGGCGGCTCCCCTGGAGGCCTCAGCACGGGCGGCCCCTGAGCTCGGGAGGGCCACGGCAGGGACCGAGGTGGCGGCGAGGGTGGGCCTGTTGTTCCTACAGGGCCGTTTTTAAGACATAGGATGTAAATATGGGGTTGCTGATACATAAGTTATATGAGTAAATTTATGCATGAACTCATCGTTGTTTTTAATACTACCCCCCCCCCCCCCCGCATTTTTAATACATGATCCGCACGCGGAGCATGTATTAAAAACGGCACTGTACCCAGGTCGCCAGTGCGTCTACGCCCGTCGGGCACGAAGGCACGCCCCTCCCGATCGGGGTCGAAGAAAGCACCGCGCCGGCGGCAGAAAGCGCGGCGCCCGCAGGTGCCAGCACCTGGACGATGGGCTCACAGGACACGCGTTGCCGAACGAGGCGATCCCCAGCAGAGTCAGCTGAGTCCGAATTCCCAAGGCCCCGAGGGCGATGGGCACACCTGGCACCAACAGGGCCATCCCCAGGATCCGGGCGAGGGCGGACCAAGCGATCCGAACCGACGAGGGACGAGGCGGCACTGCGGCAAGCAGTGTCGCCGGGCCTGAAGCCGCAGGCGCTGTCCTGCGTCCGCCACTTCGCCAGCATCCTCTCCACCACGGGATGGGGTGGAAGCGTCGGGGAGAGGCCTCGCCTCCTGCCGCGCGGAGATCGCCCAGCGCCGCCGCAAGGACACGGCCATCACCACCAGCCCTCGGAGCCAGATGCCCAGCGGGAGGGGCAGCGGAGGCAACGGAGGCGAGCAGGGCAGGTCAAAGAGGAACGACGAGAGCGAGATCTATCAGTCCTGGAGCCCTTCAATGCAGAAATTGCACCTCCAGGTTGCGCGGCCAGCAGCCCGTGATGCGATGCGATGCGATGCGACCCACACTCCAGCCCCATATGGGGCGGTCCTCTAACAGGGTAGGCGTATGGGACACGCAGTCCCGGCAACCGGGCGTAGTGGAAGATGATTCGTACGTGTGGAAAATCGATGGAAGGACATAGAGAGCTACAAACAGACAGGCAGGAAGAGGAGCGCATCACATGGAGGAGGAAAATAGGGGAAATGAGAAATCACGATATAAAGCTACATGGCGACTAAAACACAAAATGATCACATCCTGTCTCTTGTCACGAAGCCTTCCTCCATCACGTTCCATATATCAACATGTTCTGCATACTTCTGCCAAGAACTGTTTGCACCGCGATCGCGAATATATTCCCGAACATCATCATCCCATCGCCTTTTTGGTCTCCCAGTTGGCCGACGAGCCGAATCAGATGTCAATGCCGGGTCCCAGTGCATTGCTCTCGAAACCCATCGGTTGGTGTCCATGTTTGCCATTCTGAAAGCCCATTTCCATTTCTTGCGCCTTTGTTGAAGTACCCACGACTCAACGGCTGCTTGTCGTAGATGATGGTATGTCGTTCTCGTCGCCCTCTTGATGAAATCCACCCAAGGCTCTAATAAAGTGTGTCCTGTATCAGCGGAGCATGAACTCTCAGATCCGTGCGCAGGGTTACTTTCCACGTCAACACCGCTCAAAACAATAGTTGGCGTGTCCGATGTGTCCCGGGCGATGACTTTCCTTTTTGCTCCCAGCATGTGCCGAAACATTCTCCGTTGTACACATGTGATTTTGTGTTCCGCATCCCGTGTCATGGGCCACACTTCACTTCCGTACAATAACGTCGGCGCCACAATGCTGTTCAATAGCCGAATTCGGTCTCGAAAGGGATACGCCTTGCTGGTCAATTCTTGTTTGTGCGCTCCGTATGCTGCCCACGCTTTCCGGATGCGGTTGTTAAGCTCGCACTCGAATGGGTTATCGCAAGATACAAGACGGCCCAAATATTTTGCCGACGACGTCCGTGAAAGACTTTTCGATGTCCATGTCATCAATACGCGCCGTTGCGGTGGCATGCTTCCCTGACTTCCTCGTTGCATTTGTGAATATGTTCTTTTTGTCTGGATGTAAAGATGCAAAGAACAACAACAAGCCTGAGCTCAGCTGCGCCCTGGCTGGGTTCGGCAGGGTGCGTGGCCTTTACGAGGCTACGTCAGGCCTTCACACGAGGCCGAATGTCTACTTTGGACCCTTCAACGAACAGAGGAAAAGCCTGAACCATCCACTCAGCTACGTCAGCAAAACGTCGACGGGCTATATGCATGCAGGTGCGGTGAGCTTTGGGAACCGCATGCGCGTCCCTGCCATTCCGAACACCCGAATCAGCCCACCGACGACTTATGACATCGGTGGAGGTGCCCTTCTGATCAGCTCCCGCGAGCTCCTCGCGTAAACTACGACTAAGCCTACCGAGGTCCCGGATTTTAGCTAAGGTGCCCCCCCAGAGATCCGCATTGGTACAGCGAGGGGCAAAACATCAAGCAAGCCCTCGATGAAGGCCACCTGCCAGACCTTTGTAGCCAGTGCATATCACAATGGGGAGAATACAACCCTGAAGGATCTGTAGGAAATCATACGACCCAGCCCGTGGGGACGACTGTGTGCCCAGGCAGGGCCCCACGCACTAGCATGTCTACGCCGCGCTCCAAAGGTTTCCGAAGCTGAGCAAAACCTCACCCAGGTCGCGAGGACTCAGGCCAGCACCACAGCTTGCGACAAGCTCCATCTGTGTATACACGACCTGTGATGCCAGATGGGCTCCCATATTGGACATGCCATCCGCCATCTCTCGCAGGGGAGGCAAGCACGACCTGCCAATCAAGCCTCGATACCACAGGAGCACATCGGCTTGCAGCTCTGGAATCCCGCGGCGGACAACTCCAAGAAGATGCTGCTCACGCGCAGCGGCAAGAATAACATCAAATACTGAGATTGAGAAGCTGTCTGATGGCTTGAACTCTCGTGTAGATGATCATCCTCTTGACGGAGCACTTCGGGTCCTGGGAAATACAGGAAGAGGCATTGCGTCCGTCAGAACGTGGTCGATGCCAAACAGATTGTGTCAACTGCGACTGTTCACGCAGCCGCTGCCATTCGGGATCTGTCATGGACTGTGTCCGCCTGAACATAAATTATCCAAACCGACTTAGGTGTCACGTGGTGTGGCTCTCGCAAATACTGTGGTAGGTGTCGCAAGCCAGGTACCCACACCGCGGGCACCTGGAGTCATCACGACACCCACACCTGGCAAGCCTATCTGGTGTCCAAAGCCCACCCACACGACAGTGCAAAGAAATCCCGCTGCACGAAAACCGTGCACCCAAGACCTAGCGACGTAATTCTAGCATCAGGTCGTTCAGGAAGCTCTGGTTCCCCGTCAGAGTCTTCAGGCTTATCATAGCTGTCAAGGGTGACGAACTCGTTGAGTAAATGCAAGGTGGGCTCCTTCCAATATCCCAGGGGGTCCGTCGGGATGGGGTCTTCTCCTGGGAGGTTGGGCCGCTGAGCCCATTCCCAAAGCTTGCGCACAATAGCCTCACGGGCCAAGATCTTGATCGTCGAGGGGACCGTCAAGTTCAGATCAATACCTACCCCAAGATCCGTCCACCACTGGTGATCCGCAGAGGTTCTACTCCGGAGGTGCTTGAGAGCCAACATAATAGCACCAGCGGGCCCAGCAACACTCCTCCAAGGGGCATCAGACCGATATGCTTTATGGATGTGTTTACTCGCGACTGCCTGAAGCACGCTGGCTGACACAGCACTGTCACGATATAACAACGGCCGCTCTTTTTCTGCGAAAGAGAGCCCAGTTCAGTGCGG
>CAUYUJ010003525.1:570454-584787 GCA_963575745.1 Prorocentrum cordatum | reverse complement strand
TACTACTAGTACTACTACTACTACGACTACTATTACTACCACTACTACTACTACTACTACTACTACTACTACTACTACTACTACTACTACTACTACGACTACGACTACTACTACTACTACTACTACTACTACTACTACTACTACTACTACTACTCTACGACTACTACTACTACTACTACTACTACTACTACTGCTACTACTACTACTACTACTACTACTACTACTACCGATGTATGTTGCGCTTCCTCCTCCTCCTCACCATTCATCCTCTCCCGTTGCTCATCCCCCCTTGTTCATCCTCCTCCTACCCTCCTTACCTGTATCTGCCCCGCTCTCTTACTCACCCATCTGGGAGGGCAGCCGTGGGCATCGCAAGGCTGTCCTCCAAAGGGCTTCTGCTACCCGCGGCAGTCCGCAAGGCGTTTGGTATAGATGCGGTCGCGCAGGAAGGAAGACGACGGGTCCGGCTGCAAGAGGCACAGGAGCCGCATGGCCGCCGTGAGGCGTCCAGAGTTCGCAAGGATTTCCTGGGGCGCACTCGGCCGCGCCCACGCCGTGGTCCTCCTCCTCCTCTTCCTCCTCCTCCTCTTCCTCCTCACCACCTCCACCATCACCACACTCCCCGTCAGATCGTCAACATACCACCACCACATGAACATCACACGACCATCATGCTTATAACATCATGATCATTACCTTTTTGCATCGCCATACACCTGGGTGAAAAGACGATCCCTCCGATGGGCGCACCACCTGCGTGTCGTTGCCTAATCCCCCCCCCCCCGAGCGCGGTACCTAGCCTCAGTGGAGACGAGCACCTCAAAGTCAAGGGCGTGCAGGGGCTGCGGTGAGAAGAAATCATGCGGAGGAGGAATGAGAGGTAGGGAATGAGGAGGAAGGATGCGGGATGAGGGAGGAGGCCGGAGTGGGGAGGCAGGTGGGAAAAGCGAGGAGGAAGAAGGCAGAAGGCACAGCAGGATAGGAAGAGGAGAAGAAAGAGGAATGGAATTGAACAACGAGGGATAACCGAGGTGGAGAACGACAACGACGACAATCCTCGTCAAACGTGTCCTTCTCCTCCTCCTCATCATCATCATCCTATTTCTGGCTCTCCTCACCCTTCCTCCTCCTCCTCCTCCTGCGCATCCCTCCTCTCTCTCTCTCTCTCTCCTCACTCCTGCCCATCATTCCTCTTTCTCCCATCTCCTCATCATGCCCTCCTCCCCCTGCCCATTGATACGCCGGCCAGTAAAAAGCTGGTGAAGCACATCGAGGCCAACAACCCTCATCTCTCATCCTCATCCCTCGCAACGGCAGGCGCTAAGGTTCACGCCTGCTCGGACCAGACCTCCTGCTCCTCATCCTGATGTTCGACCTCCTCAGCCTCCACCCCTGCCTCCTTCCCTCCTCGCCGTCCGTCCTCCTAACCTCATCATCCTTTCTCATCCATCTCCCTCCCCGTCATCCTCCCTCATGCCGCCCGCCACTCATCCTCAACCCTTCATTTCTCCCTCTCACAAGAACCGTCTTGGCTCGAACGCGCCTCCTGCGCCGTTCTGCCGCTCCGCGCCTCAGCGAGGCAGTCGTGTGGCTGCGCCCGCAACAGCGGCGAGGAGGCAGCTCTCCTCGGCGGCGGCGCCAGCGAATCCGGAGCGAAGTTTAGCGAGATGGACTCTCAAAAACGTGGCAGTTCTCGAGGGCGCGGCGCAGCAGGGAAGAAGCCCGTGGGTTTCGAGAACGGCTGGACCCGCTGTACCCGCTGTACCGCATGCAAGAGGTGCGACTTGGACAAACGCTCGGAGACGAAGCAGTGGCTATGCCAATGTGGTGCCACAGTCCAACGCCCGCCCACGAAGCCCCCTCGGCGCTGCGGTGGTGACTGCATGAGAAACGACCTCTAGCAGCCAGGAGGTTCGCCGATCAACACGGCCCAGGCAATGGCCAAGGAGGTTGAAGCGACTGGCTCACTGCTGGCCGATGTCACGGCAGTCCTCGAGCTGGTCCAGCAACACATACAGAAGGCCCCCGCAATCAAAGACTCGAACTCCGTGGACGATGCCGTCAGGCAAACTGCTGGTGAATGTACAGATCTGGAGAGTCGCCATGGAGCCGCAGTCAACTCAATATTGCGCCTCCGTGCGAGCTACGAACCGGCCCAGGCCATGGAGCAGAGCTGGCGATCCCCTTGGCGGCGGCCGAGGCACGCAAGCGTGCGGCAGGGGCGGCCGTGGCGCGCATGACCAAGCCAGGTGAGCCTCACAAGCAGCCCGACGAACGCGGGCCGAACGAGAACGAACTGCTCTTCAAGCTCTCGTGGGACGGTGCTAGTTTTCGCCGAAGTTGACGGGCTCGGCACCGAGGAGCGGGCAAAGATGACGCAGCTGAAGGCGGACCTCCTGGAGACCAGAACCAAGCAGACTCACGCCTACGTCCAGTGAGGTGAAGGCCAAGCTGGAGCCGGCGATAAAAATTGGCGCCGTGGGCCCGTGCGGCCAAAGCAGCGTCAGGCCGCAGAGGGGGCGACGGCGCCCGCACGGCAAGAGGCGGAGACCATGGCAGAAAGGGCTCACGGGTCTCAGCCCAGAAAGACAAGGGCGAGACTCAGGAGAAGAGGTCGAGCGAGCCCAGAAGGACAAGGGCGAGCCCACTCGCTCGCTCAGCCCAGAAGAAGAAGGGCGAGCCCACTCGCTCGCTCGCTCGAGGTCGAGCGCGACGCAGCGATGCGTGCCGAGGCCGTCAGACTCAGCCGCGCGAGAGTGGGCTTGACAGAGAATGATGCTGGTGAAGGACCCAACCATATGCAATTGTAAATAATGTTTTGTGGGGGCTCCTTATGGGGCCACGATAGGCGTGCAACGAAACGCTGTCCTGGGCGTACAGGACGCATCAGGGCGGTAGCACTGGGGCCTTCGGTGGAGCTCCCTATGGGGCCACGAAACGTGTGAGGGGTGTGCCGAAATGGGTGACCGCCGCCATGCCAACGCAGCCACTGGGGCCTTCGGTGGGGCTCCCTATGGGGCCACGAAACGTGTGAGGGGTGTGCCGAAATGGGTGCGGCGCCGCATGCCAAAGCAGCCACTGGGGCTTCGGTGGAGCTCCTAATATGGGCCACGAAAACGTGTGACGGGTTGTGCCGGAAATAGGGTGCGGCGCCGCCAATGCCAACGCAGCACTGGGGCCTTCGGTGGGAGCTCCCTATGGGGCACGGAAAGTGTGAGAGTGTGGCGAAATGGCGCGGCGCCGCCATGCCACCGCAGCCACTGGGGCCTTCGTTTGGAGTCCCTCATGGGGGACCGAAGTGTGATGGGGTGTGCCGAATATGGGTGCGGTGGAGGCCGCCATGCACGCTGGCCCGTGCCCATGGGGAATTCGGTGGAGCTCCCTATGAGGCCACGAACTGTGAGGGTGTGGTTAGTTGCCGAAATAGGGCGCGGCGCCGCCATGCCAACGCAAAGCCATGGGGCCTTCGGTGAAGCTCCCTATGGGGCCACGAAACGTGCGAGGGGTGTGCCAAATTGGACGCGGCGCCGCCATGCCAACGCAACCACTGGGGCCTTCGGTGGAGCTCCCTATGGGGCCACGAAACGTGTGAGGGGTGGGTGGGGGGGGGGGGGCCCGCGAAATGGGGCGCGGCGCCCGCCATGCCACTACGCAGACTGGGGCCTCCGGTGGAGCCCCTTATGGGGCACGAAAACCGTTGTGAGGGGTGTGCCGAATGGAGTGCGGCGGGTGCATGGAACCATGCCACTGGAGTTCGGTGGAGCTCCCTATTGGGCCACGAGCGTGTGAGGGGTGTGCCGAAATGCGCGCGGCGCCGCCATGCCCACGCCGCATGCCACGTGGTGGTGTGTAGCTTCGTGTGCGGCACGAACCGTGGGAGGTGTTTATGTGCCGAAAGGTTTTTCCCGGCGGCCGCCATGCCAACGCAGCCATTGGGCCTTCGGTGGAGCTCCCTATGGGGCCACGAAACGTGTGAGGGGTGTGCCGAAATGGGTGTGCGGGACGCATGCGGACGGCAGCCATTGGGCCTTCGGTGGAGCTCCCTATGGGGCCACGAAACGTGTGAGGGGTGTGCCGAAATGGGTGCGGCGCCGCCATGCCAACGCAGCCACTGGGGCCTTCGGTGGAGCTCCCTATGGGGCCACGAAACGTGTGAGGGGTGTGCCGAAATGGGCGCGGCGCCGCCATGCCATCGCAGCCACTGGGGCCTTCGGTGGAGCTCCCTATGGGGCCACGAAACGTGTCAGGGGTGTGCCGTTAGTGTTATGTGCGAAATGGCGTGCGTTGGCCATGCGGCCGCGGCCACCTGGGGCCCTCGGTGGAGCTCCGTATGGGGCCACGAAACGTGTGAGGGGTGTGCCGAAATAGGTGCGGTGCCGCCATGCGAACGAGCCACTGGGGCCCTCGGTGGAGCTCCCTGTGGGACCACGAAACGTGTGAAGGGTGTGCCGAAATGGGTGCGGCGCCGCCATGCGAACGCAGCCACTGGGACCCTCGGTGGAACTCCCTGTGGGGCCACGAAACGTGTGAGGGGTGCGCCGAAATGGGTGCGGCGCCGCCATGCGAACGCAGCCACTTGGGTCCTCGGTGGAGCTCCCTACGGGGCCACGAAACGTGCGAGGGGTGTGCCGAAATGGGTGCGGCGCCGCCATGCCAACGCAGCCACTGGGCCTTCGGTGGAGTTCCCTATGGGGCCACGAAACGTGTGAGGGGGGTGCCGAAATGGGTGCGGCGCCGCCATGCCAACGCAGCCACTGGGGCCTTCGGTGGAGCTCCCTATGGGGCCACGAAACGTGTGAGGGGTGTGCCGTGATAGTGGGAGGAGGGGGGAGGGAGGGGGGAGGAGGCGGAGGAGGAGGAAGGAAGGAGAGGAGACGCGGGGCACCGTCTCTTCAAAACGAGGACCCAACACCACAGGATGGTTGGGAAAAACGAGGCTGCAAAGAGTGGTGCAGGGGCAGGCTGGAGCCGCCACCCACTGAGGGACACCAACACGCGCCAAGTTGCCCAGCTGACAGGCCAAGCCGACGCGGTCGCATGCCTTCCGCCAGACGGGCGCTGCCCGGGCGATCGTCTCGGACAGCGCCTCCGCTGCTCCAGCGCGGGCTCCCGGGCCACCTCATCCGCGCCACTCTGGACCTCCTCGCCGGCCCACCGCAAGCGCCATCGAGCGAACAGGCGGGCCCTGCCTGCCACCCACAGGCAGCGCAAGGCGAGCAGGGCGGGCTCCTCGAATAACTCTGCGATTCACGCGCGCAGCTCCAGAGGCAGCAGCAGGAGCTCCTCCACGGTCCATCCGTCTAAGCCAAACTTCTTTCGCCGCGGCACGCGGCGAAGCAGAGAGGACATCAACTCCGCCGTCCAAGGCACCCACTCGAGGAACGCCGGGAGGACATCCAGAGCCTTGGGCCACTCCCCACCAAGCGGCGGCGCCGAATGCCGCTGCCGCAGCGCGCGCCAAGGCCCGTCGAAGTGGCGGAAGCGCGCCGCCGGGCCACCGCGGAGCGCTAAGAGCCAGCTCTTGCACACGGCTGCTTCGCCAGCCGCCGCGCCAGCAGCTGCGTCGGGCACCAACCCCTGCTTCCAGCGTCGACCCGCCCAGATCCATGCAGCCCTACCCGTTGACCAGATTCTCCCGGGCCCAACTGCACCGCTATTGCCTGCGCTGGGGCCGCGCCGCCGCCTGGGCAGCGCGTCGGCTTCCGCCTGCCCCAGCAAGTCGGCCAGAAACCCCGCGTCCGGCCGCGAATCTGCCTGCGCTGCCCGCCAGAGTGCATGGTCGGCACCGGCCTGCCGCAGCGCCGTCAATGTGGACAGCGCGACTTGACGCGCAGACAGAGTCCGGCGCCGCGGGTGGCGGAGGCCGCGGAAGCGACGGAGGCGAAGGAGAGCAGCGTCCGCCTGCAAGTCCGCGGCGTCGCCTCGGCCTCCTCGCGTCGGCAGCCGATCGGCGGCCACTGTGGCGGCCGCATGGGGCCGGGGCGGAGCCGCTGGGAGCCCTCGCCGACTCGCCAGCCATGCTGCCATGGCCGAGCGGAGCGAATGCCATGACGACGCCGCGACGTCGGGGCGCCCCAGCGCGTCGTGGAAGGGCGCGCTGGAGCCAGCGACCACAGCGGCGGCGACCTCCTGGGCCCCACGCGCCCCCCAACCCTCAACAGCAGCGCGTCAACTCGCACATCTCCGTCGATGAGGCCCTGGCGAAGAAGGTACCTGGAGCTCTGCTACGGGGCACTGCAATTGCGGACCTGCTGGCTGACATCGCCGCCCAAGAAGTGCGAGTAGCAGCCCATGACAGGTCCCGTGTGCAGACGATGGAGGTGACGGCATCCATCGCAGCTGTGCTGGCGGTCCCTGCGCCCTGCCCTGGACGCCGCTGCTGCTGCTGGTGATGGGCGTCGCCAGCGGATTACTTCTGCCAGGGCGAGGCAGGCTGCGCCGGCACAGAGCATGCCGTGCCACGGGCTTCGCAAGCTGACCGAGCTCTGTAGCGAGATGAATGGGCCCGCGGGCATGCGGGTGCAGATGGTGGGCCAGCGAGTCGACGAGTCGCACCGCCTCTGCCTGCAACGCAAGCTGGACAGCTGGTTCTGCGAGCGCTATGGCTTATTCGGAATGCCTGGCGGGAGGCGGCTGGGCGAGGGGCTCACGAAGCCATGTCCGCCAGCGGGGCCACCATCACGGGCCTCGTCTACCTGGATCGGGTGCGGCGTGGGCCGTGGCCCAAGGCGGCCAAGCGAGCTGCGGGGCGCCCACAGAAGCTCGCCGTCGCCGCGCCGATGCAGCCAGCTCTTGATCCTGCGCGCCTTCATCCTGGACGGTTTCTTGTTCGCTGTCTGCGTGGAGGCCCTGCTGCCGCCAGCGCGAAGACGCCTCTCTGAGAGTCAGTACCGCTGAAAGTTCCTGATGGGGAGCAGGGTGAATACGCCCCTCCGGCGCGTCTTCGGCGTTGTCGTGGTCGTGGAGGCGGCGCCCAGGTGTTTCTCCTTCGGCCAGCTGTCATTCGACCTTCAGCCGCGCGATTCGAGGCTCTGCACCGCCCGCTGGGCCGCGGGCTCCCGTCTTCGACTGGAGCTTCGTCTCGATCGCACTCCTCCCGCTTGCGCTCTCGGTCCGCGCTTTCGCCGAGCCGCCGCCCGCGGGCGCCCCGGGCCTCGTGCGCTGGCTGGTGTTCCTGAAGCTGCCCCTCGGCCGCCGCGCGTGGGTCCCCCGTACGGGCGCCTCGTGCGCGGCGTTCCGGGGTCTCGCGCGGCCGTCGCCGGGGGGCGCCTCGTGAGCGCCGTGTGCGTGGGCTGGCGCTTCCATCGCACCACGCACAGCGTGCACGAGAAATCTTACACTGGCTTACATAGCTTGCGCCAAATAGCTTGCACCACACAGTTTGTACAACACTACTGGCCCAACCTAACTTGCACAACATAGACAGCACCACATAGCTTAGACCACGTAGCTTGCACCGCGTAGCTCGCACCATGTTGTTTGTGTCACATGGCTTCCGAATCCGAGGAGTGCAACCTTTCTGTTTGGGGCTCACGTTGGCAAGCATTTTCTTGTGGAACAAGCTCACCCTCGTGGCATGACCAGACGTGTCGGTTGGGCGGCCTGGGCGTTTCGCTGGAGACTTCCCCACCATCCAGGGTCCTGGAGCTTGAATTTACCAAGAGCCACAAATAGAGGGCGCGTGCCTTCAAAATGTAGCTCACGGATCAGCGCCACGCACACTCGTCACCCTCAAAATGTTTCCGATCTATACACGGATTGAGGGCGGGTGATGTTCACAATGTCGCATCCGCCGCAGCGCTGCGCACACTGTTGTACGACGCTTCCAACAGCTGTACGCATGGTGGACGTGGGTTTTCAAGATGTAGCGATCGCATCAGCACCGCGCATTGTCGTCTCGACAGTTATCACAGCCACACGGATGAAGTAGAGTTGCTTGAAATACGGCGCTAACCTGCTAGGCCTCGTCCTGCTCCTGTTCAATTCCCCCCTCTCCTCCTCCTCCTCCTCCTCCTCCTCCTCCTCCTCTCCTCCTCCTCCTCCTCCTCCTCCTCCTCCTCTCTCTCCTCCTCCTCCTCCTCCTCCTCCTCTCCTCCTCCTCTCTCTCTCCTGCTCTGCTCCTGCTCCTGCTCCTCCTGCCTCCTCCTCCTCCTCCTCGTTCCCGTCCTCCTCCCCTCCTCCTCTCTACCTCCTCCTCCTCCTCTCCTCCTCTCTCCTCCTCCTCCCCCTCCCCCCCTCCTGCTCCCTGACGTCCTCCGCCTCCTGCTCCTCAACGTCCTCGTCCTGCTCGTCGTCTCCGTCTGCAGGGTCGGCGGCACTGGCCGTAAGGCCTTCGCAATATAGCTCTCACCTCATTGCATAGCACATTCGTCGTGAACACTGCCACCAGCTGCACGGATGGAGGGCGGCTGTTTTTCGAGATGGGGCTATCCCTTGAAACTTCGCATGGTTTGTCCATTCCCCAATTGCAGCACGCGCAATACTTACACGAAATGGAAGCAGTTATGTTCATAATGTGGCTCTCGCATTTGGCGCCCAGCACGCCCGTCTGAGAAGCTTCCCAAATCTAAACGTACAGGGAGATGTTACAAAACGCGAGATGTGTCACACACGTTCCCACCAGCTGCAAAGATGAAGGGCGTTTTTTTTTCAGAACAGGGCTCTCGCTGGAGACGTCACCAGGCATAACTCCATCGTTCAATCGTATGCAACGCTTCACGGATGGATGTTGGCGGCTCATTTCCAAAGCGGCGCCCTGGCTCGTGACACATCCGAGAATCTTGCTACAAGGATGCAGGGGGGCTCAGGAGGCGCTCACCGTAATGAAAAGGGCTTCCCCACTTCCGTTCTCCAGGTGTTCCTCCCTCCTGTTCTTCCCTCCTCATCCCCCCCTTCTGGTTCCCCCTCCACCTCCACCTCCCCCTCCACCTCCTCCTCCGCCTCCTCCGCCCTTTGCTCGTCTTCGAGGTTCCCTTTCCCCCCAGCCGCCCCAGCCCCCCCGCAGTCTCCGCGTACTGGGTGAGTTTCGAGTTGAACAGGGGGTCCGCCTCGGGGCCGCCGCCGGTGCGCTGGGCGCGGCGGGCCCGCCAGCCTTCGCCCGCGCCTGCCGCCCTCGTCTGCGGTCGTCGCCGTCTCCGTCGCCGTCGCCGTGGTCTTCGCCGTAGCCGTCGCCGTCGCGGGGGGGATTGCGCGCTGAGCAGGATGGAGGGAGGAGGGAGGAGGGAGGAGAAAAAGAGGGAGCAGAGAGGAAGGAGGGGGAGTGGTAAGGGAGGAGGAGGAGGAGGACGAGGAGGAGGACGCGAAGGAAAAGGAGGAAAAGGAGGAGGAGGACAAGGACGAGAAGGAAAAGGAGGAGAAGGAGGAGGGAGGAGGAGGGACGATGAGAGACGAGGAGGGAGGGAGAAAGCGAACGGAGCGGAGGAGGAGAAGGAGGAAGAACAGAAGGAGGAGAGGGAGGAGAGAGGAGGAGGGAGAATAATGAGGAGGAGAAGAAACAGAAAGACGAGGGGGAGGAGGAGAAGGAGGACGGAGGGGGGGGAGGAGGCGGATGAGTCAGAGAAGGATTGAGAAGCGAGGAGCAGAGAGAACGAGAGAGAAGGGGGAGGAAGAGGAGGAGGAGGTGGAGGAGGAGGAGGAGGAGAGGGAGGAGGAGAGGGAGGAGGAGGTGGAGTTGGAATAACAGAGAGAAGGGAGAGGGAGGCAGAACAGGAGAGAGCAGGGAGACACGACACTCCAGAAGGGGGACAGGAGGGATATCCACAACAACCTTCAGAGTGGCTGGCTGGTTGATTGGCCCGCTCTGCGGGCAGTCGAAACGCCCCACGGAAACGCTGCTCGCCTTGGCCGCACCAGGGCGTCACGCAGCGGCACTCTTGTGCATAGCGCGCTCCCACGTAGTTGAAGACCTGGCAGCAGCTCGATGTCGCGGGCAGCATGGAGTGGGTCCCTGCATGCACTCTTTTCTGCTGCAAGCCGAGATGGCTGGCCCAGGACGCCCGAGCAGGAGACCTTTTTTTTTGAATCGGCGATAACCCGGGTTATCCCGGGGGGGGCCGGCCGATAACCTAACCCTCGCGCTGTGGGCAGCCCTGCATATGCCCGCGCCCCCCCCCTGCGGACTTGCACAACCAACAAGGTTAGGCTATCCTGGGGGGAGGGGAGGGGGGGCAAGCACGATAACCCGGGTTATCGCCCGACCCTTAAAAAAACAGCTTCCAGCGGAACAGCCTCCGACGGGCTGCTTGCCTCGACGATGGTCGCACCCCAAGCCAACGGGGAACGCATCCCACGGCCGAAGCGGCCACGCGGATTCGTCGCCCGCGGCCCAAGCTGGTCAGTCCTAGGTTTGTGGATGCCACGGCAATGGACACCCGAACAGTCCTATCATTGAATTTAAAATGTGTTATGAATGTCGGAAAATGTACATGGTTTAAACCTGTGTTTACATGTTTAATACATGTTTTTAGACATCTGGGAAATATTGGGCAACGTGCTTCCTCTACATTGATCATCCTCCACAACCCTGGGTGGGCAGGGTGTCAAGAGTGCGTGGCCCTGGCCAGGGCACTAGGCGACAGCAGAGAGACGCGAGGAGGAGGAGGAGGAGGAGGAGGAGGATCATAATGGATCTTGCTAGGCCCAGCCGGCAACACAGGCAGCACAAACAAGCTGGGATCGGGAGCAAGGTTGGAAACGCCACTGGCAGACAACCACGTGGGAGGCCTCACAAACGAAGCTGGGCAGCACCAGCAATAGCACGCGAGTTCTAGTCAGCTGCCGCTGCCTGGACTGCGTGAAGCGGCCAAGAGGAGACAGCCCACGGAGCCCAGAGCCCAGCCCATCTCACCGCGGCGCACGCCCGTAACGACTGCGTCTGCCATATTTTTCTCCGCCAGAGGCAGGAGTAAACCAAGGTGGGAAACGGGCGGTTACCCGCCCATGTACCTGGGACGGAACCCCAGCGGTACAGGTGCGAGGGGAGGAGGAGGCAGGAGCAAGCAAAAGGGAGGAGGATAAGGAGGACGAGGAATAGGAGGATTACGAGGACGAGGAATAGGAGGAGGAGGAGGAGGAGGAGGAGGAGGAAGAAAGGACGATGATGGGGGGGAGGAGGACGAGAAACAGGAGGGAGGAGCGGGAAGGAAGAGGACGAGGATGAGGAGGAAGAGAGGGAGGAGGTGGAGTTGGAAGAACAGAGAGAAGGGAGAGGGAAGCAGAACAGGAGAAGGCGGAGGAGCGAGGAGTGGCGAGGGGGAACGAGGAGGAGCGAGGTGGAGGAGGGAGGGGGTGAGAGAGGGTGGATGGGAGGAGGGAGGGACGAATGGGGGGTGGTCGAAAAGGAGAGGGATAAGAAAGAGGATGGAGGAGGAGGTGGAGGAGGCTGGGCTGGGCTGGACTGGACTGGACTGGACTGGACTGGACTGGACTGGACTGGACTGGACTGGACTGGACTGGGCTCGACACTCCCGCGCACGGGCACCATCTAGGGCGCTGCGGGCGCGGCGCCGGGGCGCCGGAAAGGAACGAAAGCGGGAGCTGGGAGGAGGGGGAGGAATGAGGGAGGAGAGGAGGAAGAGAGGAGGAAGAGGAGGAGGAGGAGGAGGAGGGAGGAGGAGGAGGAGGAGGAGGAGGGGAGGAGGAGGAGGAGGAGGAGGAGGAGAGGAGGAGGAGGAGAGGAGGAGGAGGAGGAGGAGGGGAGGAGGAGGAGGAGGAGGAGGAGGAGAGGAGGAGGAGGAGGAGGAGGAGGAAGGAGGAGGAGGAGGGGAAAAGAGAGGGGAAGAGGAGGACAAGGAGGAGAAAGGGGGGAGGAAGGGAGGAGGAAGGGAGGAGGAAATGAGGAGGGAGTTGGAGGAGACGGGGACGGTTGACTGGTTGGGCTCTGCATCTCGGAGAGTCGGGGAAACATCCCCGCAATGCAACGGTCGATATCTCCCGTCAAGACGGCATGCAAGTGGCCAGGCCCACGCGTGAACAGCTCGGCCGAGCGACCCAGACATAGCAAGCGGGGAAGCCGAACATGGACAAAGCGGGGGAGGGGTGAGCGCGCGACAAGCGAAGGCAGGGAACGGGCAAAGGGAAGAGCCGAGAGGAGGTGGACCGAATTCAACGGCCCGACTTACACTTGGGAGCACTCCGAAATCAGCTACACGATACTGACTGCGTGCCCCCTCGCGTGGTAGGGGGGCCACACCTAGCATCACAGAGCAGAGAAGCACAAGAAACCACGGCGGCATCATCAAGGCACGCAATTGAAAAAGGGTACACGCAAACGGGCGCTCAGAGAATCGCTCTGGCGACGAGACCTCAGAATGTCGCAAAATAGTCCAGCAGGACCGCGAGGCTGTCGGTGTCCCCGCAGACCACCATGTCGAATAGTTCGTTCACTTACGTGGCGGAGGCGGGCGAGTGTCATCTTGCGCTTGACCGCTTGGACAGCGGCCTCCATCTCCAGGATCACGCCCTCAATCTCGCGCAAGAATCCACCCGCAGCCTGGCGAGATGCGGGGTCGTCCACCAGGGCCGCCGTGCGCAACCTCATCGCCAGAGCGTGTCCACGAAGCTCAACGGGCTGCTCCTGGTGGCGCATTTCCTCCGTCACGGCGTTCAGCATAAAATGGGTGCCGCTCATGAGTTGGGGCTTGAGGGCCAGGGCGCGCGAGGTCAGCTGGGGGAACACCGGAATCTTCTAAGTCATCTCCACGGAATTCCGCGGCTCCGCGTGCTCGATCAAAGCCTGCCAAACCTCCGAGACCAGGTGACTGCGCTCTGCGAAGATCTCTGAATCTCCGGCAAAATCCTTTTTGCCGGCAACGGGATCCTCCTTGGCGTCCTCGATGACTGCGTCCTAGGTGGTCTCGCTGATGGGCGGCGCCGTGTCCGTGTTTTTTGGCGAGCGTCGTTGCGGCGCTGATGGCGTGCTTAGTGTCCGTCTCTCACTCCAGCTGCCGAAGATCTTGCTGCATCTCGGGATCGGTGGCTCAATCCCGCGGGGTCGCAAAGGAGGGGGCGATGTCTGCATTGACTGACGGATTGTTGTGCGTCGTCAAGTATGACGGCGGGGTCATCTGCGGAGCTCCCAACTGATCTGGCACATGGTTGACCACAGCATCAGAATAGAGCCCCTGTTCAGGGAACGGGTCCTTCAGGATTTCCTGTCAGCACGTCCTCCGACTCTCGGTGGCCCGCGCTTCCTGCGGCAGCTCGGCGTCGTCGTCCACAAGGCGCACGACGACTCCTGCAGCCTGCGGCATCGCCTCGAACCCGGGGGCGGTGAAATGCGAGCTCTCGCCCGTGAGGGGAGTCTTGTGCGAATTGTCGCGGGGCACCCTCTGGGCGCGATCCGCCATTGCCTGGACGGCCTCCTAGGTCGTCGCCGCCGCTGGGAGGTCTCATCAGCTCATCCGTGCCACGTCCTCGGGCTCAGGCACCAGCGCGTCCAGCACCAGACCAAACCTCGTCCAGCACCTCAGCTGCTGGTAGATGATGTGCAACTCCGTCTTGCTGATCTTCGCCTCTTGGTAGGGGTCCTTGATGGCCCGACGAGCCATGGCGGGGACGTTGCTGTTCACGAGAAGGTACACACTGATGATGAAGGCGAGGCTGACAGAGGCCACGGCAGCCCACCAGGGCGGAGGCAGCAAATATGACGCGGGCCCTGAAGCTCGCGATGAACGGACGGGCCGCCTTACCGAGCATGCTCAAAGCCAACACGATTTGAGCCAAAAATGGCAAGGGCAGGGAGTCGGGGGATGCTGAGAGTGAGAAGTGGGGCGAGTAATAGGAGGGGGCGGGGAAGGAGGAGGAGGTATGCTAGACGCTTGAGGTTGGAGACCGCGCCTATGTCGTCCCTCTGGGTAGCCCTACATGCAGAAGAGTAGGAAGTACAAGAGGATGCGGAAGAGCATGAGGAGGGGGAGGGGGATGTGTTGCAGGTAAAGGATGACGGAGTGGAGGTTAAGCTGCAAGCGCCATGCCTCCTGCTCCGATACCCGACGCAACAAGAACGTGGCGTGGGTGTTTTCGAGAAACGGAAATGATGCCACGTGCGCATGCGATACAAAATCGTGGCATGTGCATAGTATCTCCGTCATCGCCGCCGTCGTTGTCATGGCTTCCATCACTGTTACCATTAACATCACTGTCATCGCCACCATCCGAAATGCTGCACCGAAACTGGTATCACCGCCAGAACCCCCATCCCCTTCCTCCTTACCCTTCCGAATCCCCCACCCGCCTGGCCAAATTTCGTGGCGCCCTGAAGCACTGCCATCTTCTCCACGAGATCTTGGAGCGTGCGCTTCTGCGAGCCCTGAGCAGCTCAGCGGCACAGGAGG
>CAUYUJ010003525.1:550454-565454 GCA_963575745.1 Prorocentrum cordatum | reverse complement strand
CCCGCTTGGGGCTGTCTTTAGGGCCGTTTGGACTGTCTTGGGGGCCTCCTGGGCCTTCTTGAACCGTCTTGGGACCTGCAGCCTTGGGGGCCTGTTGGACCGTCTCGGAGCGTCGGGGGCCCTAACAGGCGAGACAGGCACAATCAAAAAAAAAACATGGGAATTGACTGAAGTTGGCCTCTCGGGCCCTCCTGGGAACGCTATTGTGGCTCTCTTGGGGCGTATTTTGGGCCTAGCGTCCATCGGGGGCTCTCTTGGGGCGCCTTTTTGGGGCTATTGGGGCTCTCTTGGGGCGTCTTGGGGCTCGACCGCTCTCATGCGTCCCCCTGGCGCGCCTGAAAAAGACGCAGGCTGGCCCCTTTCTCCCAAGAGGGCCCCAGATCCCCATGGACGGTCGAGGCAGTGGTTGTGGCGCCCTGCGGCTCGTCCACACGGAATACATACGCACATAGCATTTCTGTATGTACGTATAACCATCGACATAAATGCATATCTATGGACATTCATGCATAGTATGTATGTATGTATGTACGTATTTGTATATACGTATGCGCAAGTGTATGATCGCATACATGCACACACATACGTACATACATACATACAGACGTACATACATACATGCATGCATACATGCACGCATGCATAAATACATGTCCGCATACAGACATCCGTGTCTACCTACATAGCTACCTGAATAAGTACATACATTTGACTGACTGAATCTGGACCAACACGGCTTCGGACAACGTACATGCCTCGAGTTTGTTTATCAACTTTGCACTGCTACACTCCTCCTCGGCTAGGTGCCCTCCGCACCGCCGCCGACAGCAGGCAAACCGCCCGCTAGCTTCATTAAACTGGATGGCCGAGCTCCTCAGTTCAAGCCGCGCTCACACCGCTGCCCGCACGGACAGCTCACCTCGTCCTTCCAATATCACGAACCCGCACCGATCCATGAAAAAGTCGATCATGTCACCGCTCAGGTGTTTAGTCATCATGTCCGCTGTGTCGAGTTCGCCTGGCACCTTGTTCAGCCGGGCGAGCTTCTGATGGTAGATAGCCTGCACCCACAAGAACTGCGCATGTAGGTGCCTGGCCTCCCCTGCTCCAAGCCTGAGCGCCACGCCGCGCCCGGCGGTAGCACCCGTCTCGACGATCAGCTCCTTCTTGAGGCCGAAATCCTTGCACATGCCCTGGGCTCCGAGCCCAACGCTCGTCCCTCTCACGATTGCGTAGAACTCTGACTCGCCGCTCGACAGTGCAATTACTGACTGGGTGTTCGCACTCGCCCGCCATCAGCAGATGCGCGCCATGGTACAGCGCGATACCCGTAGCACTCTTTCTCGTCAGCACGCAACCTGCATGGCCCGAGTCGCACGCCACAGTCAGGTGGTCTGGCTCGGTCTGCTGCACGATCTGCTGCACCAGTCTAGGTCGTCGCGTCAGGTGGCGTCCGATCCTCGTCACCATCTCCATGGCGATCTGAGTTGGTTTGCTCATCCATCGCGCCGCCTCTTTCGCTGCAAAGAGGAGGTCGATCCCATCCATCGCCAGGTAGTTGATCCTCGTGCACACGCTGCGAAATTGCGCAGCATCGGTAGTACCGAGTGCCCGTGACTGCAACAGCTCCTCGGCCGTCCTCTTGACGCCCGGCGATGTTACTGCTCCGCTGCCCTTGTCTGCTCCGAGCTTCAGCTGCGCTAAGACGATCTCGCCATGACGGGCGTCAGCCTCCCACTGCAAACACGGGCCTGCAGCCTCGGTCTCGGCGAGCTTGGCGATCCTGTTGAGCAGCGCGAACTCCCGCGAGTCGCCGTCGCCCCAGCCGAGCACTCCACGCACCTCCACCAGCAGCTTATTGGACAGCTCCGTCTCGAACCACTCCTGGGCGCAGTCGTCGCCCTCGCTCACGAAATCGCCCCCGCAGTAGAACAGCAGGATGTCCTTCTCGTCGCGCCGGCGCATGCACGGACAGAAGACACCAATCTTAGAAACCATCTCACGCAGCACCTCCATCACCTTGTCTGCGAAGTTAGCCGCCGCGTCTCTCGCGCCGCACATGCTCTCGAGCAGTAGCGCACGGCGGCCTTCCCGACGTCGCTCGATCGGAAGTTGAACGAACGCACGCCCGCGCGCGTTCACGTCCACCCACTTGACCGGGATGGGCTTCGCCTTGGTCTCCTCCCACCAGAGACTCTGGCACGACCTCGAACACCTTCATGTCGCCCATGTACTTGAGCTCCCCCCCCGCGCCGGCCCGCGCCAGCTTCGCGCCCAGAAGCTGGCCCGAGATGTTGCCGCGAAACTCCTCGTGCTCCTCCATGCCCCAGGTCGCGGCGCCCCCCTCGCAAGTGACGCCCGCGGTGAACGCGCCCAGGTCGCCGTTAACCTTCAGCTGCGCCTTCAATCCCCTCTGGATCGCTGCCACCAGCGCCAGCGGGTAGCACTGCGCTGGTCTCGTCTTCGAGCTCCCGACAAGATGTACGCAAGTGCGCCGCCTGTCCCGAGGTGGGCTCTCGTTCTCGCGCCAGCGGGATACCTCCGCCAGGATGCACTCTGAGTTGCTCATCCAACCCGTAGACTTGAGGACCAACCAAGCCCATCTCACCATCGAGGTCCACCGTCTGTCGGCCAAAGCAGCACTGGTGCCCCGCGACGCGAGAGACACCCTCCATCCTCAACAGATCCTGCAGGAAGTCCAGCTTCCAGCTCCATGCTCGATCCGGGTGCTCATGCAGGAAGTAACGCCCTGCCTCCGCCTGCTTGACGCACTGCTTCTCGCAGAACCTGAGGTGCCTGATGCCCACTATCCCCTTCTGCTCGTGCGCCTCGGGGTCGCGGTCCTTGTTCAGATTCATGATGACACTGAACGCCCGGCACATCGGCGACCCGATGATCAGGCACGGCTTCTCCTCATCGATGACCGCCTCGCACGCACTCTGGCGCTCTGGGTCTGACAGGCCCGCGGAAGCCCGTCCTCGTCTCTCAGTCGCAGATCGAAAGCGCGCCCTGCAATAAGGCCAAAAGACTCTGCCCTGCTCGTTAACTTGCCTGGCCCAGACAGCTCAGACACGTGGGCGCCGAAAAGCCCAGGTCCTCGACGATGCCTGCGACCCCCTCCAGCACGTCCGCCTCCATGGCGCCCCCGGCCCCGGGCACGCCTTCAGCTTGCCTCTTCACTCCCGAGCCCGTGCCCGGATACATCGGGCCCGTGTCCTTCGCCCCAGGCTGCGCTGCACACGACGACGCCGCTGCGCCCGTTGCTGCTGCGCCCGGCGGCGCCGCTGCACTCGACGATGAGCTTGTTGTTTTTTGTTATTTTTGGGTAACGCCCGTTACGGGGGGGGGGTCCGGCCCCAAGTTGGGGGCAACGGCAACGCGCGGCGGGGCCCTCGCACGGGCCCTGGTACTTATTACCAGCACAACTGTCGGCACGGTAGGCTTCGTCGTCGTCGTCGTCGCCGCTGTCGTCGTCGTCGAAGCCGACCGTGCCTGCGCCCACTACACAGGCTCTGTACACCGCGATGCCTTTGCACACCACAACTGCGGCAGAAATGGCATGCGCGCGCACCACGGCGACTGACATCATGACAGGCGGGTGCACCACAGCGCCCTTGCACATCTCACTGTGAGTTTGCGCCGAGGTTCGAACCTCGAACCTCGAACCTGAGCACACATGTGAGCCCACAGCATGCCTGCCTGGACGGATGGGGGGGTCCGCACCCCCGCCCCCGCACGCTCGTTACCGTTGCGGGGGGGGGGGGGGGGGGGGGGCCGTAGCGGGCGTTACGGGTCCGAGCAATAAAAAAAACAAGCTCGATGCCGCCGCCGCGCACGACGGCGCCGCTCCACATGCTGACGCCGCAGGTTGCCTTTGATCACCTCCCGGCGCCTCTGGCTCGACCGACTGGCGCTCGGCCGGCCTCTTCCTTCCAAGCCGCTCCACGGCTACCTTCACTCGCTTGTTCATCTCGAAGTCATCCTCCATGAGCTTCGCGATCCTTGCCCTGCAGGTCTCGCTGTGACTGCGAGTTGGCCGTCCAGCCGCGCAGTCGTCGCATCCGGGGCAGCCCTCAGCGCGACCGAACTTCTTGATCTTCACCTCGTTGCGGATGTAGACTCGCCGAGGCCCAGGCACCCTACCCGCCCCGGTGCCTGGCCGCAGAGCTGGCGGCTCCACTGGCAGAGGCGCCTCGTCGGGCGCTCTCACGATCGGGAAAAAGCCGCTGGCGCCTCCTCCCCGTCTCTGACCACCCCTGGCACTGGCCGCCAAGGTGATCCCTGCAGCTTCCTCATCAGCTCGCCGTCGTAGCGGGCGTCGCCGGCCTTCCGCCTGACTGCCCTGGCCCGCACCACGCCCAGCTCCACGCCGATGTGCAGCTCCTGGCTCGTGAGCTTCACGCCCAAGTAAATGCCGGCCACCACATGGCGTCCAGCTTGTTCGTGTGCCCCCTGTTCCTGTCCGCTGGCAGGTAGAACACCGCCTCGCCGAAGGGTGGGACCTCGTTGCGATATCTCTTGCCTCGAATTCCCTCGTGCGCCGTGCGTCCATCCGCTCCCACCTCAAACTGGCTGAGCACTGCTCCAGCGTAGTTGATGAGCCACGGTACGATCATGTGATCGCGGCTGATCTGCATCCCACACTGGCGCTCCACCGCCAGCCTCGGCGTCCGCGCGACGCCGCCAGCGGACTGCAACGCCCGCTCGATCGCGCTTTTGGCCTGGTTCTCGCCCACCAGGCTCACCTCCTTCACGATGTTGTAGGTCTCGCCCAAACTCTCGATGACCTTGTTCTTCAGATCCAGGATCACAGGCTCCAGGTCACTCTTGAAGACGAAGTGCTTCACCCCCGCGTACTCGATGGCCTCCGCCACCCACTCGATGATCCAGGCCTCGCGGGCCCCCTTCCTCGTCACTGCGATCGACACCGTCCATCGCCCCTTGTGCTCACGTAGCGCCACCGTCGGCGCCGCGCGAGCATCGTCTCCTCTTAAGAACGCGTAGTCCATGGAGATCGTGTTTACCAGGTGCGCTCTTCCAGCGCCCAACCTTCGATGATCTGCATTGCGGACGCGCCCTCCGACGCAGTCTCCGCACTATGCCCTGAACTGCACGTGGCCTGCCGCCTCGCGCGCCTCTCGCTCGGCCGTCGCCGGCTCGAACGGTCTCGCTCGGCAGTCGCCGACTGTCAGTAACGGTGAACGGATGTCCCAGTGCGCTGGCAGCCGCAAGGCAACTGGCTGGAGCCGCTGGCGGCGCTGCTGCACAGGCCCACTACCCGCTGGAGGCTCACAGACTCTGGCGCCGGCGCCGTCCGGTCTCTCGTCGCGGGTGCCACCTGGTCCCAGGCTCGACTGCGCAGGTACGGCTACGCGGCCGACGGGCTATGCCGACGATGCTGGGCCGCGCCTGGCACATCCGTTCACCGTTACTGGCAGCGCGAGCCGTGCCAGCCCGAGCGGGAGCTGGCCTTGGACGAGGCCTTGATCGACGGGCTGCCACACATTATGCAGAACGATCCGCGCTGGGCGCGCCTGCTGGTTCCGCTGTCCTCGCTACCTGTTCCTCCTCCCCGTGACGACAGCGGCCGCTGGCACGCGCTGCTTGCAGCCCCAGGTTTCATGGTCACCGGCCTCATCTACGCCGACGGCTCCTGCCTGAAGCATTGGAGCCGCCCGCAGGCCGCGAGAGCGGGCTGGGGTTTCGTCATCCTCGAGAACTTCCGGGCCGTCGGCGGCTACTACGGCGCGGTGCCTGCACAAGTCCAATCTTCGCCCAGGGCCGAACTCTGGGCGGTCATTCAGGTCCTGCTAGTGGCCGTTCCGCCCTTCTGCATCCACACGGACAACCTGGAGGTTATCCTCGGCCTGGCGCACAGGCGCGCGTGGGCACTTTGTCCCAGGCGCTCGAACCGCGATCGGTGGGTGCAGCTGTGGGCCAAGTTAGATGACCACGGCGGCCTCTCCTCGGACGTGCGCATCGTTCACGTCCGTGGGCACCAGAGCGGCAACGACCAGCATCGGCATGGCAACGACTGGGCGGACGCGCTCGCTCGCTTGGGATCGGGGCTCCACTGCTTCACGGACCAGCAGAAGGCGGAGTCCAAGGTCCTCCTTCGACACCTTCGTCAGACGGCCTGCTGGGTGGCAGCGGTGCACGACGGCCTGATGTCTGGGGCCTTGGCGCTGGATCGCGACCCACGGCCGCCGCGAGCACGAGGGCGGCGGACGCGCCAGCCGCGGCGACGCAGTGGTGAGCCATGCGTGACGCCCGCCTCTGCTCATGCTCCGTTTTTCACTGCCTCGTGGTGGCGATGCGCCTGGTGCGCTAGAAAAGCTCGCACGGTGGCTGGTCGCGCGCGTATGCTCCGCCAGACGTGCAGGGGGAGGGAGCTCAAGGCGCGGGCCCAGGCGGCTCGGGGGGATGTGGTCGAGCGGGCCTCTGAGCTTCCTCCTCCTCCTCCTCCTCCTCCTCCTCCTCCGCGCCCCGCGGCCGCCCCAGCAGCCCTCGGCGCGGCAATAATCAGGATGCTGGCATGTCGAGCCAGAGTTCGGCGACCCCAGGCGGGGGGGAGGGTGCCCCAGTCGGTCTTTCTCCGCCCCAGGCTGCCCATGAACCTCCCCGCAAGCGCGTGCGTTTCGCCGAGGACGTCGAGCCGGCGGAATGCAGTCCGGCCACGTCCACCGCCCCCCAGGCGATGGTGGCGGCCGCGGCGCTCATGACTGGAGCTGCGCTGACGGCTTCTGTGCCTTCCTCGTCCTCCGAGCCGTCGGCTGGATCCGCTTCTGAAGCTCTGGCGACGGATCCTGGCTCGGGTGGGGCCGGCGCGGATTTTCCTGGAGCTCCCGCGCCGTCACGCGGTCAGAGGCGCCCTGCCTCTGCTCCTTCTGCCCGTGTCGTGCGGCCTCGGACTTCTGCGTCTTCGGGATCGGCTGGATCGAACCCTGGAGCTCTGGCGCTGGAGGCCCCTGTGGGGGGTTCCGCTGGATCCTCACCGCCTGCGGTTGGCGGGTTCCCTGGAGCTCTCGCGTCCAGTCGGCCGCTGGCCAGGCCTGCGGGCCCACTGGGGAGTGCGGCCCCCCGTCCAAAGAGGTCTCGGGGGGGGGCAGCCTGGGGCGAATTCGGCAACCCCACCTGCTGTGCCTCTCCCCGAGTCTGGCCTCGTGCCGCCTGAGACATGCAGGGGGCACAGACTCAGGGTCGCAGGCGAGTTCGTGGCGTGCACGGCGTGTGGATCCTATAGGCGAGGCGCGGCTCGTGGAGGCCTGCTGCTGCCTTGCGATCCAACCCAACTCCGTCGAGAGCCGAACAAGCGTGATCGTTTGAATCGGTTTTTGCGAGGCTTTCGCCCCGACGGCTTTAATGTCAGGATTCCTGTCCATCGTGCCCTCGTCGTTGGTGATGAGGCTCTGGCATGGCTATTGCTCACGTGATCCGTTCGCGTTCGACTGTCATGTGTGTTGTCGCCTCCACTGAGGCGCGGAGAGGACGCCCTGGCCGCGATGATCGTCTGGGTCGTTGGGCCGCCTCTTCGCTCGTTCTGCTCATTCGACGCGCGCGGCGCTCGATCCGAGCTCGGTCCCGATCATTATCACCATCACCATCATCAGCATCATCAACATCATCATCATAATCATATGCATCATCATTAGCAATAACATGATCATCATCATCATCATCATCATCATCATCATCATCATCATCATCATCATCATCATCATCATCATCATCATCATCATTATCATCATCATCAGCATCTTCGTCAACGTCATCATCATAATCGTTATCATCATCATCGCCACCATCATCATCATCATCATCATCATCATCAGCATCACCATCATCAGCATCAGCATCAGCATCAGCATCATGATCATCATCGCCACCATCATCAACATCATCAACATCGCCGTCCTCAGCATCAACATCAGTATCATAAGCATCATCAACATCAACATAATCACCACAATCGTCGCAGTCGGAATGAACATCATCATCCTCATCAACACCATAAGTATCATGACCACCATCATCGTCGCTAAATGGTGATTGTGATGATTGTGGCATAGCCAGCCGGGATCTTGTGATTCGCTTCCCAGAGACACTCTACTCCACTCCACTCCACACCACCCCACTCCACTCCACTCCGCCCCGCCCCGCCCCGCCCCACTCCACTCCACTCCACTCCACTCCTTCTCCTCCTACTCCTCCTACTCCTCCTCCTCCTCCTCCTCCTCCTCCTCCTCCTCCTCCTCCTCCTCCTCTCCTCCTCCTCCTCCTCCTCCTCCTCCTTCTCCTCATCCTCCTCCTCCTCCTCCTCCTTCCTCCTCCTCCCCCCTCCCCCCTCCCCCCATGTCCCTTCCCTCGAGATGACTTTTTGTCGCCTGTGTGGGGCACTCAGGCGAGGCGCCGAAGTCATGCCAGAGGAGCCAGAGGAGACGAGGCGCCGAATTCAGGCCAAACGCGACAAGGCCCACGACGCCGGGCGGCTCCCTAAGGAGCCAACAACTGCTCCTCGCGGCCGTCGGCGCATCCTCTCTCTGATCCGCCAAATGGGGACCTAAGCAAAGTGGAGAGGGGAACTAAGCAAAATGGGCCAAAAAGACAGCCCCAGCCGCCCAGACTCCAGGGAGCCCAGCGCCGATCCAAGCAATCCGCGCGGAGAGCTCCGAGGCCAGGGGCGCGCGGCAAGCTCGCAGGCGGCGCGGCGGGCTGCGCGCCGGCCGGGGGGGGGGGGAAGCGGAAGGAAGGGGCGCAGGCTCAGACGAAGCAAGGACGATGATAAATTCGGGTGAGGAGAACTCGAGAATCTCCGAGGTCCGGCGGCTCTGGAAGATGTATTGGGCGGTATCGGGCGTCGCGGCCTTCTCGGAACGTTCGGGAACGCGCTGATCAGAGCGTTCTGGAGCGATCTGGAAACCGGCTCTGTCCCCGGTCTGGCTCCGTCCGACATGTGTAGGGTTGGTTCTCTTCGCCCGGGGAGGGTTCGCGTTGCTGCTTGCTTGTGGCGCATTCGGGGGTTACTAGAGGTGGTGCCCCTTGTCCAAGGTGCCCCCCGGCAATTCGCTCCATTTTGGAGCCCCTGGGGCCTTCTCGCGGCCTCGTGAAGGGTTCTCTGGAGGCCGTGGGGGCCTCCTTGGACATTCCGGGGGCACCTTGAGCCAGGGACACTTCTAGCAACACCCGACGCATGGCGGGCATACGAATTCAAACGCGGCACAGAAGGCAAGCACGTGAGCTGGGCGAAGGCCTCCACTGCTCGCGGACTAGAGCAGGACGAGGGCGCTCACGCGAACGCCGTCCTGCACTGCTGGGGGACACCCCCCTGCCATGCTAGCTCAGCGCAGCAGCTCCACTGGTGTCGGAAACGAGGGATTCGGCATCGAAGGTGCCGGCATCGGAGGACTCGTCATCGAGGGGCTCGGCGAGGCCCACGACCGGCGCATCCTTTCCTTTGCCAGCGGGAGGGAACACGGCGGCGATGTCGCCAGGGAAGCCTCTGACCACCTTCGGCACAAGCGATGTCTCGGCATTCTGCAGCCTTGGCCACTCCACCTCCTGGTTCCACATCTTCACATCTCTCAGGCTGCCGCGGAAGACCTGGTCGGTGAACAGGTAGTGGCCGCCCACGATCATGCGCGGCCTGTCCTGCCGCAGAGGGCACAGGCCCTCTCCGTTCTCCCCCACGAGGGCGCCATCCTTGAAGACCCTCATGCACCCCGAGGGCGAGACGGAACACAGCATGGTCATCTCTCTCCCGAGCTCGAAGAAATTGCTCACACACACGCTGAATGGCTTCTTCCCCCGGAAGACGGTGAAATGCAGGTCGAGCGTCGCCCCGATGGCCCCGGCCGTGATGCTGTCTTCGTCGGCCACGAGGGAGAAGTCGAACACGCGGCTCCAGCTGCCGACGCCGTCCATCCTCAGGGAGCACATGAAGGAGAAAGCCCCGCCCATCCGGACGGCTTCGCTCGGGGCCTCGAGCGCCAGGTTCAGTGGTGTCTTCCCCGTGACCTCGGCCCAGTGCTCCACCAGGGGCCACGCGGAGGTCGGAGCCATGCGCACCAAGGTCGCGATCAAGACGGTTTGTGTAATTTGCTCTGCGCGCTCAGTGAGTAGACAAGACACCGCTACAAAACGGCCTTGGAGAGAGGCAAGGAGGATCAGAGTAAGCCCAAAGGAGCCCACAGCCCAGAGTTCCGCGCGCTCCCGGGCGCTCCTGGAGTTTGTCGCGTGTCCCTGCGTGACTATTTCGGATGCAACAGGGCACCCAGACGGGCCAAGAGGGCCACAAGGGAGCACCCAAGACGGCCCAAGTGCCCCAAGTCGCCAGAAGGCCCTTCCAAGACACCCAAGATGGCCTCCAGACAGCCGGAGGGCGCCCAAGACAGCCTAAGGAATAAGGATGTGGAGAAGGGGCGGCGGAGCCCTTGATCAAATGCAGGTATATATGGAACGTGTATCGACATCTATATCTATATAGATATATACAACACATACACACATAGAGAAAGGAAGAGAGAGAGAGAGAGAGACACCAGTAAATTCCTCGTCCTCCCTTTTGGTGCTCCGCGTGTCCTGCTCAGACACTGGAATACTCAGGGCTGACCCCACATCCAGGACAGGCGAAGTCCACGCGCTGGACACACAGGGCCGAGGTAGCCTTCTGCATTAAGGCCGAACGCTGAGAGGCATGCGACCGTGTGGGTACCCGGCTGCTGCCTGGGCAAAAGTCATAATGTGTGTCTGGCTCCCCGACAGAGAATAGGCTGCTAGGTCCGAGCGTATATCAGCACATCGATACAATCGTTAGTGCGCAGACGAACGAGACAAAAACAGTCACAGAAGGCGTGACAAAGAAAATGATGCGCAAAGGGGGCACAATGGTAAACTGGAGTAGAGCCCAAGGCAACAAACTGTGTCCGCACCAGTGACAGGTGGCGCGCTGCCCAAGCAGGTTTCAGTCTGATGGTCTGCATCTACATTGCAACCTCGGCCCCCGAGATGCACGTACAAAGGCTATGCGTGGCGCTTGTGAGACTCAGCTGCTGTACTGTTCGGTGGTCTGCAATAGGCGATACAACATCCCACTACGGTTTGGCGTTTTACCGCGCAGTTGTGAAGGCAAAGTGTGTCACTGAGGCAGAGATGTTTTGGCATATTGTCAGTGCGACTGTGGACTCAGGCATCTGGCCAAACCCCCCAAGCGGCGGGGGAGCCAGGGCAGCGGAGCGGACGGATAAAAAGGAGCCACGTATTTTGGGGGAATAGCTGGCAAAGCGCGGGAGTTCTGCGGCACTCGCCCTTTTCGGTCAGTGTCGCTGACGCTTACCGCAGCACAACGTAGCAACTGACAGTTGCGGCGGTTGCTGTACCAACTCGCTCTCCAATCGCAGACAGGCCCTCTTTACGACCTTCAAGGGTGCTTCTGCACCTCGAAGGTCTGCAACATGCTGCTCCAGGAAAAACTCCTCCGACCGGATGTGAAGGGAATTCAGACGAAACCAGGGCGAGGATACTTTCGTGGGAGGATCAAGCGAATCTCTGAGGTCCGACGGCTCTGGAGGATGTATCGTGCGCCGCGGCCATCTCAGAGCGTTCCAGAACGCTCTGAGAGCGTTCTGGTACGCTCTGGAATGGACTTATCCTCGTCCTAGCCCCGCCCGAGGAAAGGCTGGGTAGATTCGGAGCGCGGTGGTTCCGATCCGAAAGGCTCTCGGCCGCCGACACCTGCAGACGGAAGGCTCTCGGTCCGCTGCGGCCCTTTAGGCTCCAGGGGGCAGGAAGAGCAGGAGCCGCAAGACAAGGTGTGCACAGAGCCAGAGACGCAAGACAAGGCACAACCACCACCACAACCACCACCACGGCAATCATCATCATCATCATCATCATCATCATCATCATCATCATCATCATCAGCAGCAGCATCATCATCATCATCATCATCATCATCATCATCATCAGCAGCAGCAGAATCATCATCAGCATCAGCATCATCATCATCATCATCCTCAGCATCATCATCATCACCAACACCACCGTCCTCATCATCATCATCATCAGCAGCAGCATCACCATCATCATCAGCATCAGCATCATCATCATCATCATCATCATCATCATCATCATCATCATCATCACTAGCACCACAATCACCACCATCATCATCAGTATAAGCATCATCATCATCAGCATCATCAGCAGCAGCATCAGCATCAGCATCAGCATCTTCATGTTCATCATCGTCAGCATGATCAGCAGCATTACCATCAGCATCATCATCATCATCAGCAGCACCAGCATCAGCATCAGCATCATCAGCATCATCATCACCATCATCTCATGATACAATCACATCATCACCACCACTGGCATCATCATCGTAATCACCATTGGTACCATCATCATAATCATCGGCATCATCCGCTTCAACGTCCTCATCATCATCACCGTCATCATCATCATCATCATCATCATCAGCATCATCAGCATCATTATAATCGCCATGATCATCAGCATCATCATCATCATCATCATCAGCATCAGCATCAGCACCATCATTCTCATCATCATCCTCATCCTCATCATCCTGATCATCAGTCATCAGTATCATCATCATCATCAGCATCATCAGCAGCATCATCAGTATCATAAGCATCATCAGCATCATCATAATCAACATCATCATCGTCTTCATTCAAATAATCAGAATCATCAGCATCAGTATCAACATCATCATCATCACCATAATCAGCATCATTATCAGCATCACAATCTTGCTCAGCATCGCCACCAGCATCATATCATCATCAGCATCACCGTAAGCTCCATATCAGCATCAACATCATCAGCATCATGTTCACCAGCACCACCAGAATCCTCATCATCAGCAGCATCAGCATTATCAAAAGCATCGTCATTAGCATCATCGTCATCACCATCATCGTCATTAGAAGCAGCATCATCAGCAGCATCATAATCATCATCAGCATCATCAGCATCATCAGCATCGCCATCACGATGAGTCACATCAACATTATCAGCAGCATCCGCATCATCATCAGAAGAAGCAGCATCAGCATCAGCATCACTCACACCATCATCATCATCATCGGCATCGTCATCGTCGTCGTCATCGTCGTCGTCCACGTCATCGCCATCGTCATCATCCCCCCTCCTCTTCCTCCTCATCATCGTCATAGTCGTCATCATCATCAGCATCATCAGCAGCATCATCATCCTCATCATCATCAGCAGCATCATTGTCGTGATCCTCCCTCCGTCTCTTCGTCACTCTCCTCCTCTCCTCCTCCTCCCTCCTACTCCCACCGCACATGTTTACACATACCTCCCCCCCTGTCGCACCACCAAATGTCTGGTTGGGGCGGTGCGGGCGTCTTGCCTGAAACCTACGCACCGCTTACGATCGGAAACCTTCAGATAACCAGCCAGTCGCACGGATCGCGAGCCGAGGTTTTCAGAATGGGGCTCTCGCCTTGGCGTCGCGAACACTCGTGCTCATACAAACAGTAATCACACGGACGGGGACCGATCCATTGTCAAAATGGAACTCCGACCTGGTATTTCCACAAAGTAGAACGCTCGTCCTGCCGATATTGTAACAGTCACACGTGTGAGGGGGTGTCCAGCCTGCCCTTTCGAAACGGGGCTGTCGCCTGAGGCGTCGCTGATACGGGGCACCGCAGTTTGAAACGTGTGAAATGGATTCACGGATGGAGGCCGACGCCTGTTCAAAATGGAACGATGGCTTGAGACGCCAGTCGATGTGTGACCAGAAGTTTGATCTTATGCAGCTACCTCTCGGCTGAAGGGCGGCTATTTCACTATCACCATGTGGTGTTGGGTCCTCGCTTTGGAAAGACAGCGCCCCGAGTCATCCTCCTTCCTCCTCCTCCACCTCCTTCAGTCCCTGCCTCTGCCCTCCGCATGTCCACTTCGGCACAGCCCTCACACGCTTCGTGGCCCCTTAGGGGCCCCACCGACGTCTCCAGTGGCACAGTCCGCTTGGCATACCCGCACCCGATTCGGAATACTTCTCGCACGCTTCGTGGCCAAATCCGCCGATCCGGCGTGCGAGTTTCTCAGAGCGTGGACTTGAGCTCGCTCGAGCTTCGCTCTGCAGGGGGGGGTGGGGGGCACGTTATTTCCGACGTCATTTCCGACGTTTTTCGGTACCCGGGGACAGGGGGGCGGCCAGCCCAATAGGGAGCTCCACCGAAGGCCCCAGAGGCACAGTCCGCATGGCGTACACGCACTCGATTCGGCACACCCCATCACACGCTTCGTGGCCCCATAGGGAGCTCCTTCGAAGACCCCAATAGCACAGCACGCATGGCGCACCCGCACCCGACCCAGCACAACCCTCACACGTTCGGTTGGCCCATAGGGAGCTCCACAGACGGCACAATCCGCATGGCGCACCCTCACCCCATTCGGCACACCCCTCACACGCTTCGTGGCCCAATAGGGAGTTCCACCCAAGACCTCGCGGCACAGTCTGCAGGGCGCACCTGCACCTGATTCGGCACACCCGTCACACTTTTCGTGCATGGCGCACCCGCGCCCGATTCGGTTCACCCCTCACACGACTTGTGGCCCTTAGGCAGCTCCACCGAAGGCCCCAGTGGCAGAGCCCGCATGGCGTACCCGAAGCCGACTCGGCACCCCTCGCACGGTTCGCGGCCTTAAAAAGAGCCCCACCGAAACCGACACTCACAACTGCAGTACTGCCAATTGCATGTGGTTGGGGCCTTCGCCAAGGTGCGTGTGTGTGTGTGTGCGTGGGTGTGCGTGTGTGTGTGTTGTGTGTGTGTGTTGTGGGTGTGTGTGTGTGTTGTGGTTGTGTGTGTTGTGGTTGTGGTTGTGGTTGTGGTTGTGGTTGTGGTTGTGGTTGTGGCTGTGGTTGTGGTTGTGTGTGCGTGTGTGTGCGTGTGTGCGTGTGTGTCCCTGCGCGTGTGCGTGCGCGTGTGCGTGTGCGCG
>CAUYUJ010003525.1:507954-547954 GCA_963575745.1 Prorocentrum cordatum | reverse complement strand
TGGGCGAAAGCGGGGGAGGGGGGGTCTGGCTCAAGACGTCTGCTTAGCACGACTGTTTGAAATGGTGCCAGATCTCGTGGGGAAATCCTATGGAGGAGACATCTGGGGGGATCCTGCAGGGAAATCCGAATCCAATCATAATCCATCTGGAATCCGATTGGAATCTTCAGGATTTGCAAGTCCAGGGGATCCCACAACAACTAGCTACCCCTGGGGTATGTACTTTTTACCACGCGTCGGCGCCTTGGAGCCACATTCGCATGTTCCCGAGGACCGCCACGAAAACACAAAACACAACTGCTGCGCGAAACAATGATTCGCGTGTCCACCAGGGAGGAGGCGGGGCATCCGTGCTTACTCCACCTGCTTGAAAC
This sequence comes from Prorocentrum cordatum, assembly GCA_963575745.1. Taxonomy (NCBI): domain Eukaryota; class Dinophyceae; order Prorocentrales; family Prorocentraceae; genus Prorocentrum; species Prorocentrum cordatum. The sequence goes on along the minus strand of CAUYUJ010003525.1, from coordinate 547,580 downwards.
AGGCGCACAAAGCAGCCGAAATCTACTCCATGGGGGCCTATGCCAACAGGCAAACAATGAATGATGCAAATGAGAAAGCAATCACGTGGTCGTCGTCGCCGTCGTCGTCGCCAACGTCGTCGCCCTTGGCGGAGCCCCCCCAGGTTCGACCCGCGGTGGGGGTGGCCCCCCCCGTTCGGAATGGGAAGTTGTTTGGCCCCTCCCCCCCCGATGCGAACCGTTCGACCTGGGGGGGGCTTGCCAGTAGCGGCAGTCAGTAAGCGCTCTTGCATACACATTGAGGTTAATTTTGTGTTCCTCTTCCTCCTTCTCATTCCTTCTTCTTTTGTTTCTTTTTCGTCGTCTTCTTCTTCTGTTTCCTTCTCCTTCCTCCTTCTTTCTCCTCCTCCGTGGGCCGCGCCTGAGCGCCCATGCGGGTGTTGGCCCATATGCTGACCGTCTTTGGAAAATTGCCTGCACAGATGTAGCAGATGACGGCGGATAGCATGTCGCGGACCTCCTGGACGGGGCGGCCCAGGGCGGCGCGAGAGCGGGACAGAAGCTTTAGGTGCCTGAGGAGGATGAGGAGGATGGGGAGGAGGATGAGGAAGATGAGGAGGAGGAGGCGGAGGCGGAGGAGGAGGAGGAGGAGGAGGGAAGAGGAAGGATAAGGAAGGAAGGAAGGAAGAAAGGAATAACGGAAGGAAGGAAGGAGGAGGAGAGGGAGGAGGACGGGGGAGAGGGGAGGGGTGGGGGAGGGGTGATGGAGCAGGGGCAGAGGGCAGGGCGAGGGGAGCAGGGTGAGGGGATGGAGAGGGGACGGAGGAGGGGGATGTGGCGGTGGGGACGGTGGCATGGACACGAAGTCGTGCTCAGTAGTGGGCGGAGGAGGGGGGAGATTGGGGGGGAGAGAGATCGAGGAGATAGTGAGATAGGGAGAAGGAGATTGCGGAGATAGGGGGGAGGAGATAAGGGGGGCAGAAGGGGTGGCTGGCGAGAAGCCAGGGGGCGGAGCCCTGCACGCTGGATCTCGGCGCCACACCGCGGGGCGGCCGCGCTGCTGCTGGCACATACGTAGCGAGGACTCCTCGGGCGAACGCCCTGCGCGAAAGGCTCAGCCACCGGGTACGGCCTCTGACTCCTCCTGAGCCCTTACGGAGGGGAGGGGAGGGGAAGGGGACGGGGGGCGCGTCGAGCCCTCAAGCGGGGGTGGGGGGAGCCTCGTGGCGAAGTGCCATCCCGCGACCGCGCTTCGCAGCGGTAGGAGCGGCTTTGGACGAGGAGGAGGATGGAGGGGGGGGGGCGGATGGCAAGGGACAGGGGCAGAGGCAGGAGGGGGCAAAGCAATGCGATCTAAGGGTGTGCGCAAGTCCTACTTGAAGAAAAGGAGGACACAGGCAGACAGACAACCAGACAGACAGACAGACACACACAGACAGACAGACAGACAGGCAGGCAGGCAGGCAGACAGACAGACAGACAGACAGACTGACCGACAAACTGACAGAACGACATACCGACAGACCGAGACCGACAGATCGACAGACCAGACAGACAGGCAGTCAGACAGAGAGGCAGACAGACAGATAGGCAGAGAGACAGACAGACAGACAGACAGACAGACAGACAGACAGACAAGACAAGACAGACAGACAGACAGACAGACAGACAGACAGACAGACAGACAGACAGACAGACAGACAGACAGACAGACTGTCTTTCAGACAGGCAGTTAGGCAGATAGACAGACAGACAGACAGACAGACAAGCAAACAATCACCATAAGCTCCATCCGATGCCGCTAGGGCATGGCCGAAGTGCGAAAAATCATACGGAGGAGGATGAGGGGGGGCAGCGGACAGGTGGATCACGCAGGGGGAAGAGGCGGAGGGGGAGGGCACATGCGGGCCGCGTCTCATTCTCGAGGCGCGCGGCCAGCTGCTCGCAAAGAGGCTGGTACTTGTCGCCCGAGTAAGTGGCCAGCACGGCCAGCGTCTCCTCGGGACGCTGGCGCGTCGTCCACCTCGTTCTCCTCCTCCACCTCCAACTCCTCCTCCTCCTCCTCCTCCTCCTCCTCCTCCTCCTCCTCCTCGTCCTCCTGGACGCTCACGGGAGGCATTGTCCTCGACTCGCACGAGGGGAGCACAGAATACACAAAGTGGATGACCGACGCGTATAGCCAAGAATACCGAGCGCGACCAACCACACGGCACCGACCCTGAGCGGTCGACTGCGGCCGACAGAGCGAGCACAGAGCACCAGCCAGGGAATACCGAAAGAGATCGAATGACTACGGCACACAGGGCCGGTCTCTTAGAGAGCCAACGAACAAAACTGAGTAGAATCAATGATTTCGGCGGCGCGCCCAGCGGGAGAAGTGAGAAGAAGCAGTCCTTCTCAGAAGGCGGCGGGGCTTCTCAAAGCCCTCTGGCTTTGTGAGAGAAGTTCAGTGTCTTCGGGAAGGCGTGGAAAGCTTCTCAGAAGCCCCCGAGGCTTTCCGAGGCTTCTGCCCCCCAGGCTCGCCGCCGAATTAATCAATGCTTGGGGGAAAAATCGAGTGAACATTGCACGCCTGAGTGCCAGGCGCATTCGCACGTGTGCTCACACTCGCCTGTCATCTCGCGCCCAAAGGAGTGCGCCAGGACCTGCAAAGCGATGGTACCACTAAACATTTTAGCCTTGTCATTGCTAACCAGATGGCGTCGTGTCCTTCCAGGTGTTGAGATTGGACGAGGCGACCAACTTGTCAAAGTCGTTCGTCATAATGTTCCCCACCTGATCACAGCTTACTCGGTGCAGCATGTTCCCCACCTGATCACAGCTTACTCGGTGCAGCATGCCAGCCACCATGCCCAACCAACATTACAATGGGAGACCTGACAACATTGCATGATCATGCGTGAGCGGTATGTTCTGGAACCGTCCGGCTCAACAACGCAAACGATATATATTCATCTGGGCGATACATCACGGCACCTTTTGTCGGCGGCGCGCCCAGAGGGGAAGGCAGAGAGGGCGGCCTTCTCTGGAAAATCAGAAGTGCCTCTGGCCTTCTGACAAGCTCTCTAGCCCTTCTCCGGAGCCACAAAAGGCTTTTCGGAATGGCAGAGAGCTTCTGAGAAGCCCCGCCGCCGTCTGAGAAGGCCTGCCCCCTTTGACTTCTGCGAGGCGGGAATTTATCCATATCCACCGCCTGGGAACCGACGACCTGGGGACCCAGCGGGCGGTGGATATGGACATACCTGGGCTCCTGGGGGGCCCCAAGAAACAACAGCCCTTTGGGCGTAGGTGGTCTAGGGAGTTTCCTCTTCCGACCCCCGTATTCCCCTTCGGGGAAGGGTGTACCCCTCTCCCCACCCCCTACCCCTAGAGCTGGACGGGGTGGGCGTAGGCTTTGGGGCGTCCAAGATGCCCCAAGACGGCTCCAAGAGGGCCTCGGAAAGCCCAAGATGACCTCAAGATGGCTTTCAAGATGCTCCAAGAAGCCCAAAGAACGCTCCAAAACGGCCCCCAGAGGCCTCCGAGACCTCCAAGGAGTTCCCCAAGAGAACAAAATCCATCTAAAGAAAATTAGCCTGACGGAAGACCCAAACATATGAAGCTGCGAGTACCGCATTGTGGGTATCGCTTTCGGTGGAGCTCCTTATGGGGCCACGCACTATGAGGGGCAGGCCGGATTGGGCGCGGTGGTGACATGCGAACCCTCCCCTGTAATAGATATATAGAGAAAAGAGATATAATTACAAAAAAAAAAAAAAAAAAAAAAAAAAAAGAAAGAAAAAAAGAAAAAAAACGGAAAAAAAATGAAATTAAAAAAATAAAAAAATAAACAAACAAACATTTTGAAAAAAAGAAAGAAAAAAATGGTTGGTGAATAAACGAATCTACAGCGGTATAAAAGCCAGGTAAAGCTAAACAGGATGAAGGAGAAAAAATACGCATAAAGAACGTAGTGAATGGTAACTCAAAACACCCTTGAAAGAAAATACAAAAATGACAGAAAAAAAAAAAAAGACATCCGAAATGATAAAAAAAAAAAAAAGCAGAACCATATAATAAAACAAAATGAAAACAGACATAAATAAAAGAAAAAAAAAAACAAAACGAAAAAAAATACAGGATAAATTGATCATAATTCGTCAAAATGAAAAAGAAAGAAACGTGAAGTACATGAGCCCAATATGAATGGACACCAATATAATGGTTTTAGATAAACAGGTAGAAGCCTTCGGTGGAGCATCCTCTGGGGCCGCCAACCGTGTGAGGGGTGTGCCGTAATGGGTGGCGGTAACGCATGCGGACGCAGCCATTGGGGCCTTCGGTGGAGCTCCCTATAGGGCCACGAACCGTGTGAGGGGTGTCCCGTAATGGGTGGCGGTGACGCATGCGAACGCAACCACTGGGGCGTGCGGTGGAGCTCCCTATGGGGCCACGAACCGTGTGAAGGGTGTGCCGAATTGGGTGGCGGTGACGCATGAGGACGCAGCCACTGGGGCCTTTGGTGGAGCTCCCTACGGGGCCACGAACCGTGTGAAGGGTGTGCCGGAATGGGTGGCGGTGACGCATGAGGACGCAGCCACTGCGGCCTTCGGTGGAGCTCCATATGGGGCCACGAACCGTGTGAGGGTGCGCCGTCATGGGTGGCGGTGACGCATGCGAACGCAACCACTGGGGCCTTTGGTGGAGCTCCCTATGGGGCCACGAACCGTGTGAGGGGTGTGCTGTAATGGGTGGCGGCGACGCATGAGGGCGCAGCCACTGGGGCCTTCGGTGGAGCACCCTATGCGGCCACGAACCGTGTGAGGGGTGTGCCGGAACGAGTGGCGGTGACGCACGAGGACGCACCCACTGGGGCCTTCGGTGGAGCTCCCTACGGGGCCAAGAACCATGTGAGAGGTGTGCTGTAAGGGGTGGCGGTAACGCATGCGGACGCAACCACTGGGGCCTTCGGTGGCGCTCCCTATGGGGCCACGAACCGTGTGAAGGGTGTGCTGGAATGGTTGGCGGTGACGCATGAGGACGCAGACATTGGGGTCTTCGGTGGAGCTCCCTATAGGGCCACGAACCGTGTGAGGGGTGTGCCCACTTGGGGGGCGGTGACGCATGTGAACGCAACCACTGGGGCCTTTGGTGGAGCTCCCTATGGGGCCACGAACCGTGTGAAAGGGTGTGCCGTGATGGGTGGCGGTGACGCATGAGGACACAACCATTGGGGCCTTCGGTGGAGCTCCCTATGGGGCCACGAACCGTGTGAGGGGTGTGCCGTCATGGGTGGCGGGGACGCATGGGGACGCAGCCATTGGGGCCTTCGATGGCGTTCCCTATGGGGCCACGAACCGTGTGAGGGGTGCGCCGTCATGGGTGGCGGTGACGCATGCGAACGCAACCACTGGGGCGTGCGGTGGAGCTCCCTATGGGGCTACGAACCGTGTGACAAGGTGTGCCGGAATGGGTGGTGGTGACGCATGAGGACGCAGCCACTGGGGCCTTCGGTGGAGCTCCGTACAAGGCCACGAACCCTGTGGGGGGTGTCCCATGATGGGTTGCGGTGACGCATGGGGACGCAGCCAGTGGGGCCTTCGGTGGAGCTCCCTATGGGGCCACGAACCGTGTGAAGAGTGTGCCGAATTGGGTGGCTGTGACGCATGAAGACGCAGTCACTGGGGCCTTCGGTGGAGCTCCCTGTGGGGCCACGAACCGTGTGAAGGGTGTGCCGAACTGATGATGATGGTGATGACGATGATGACGATAATGATGGTGACGGTGATGCTGACGATGGGGATGCTGATGATGGGGAGAGCGAGGGGGGGGCAGCGGGAGGACGCGGGCGCTGTCTTCAAAACGGGGGCCCAACAACGCAGGTTGGTCGGGAATAGTGATGGTTGCTATGGCTCCAATATTGCCGAAGAGGGTCCCAGAAGAGGCCCAAGGGAGCCGCAAAAAGGCCCCAAGAGAGCACCAAATGGTGACTTCTAGGGTTCCCGAGGGAGGGCCCTCATTGAAGCCCCCCTCATTTCTGATCGATGTCCCCCAAAATGGCCCCAAGAGCGCTCTTAAGGCTCCCAAGAGCGCCCAAAGATGGCCCCAAGAGGCGCCCAGACGGCCCCAAGAGACACCCAGGATGCCTCCAAGAGGCTCCCAACAGGCTCCCAAGAGGCTTCAAAGGGATCCCCCAGGCACCCAAGATGCCCCCCAGAAGTTCCACCATCCTCCCCTTTTTTCTGGACGGCTTCCCCCGCCTTTTGTTCTTCTGCATGCTCCCCCACATCCCTGATCACCTCAACTCCTCTGGGCATCGTTTCTGGATGGGCTGATCGGGATACTTTTTTGTCAGCGGCCGCGGGAGAGCGCGCCGGCGTTGTGTCAGGTCAAAGCGGGCTACGCAGAGACTAATTAGGCACAGGAAACGCGGGAAAAACAAACAGAGCGACGGGCGAGGCGACAACTAAGCGCGGCTGGGTGCTGATTGGGATATTTTTTTACAGCCGCAGGCGGAAGCGCCGGCGGCGAGCAGTCACGGTCGGGCTGCGGCCGCGACTAAATTCCCGGGCGCGCGCGGGGGCCGCGGATCAGGCGGCGAGGGGGGGCGGCAACCCAGGGCGTCTGAGAGGCCAGGCGGTCGTGCAAGCCCAGGGAGTCTAAGGGGTCAGTCACCTGAGGCGGTCGTGCAAGCTGCAACCCAGGGAGTCTGAGAGTCAGTCACCCAGGTACAAGCCAGGCGCGGCCAAAATGGCGCGCAGTGCGTTCCCAGTCGCAGTCGCGCCGAGACAACCGCGCGGTGGCGGGAACGATCTCCGCGCGAGAAAGTCAGTCCAGGGAGTCTGACGGGTATGAGCAGACCGAAACTGGTGACGTCGTCCAGCAAGGAGGGGGATTCTGACCGCGCCCGCGAACCGTCGCAGTTTCAGAAAACGCATCCGCGGCGGAGGGGTAAGCCTGAGGCCGCGACTGATTGGGATACTTGTTTTACAGCCGCAGGCGGAAGCGCCAGTGGCAGGCGGTCACGGGCGGGCTGCGGCCGCGACTAGGGGGGGCGGGCGCGCGCGGTGCCGCGGTCAGGCGGCAGGCAGCAGCGACCCAGGGCGTCTGAGCCAAGGCGTGCAAATCCAGGGAGTCTGCAGGGCAGCCCCTGAAAGGAACATGCAACGGCGCATCCAGGGAGTCTGACACCAGGCACCGAGGAAGCCGAGCGCAGCCAAAATGGCGCGTAAGGCGTTCCCAACAGTTCGAGTAAGAACGGGTGGGGAACGGTCCCGAGCGGGACGTCAATCCAGGGAGTCTGACGGGTAGGCACAGACTGACTGGTGACACAGTCCAGCGGGGAAACCCTGACGGCGGCAGCGGACCACCGCGACGTCAGAACACGCATCCAGGGAGTGGAAACAAAGTAGCCAGGGAAAGAACCTTCCACAACTGAGATGCGCCTGAGCCCTTGGACCAGCGACTGGTAAGAGCACAGCAACGTGCACAAAGCCACGCGGTAGAAACACGCGGCAGCTAGGAAAGCACCACCAAAGTGACTCAGCGCCACACATACGCGTGTAGGGTAGCACCCGAGGGACGGGACCGTCGCATACCCAAAACGCGCCCCTCAGAGTCACTTCGTTCCAGGGGCACGGCTGAAGGCCGTTGAAAGGTTGAAAAATCCAGGGAGTGACGAATCTATGGACAGGCGAACCCGCCAGAGCCCACAGTCGCGCGCCAGGCCGCGCCTGGCGGGTGAAAACATCTACAGCAAGGCCGGTGGCCACAGGTCCACCTGCGACAGTGACTGCCGAGTGGACGGTATTACCGACACGCACACCTGAATCCAAAGGCAGGAGGTGCGCGTGTCAGGGGGAGGGCGGCGGAACGCCGCAAGCGAGCGGGGCCCGCGGCGCGTCTCAAGGCTGCGCCAGGGGGGCGTCCAGGGTGCGAAACACAGCAAGAGTGGACAACGTGAACCCTACGGCTAGGATTCAGCGGCCACTGGTAAGAGTAAGTGCAGCGGGGCCAGGGGCCAGCTAGGGTCTGCGATCTGCGCACTGTCACGCAGTGGTGCAGATAGTATTACTGCGCGGCACACCATGGTCCAAAAGTAGGAAGAGTGCCGTCCATGGGGGGGGCAGTCGGGCTGCCCCGCGGTTGGAGGGTAAGAAAGCGGCCGAAGGCCGCACGCAGTGCGCAGTGAGGTTGTCGTGGTGGCGCATAGGCGCTGGGAGTGGGGAGTGAGCTCAGTCCCTCCATCGGAGCCTCTTTTCGTCTCTATCGTCCCGATCGTCGGGGCGGCCTCCGCCGCGTTTGCCGCCCGTCTGCCAGCGATCTTCGCGCCATCCATCACTCCACTCACCCTGCCAGCTGCCCCAGGTGTCCCAGGAGCTTGTCGCGCGGTCTCGCCAGCTGGTCTGCTGGTGGCTGCCTTTGCCCCTGCCGTCGGTACGGGAGTGTCGCAGGTAGTCGGCTCGTAGCCTGTCCCAGTCAATGCCGTAGCCAAGCCTCGTGTTCACCAGGTAGGCGTTGCACCCGCAGCCCTTCCAGTCGTCGAGAAACTTATTGATGGACGTGGCCGCGTGCAATTTCGGGTCGGATTTGGGCGCCCTGGATCCAGGGCGCCAAGTTCGCTGCGCGCGCGCGGTCCACAGCGCGCAGAAGACTGCGCCCAACTCCGACTGGTGTCTGGCTATGCGTCTGGCGGGTGTCTCGTTAGGACGCTCCAGGCCCACCGTGCCCAGCCAGACTTTGTACATGGGGCCACCCCCCTCCGGACAGGTCAACAGGTTGAGTGCATCCTGTTCCGACGCGCCTGCGTGGCGAGGTTGATAGGACCTCTGTCCAGGGAGCTGCGGGGTGGGTGCGGGGGAGCGTTCGGTCAGCGCGCCGCCTCGGTCGCGGGCGCTCTCGTCCACCGCGGGTCCCCAGGCTGGATCTCTACTGTGGTTGGCGCTGGGCGCGTCGTCCCCGGCCGAGGTCGGGACCTGCTCGCGGCTGGAGTCAGAGCTGTCCGCCGATGGGCTTTGCTGAGGCGCCTTGTCGCCTGGGCAGTTATCATCGTCCTCCGAGGCCGAGTCCGAGCGAGTAAAAGGAGGGGGGGCTCGCCTTCTCCGAAGTCGGGAGACTCCACTTTTGTAGGGGGGATCCCGTCTTCCACGCTCTCGTCCTTGCCGGTGTGGTCGGGCGGGTCCTGGTGGCCCACACGGGAGTCGTTGTCCATCGTGCCCTGGGACTCGTCTGTGTCGGCAGCCGTGTGAGTGTCTGGTCTGTCATCGCTCATGATCAGCACGCCTGGTGGGGGGGGACTCAGCCAAGGAGGTGATGGATGCGGAGGCGAGGGCATCGGCACTGAGGCTGAATAGGAAACTCGTCAGCGTGCTCATCTCATGTCGGATGGGAATGAGACCGCTTGCCGGGGCCAGAGTCGCCGCATAATTCCTCCAGGACTCCTTATGTCTCTCGCCGCTGGTCAGGTGTGCTACGACTCGCGCCGCGGCCACGCGCTTACCTTCCCAACGCTGGTTGGGTGGGAGACAGTTGTCCGGGATGTAGTCGCCATATACCGCCCAGGGGAACTCTGAGAGAAATTCGTCGGGCAAGGAGGCCTCGTCGCACCTGGGCTCTGGGGCGCTTCTGTCGCGATTGGCGAAACAAAACTGCCTCCAGGTGTAGTCCAACCCAGGATGGAAGTCGCGGAGGAAGGTTACCAGCGATCGCTGCGCGGACAATCCACCGATGCCAGGTCTGCTGGGGTCCTCAGCGCATAGGGTGGGATTATAGACGCTCCTGTTGCTCAGGAGCGGGCCCTGTGGTACTGGCAAGTCTGGCAAGAGCTCCAAAAGCTGCGCGAGAGACCTAGGAGTTTGCTCTGACGCTGCACCAGCACTGCCCGCGGCGCTGGATCCAGGGGGATTGCTTACTCCGACCTTGGCGAATCGATCCTGGACCCTGGCGTCCACGCCTAGCCATGGGAGAGAATCAGAAATGTCCACAGACGCCTGGGCTCCTATCTGGCTGCTGAGCGAAGGAAGGACTGGAGGCTTGGCTGGGCACAGAGCTCTGAAGTCACGATCCAGGATGTGATCCAGGGTGGCCGGGCCTATGTTCCATATCGGGACCAGGCAGCGTCGGCAGCACCATGTAGCATTCCATTTGCGCTCCCACCAGGCCATGGCTCGCTTGTCGACGGGAGGCAGTCCAGCTTGCTCGGGAACGCCTATGCCTTCCGCCGGCTTCCATATGAAACATCCCAGGGGCGGGAAGCCTGTGTCCCAGACGAGGAGCGGGGCCCCCTGGGGGCATGTGTCGCACCGCGCGGAGTAGATCTGGGTCTGCGCGGCTTTGAGGCCGAAACGCTCGTCCCGGATCCGTAGGATGGGAATGGTGGTATTGGCTCGCTCGGGGATCTTCATGCCCGTCGGCGTCATGAGGAGGTCCGCTAACGTCCTCGTGTCCGCCTGGGGGCTACATCCAAAGCCAAGTGGGAGGTGGCCCAGGGAGGGGAGGGCGTTCGCCTTGTCGTTGTTGGCACCCGTCCTCTGTTGCTCATGCTCCTTGACTCTGTCGGCGAATGTTGCTCCCGTCGGCGTTGGGATGCCCTGTTCCTCCAGGTGGCGCAACCAGCAGATGTCGCAGTGCCACCCCATGTTGGCGCCGTTGAGGTAGGCCTGAGGCCTATTCTGAGCGACCACCTGGCGCGTGGCGTCGGAGATCCAAGTGCCATCGGCGGAGCGTAAATGGTTCTTTCCACACCTGTCGCACCTGAATCTGCCGTTTTTCTGCTCGGGTGCGAGCCTCTCGTCGGGGATGTATGCAGGGTCCTGTCTGGTGCCTGGGGCGGGGGTCGGCGGCGGGGGGGCATTGAGGTCGGTGTTGGACAAGGCAAGTCCGCCGCCGATGTAGGCGAGACCCGCAAGCCGATCGCCAGGACCCACGGAGGCGTCGGTCCCCGCCAGCGCAACGTGTAGCGCACACACTGAGCAGCTGCGCGTATCCAGGGAGGTCAGAGTTGCGGCCGGGACGATTGAGGACAAACATTGGCGCTTTTAACTGAAAGTCCTGCCTGTCCATCTCACTCCAGGTCTGCGGGCAGCCGGCTGCCTGCGCAATCGGGTGGTGGTGCGCCAGCGCCACGAGCTTGGAGATGTGGGGCAGGACTGCCTCGATGCGTCCGTGTAGGTCGGCGAGGTCGTCCAGCGTGAGGCTCCAGGATCGGGCGAATTGGTTTCGGAAGCTCTGGTGAACCTCTCGCCAGGGGACACAGAACCCCAGGATGGCTTCGATGACGTCCCCGGCCTGCTCTGCATGAGAGAAGGGCCACAGAAACACGCGCGGCTCGCGGAGCATGAGCATCATGACGACCAGGAGCGACCGGGCCTTGCAGGATTCCATGGGGAGGCCGTCGGTGTCTATGATTCCCTCACGGAACTCGTCCTTCATGGAGCCGCCCAGCGCGCCTCGGAGGATCTCTTCCAGACCGGCCATTCCAGGGTGCTTCCTGTGTCTGCAGCAGTCCTTGGTGGCGGTGCTCCACGCCTTGGGGACCTGACGGAAGAGCCCCTTGGGGGTGCACTGGCGACGCTTCCAGAGTGTTACCCGCCTGCCACTGGTGTGAGGCAACGGTGGAAGGGAATCGTCGGGGACTGCATAGCTCGCGTCTTCCCAGGGGGTGCCCAGGCCGAGCGTCCACACCATTGCCGCCCAAAGCATGTTGTAGACTAGACTGGTTGCGTCTAGTCCCAGAGACATGTCGAACAAGAAGCCCAAGTGCGACCACGCCTTGCGGTCGAGCTTGCCTGGTTGTCGCGGCGTCGTGGCCAGCGTGAATTCGTGGGGGTGCAGACCGGACATCAAGTAAATGAGCACGTGGAAGGCAGGCGTCGAGAGGAGATCGTGGAGCCCGCCCGAGATTAGCTTGCCCAGGGCCTCCCAGTCAAAGTGCTCGTCCAGGGGAGTGTTATAGCGCTCGGCGAAACCGGTGGCCTGGGCGCCCCGCGCTTTCTTCTTGGCAGCGTCCAGCGCGTTCTGCCCGTTCCCCCCCGTTTCGTCACAGCTCCAGGCGACGGGCGAGGTTATCCATGAGGCGAGGTCGTGCATGGGCTCAAAGCTCTCGTCGATATCCAGGGAGCGCCTGTGGCCCACGGGGGCACTGCCACGAAAGCGGACCCAAAGGCGAGTCAGTCGCCCGTACTCTGAGAGTACGCGAAGCTGGGACCAGGTGGCATTGGAGAACATACGCCCGTCTCCCAAGATCAGGATATTCCGCTCGGCCCCGGTGATCGCCACGTTCAGGCGCTTGGCGTCGTCGACGAAACCCCAGTTGTAGTGCCCGTTGCTCCGCGTGGTTAGCACGATTACGATGTCCGCCTCCCCTCCCTGGCTGGAGTCGATCGTGGTGAGCTTGAGCGCCCCACTCTTCATGTGCTCGTCCGCAATCTGCCGTAGTCCAGGGAAAGAAGTGGCGATGGCTGCATGGACGTTATGGTCTTCTCGGAACACGTGTTCCCAACGCTGAATATCCACCCTGTGTCCTTGAGGGGGTTGTCCAGGGCCGGGAGCGTCCTGTCCGTCGCGCCCAGCGCCGCCTTTCCCCTTGCCAGTCTTCCCCTTCCTGACTCCTTTGGCGTTACGCAGGGCGCCGGCAAGGTGGCGGGGACCCTGTGGCCAACCATCCATGAGGATGGCCGTCTGGAGCTGGTATCCGACCACGATTCTGGCAGAGGTGCCCTTGTCGAGCTCGGGCAGAAACCCCCGCACTATGTCCACGGCCTGTGCTACCTCCGGAAGGTTGGCGTAGCCTGGTTGTATCTCTGACGTGACCTCCCAAGAGGGTGTGTGAACCAGCAGGAAGCGATGCTTGTCTGCGCTTGGCGGCGGATCTAGCTGCTCGAGGGATGCGCGGAGGTCGCCCTCGTCGGACTCGGTGAGTTTCGCCAGCTCTGTCAGCCGCCCAGGTTCCCAAGCACTAATGTCTCTCCAGGGGATGCCTCCGACGATTGGCCTTTCTCTGAGCGGATCCAGGATACCTGACTTCATGCTTTTCCGTAGTAAGCTGCGTTCGGAAAGGCGAGAAGCTGCGGATGCATCCGATAGCAAATCGAAAAGTGGACCACGGACGATTCTTGGCCGCGGAGCGCGTGAAACATCCTGTCGAAAATGCTGACACAAAGCCCTAGGTCGTTCGCGAGCTTGGAGAGCACCGCGGGGGGCAACTGATTCGGGTCACCCACGAGGACCAGGGCCCCCCCGCTGTTGATCACATTTACCATGGACATGAGTGCGTGGAGCTCTGTGGCCTGTCCGGCCTCGTCGATTACCAGAAGGGCGACGTGGGGGCTGTCTTTTTGTCCGAGGGCCTCGGCAGCCTGATGTGTAGACATGATCACTCTGGCCTCTCGTAGTAAGCTCGTCTTGTAGGGTATGAAGTCCTGGCTCTTGTCCCCGTCCTGGAACGGGAATTATCCGTGGGCGTTCCTGCAGTGGCCTTCAGGCGTCAGGTCAACGAGCGCCTCATTGACACGGTCCTTCTTCGCCAAGCGCACGCAACTTTCAGGGAACTTCGTGTCTGGGTCGAGGCGTCGCTGGCGATGTGTTTCGATCATTGCCAGAGCTGGTTGGCCCACCGCTGCGTCTGAACCTGCGGCCAGAGCAACAGCCTGGGCGTAGGCAGGAGCCCCACATGTCCAAGCAGGCGACCGAGAAGGTGGTCTTGCCTGTTCCAGGGGGTCCGTGCACTAGTACAGCGTGATGGCTCAAGGTGGCCTCCAGGGCCTTGGTCGCATCGCTGTTCGGCTTGTGCCTGTCCAGTACACCGCGGAGGGCATCCATGCTGGGAGTAGGTCGTACTCTCTGGAAGACAGAGCCTGTCGCCTCCGAGATCTCCTCGTCGGAGAAAGCCCTCAGGCCCTGGGGGAGTGGCGGCGCCTGTTGTAGAAGGCCACCTCGGACGGCCTGCGCGCGGTCGGCGTCGGGAACGTCCTGGTCCAGGGTGGCAGCCGCCCTGGCCCTAAGGCTCAGCCGCAGGGACAGAGTGTGTCCCAGGTCGTTGGCCACAAGTCGCTCGGTCCGCGGGGCGTGCGCGAAGGCCAAGAGAAAAGTTACGGGTGGCAGCTGGTGGGCAAACAAGTCCGCTGGGCTCTGGCGAAGGTAGTAGATCTGATCGAGCGCCCAGCACTGCCGCCAGAACTGGATGTCAGAAGGGGCTTCGTCCACGCGATACCAGGGGGCGTCATCGCTTGGGGGGCGTTTCGCCTTGGACTCGTCTTCGTGGAACTGACCTACCTCGCCGCTGTTGTAGACCGCGACGCACCTGTTGGGGGGGTACCTGGCGGAAGGGCTGAGACCGAGCGCTTGGGCGTCTCTAGGGTGGATAGGGCCCCCCAGAGTGGGGGGCCACCAGACTGTGACGTCTGCGATCTTGTCTACTGTGGGGCCCGTGACGGAAATGTATAGCCACCTGCTCTCTTCGTCACCTTCCAGGGGCCTGGATGCAACCTTGTACATTGAGGGCCACTCCAACAAGAAGAGCTCTTTACCGTCAGGTAGATTCATGGCATTCCGCAGCCGAAAGGTATCCAGGTCATCCAGCTCGGCGCTGGCGTCGATCCTGGTGATGCGAACTCCGAGAGCACAGTCACCTCTCCTGGCCAGGTCCTCTCGCGTGGAGCCTTTACCGTCGTCCACCGCCTCGACAGAGGCCTGGCTTTCCACCCAGGCGATCCCCCGAAGCGTCTGTCCTCGATCCTGGAGAGAGTAGGGCCACTGTGAGGGGAGACGAACTGCACCAGTCAGCTCCCCGAGCGCCGCCTTGGGATGGACCCTGGAATGCGGGGAGTCCAGGGGTACCGAGTAGAGACTGACGACCTGTGGCCGCCTGCATTGCCAACGACTCGTCCAGGGCAGCTGGGCTTGTCGGAGAGAACGCGTCATCCTCGGAGGGCATCGCACTGTCTTCGGCGAACAAAACTCTTCGCTGCTGACTGGGCGGGCCCCAGGCGGGCGGAGGGCGGGGCGGCGGGGGCGGAGGAGGGGGTGCGACCGAGGCGCCGGTGGCCTGTCCAGGTACGGTAGGATGGGGCCCGATGGTCGATTTTGCTCGCATCCTGTTCTCGTCGCCGCCGTCGGACTGCCTGAGGCCTCCACTTGCGGCACCCCGCCTGTCCATCAGGTGTGTCCGCACCGTCTCCGGGTCAGACCTGGTGCCCCCAGGGCAGTTGTACGTTGGCGCGTCGTCCCAGAGAGGGTAGGTGATGGGCACGCGCAGCGCGTCATCTGGCATCGAGATGCCAGGGAGCGAACGTACCCCGTCATGGGACACCGAGGGTTTGACTGGCCTCCAGCCGGGCCAGGGCTTCCGCACGATGGACAGCCGGTGGAACGCGCCCCAGGAGTGCCCTCCACAATTGCTCCAAAGACTTTCAGGAGTGACAAAGGTGTTCGGGTCTGGCCAACCGTCCTGGCACCGCGCTTCCGACATCTCATAGTGCCTGTCGCTGAGGATGTGCTGTGTGTCGTCCACGGGCTCTCGGCAGATTTCGCACCCGCGCCGCCACCCGCCATGGAAGTAGACCCAACGCATCCAGGGACAGAAGCGGGCCAGGAAGACACGCGTGCCCATGCGCACTGGCGGCCCGTCGTCACTGCACGGCAGGCAAGAGGGCCATCGTCGGATGGGGCCTTGGTTGTTCTTAGGCATGATCCAGGGCGTCAAACGGTCCAGGGCGGCGGCTGAAGGCTGCTATCTCTTGTTGCGGCAGCTGAAGGCTGCGACCCGTCAAGACCTTAGCGTGTCGCGGCGGGGGGCGATCGGAGGAGAAAGGGGGGAGGGGGATTTTCGAGAGCGTCAACGAACTGGGCAACCTGGTCCAAGTCGCAGAGGTCAACACCCGCAGCAGGGAAGAGGGGAGGGGAGGGGCGCTGGGAGCCTTCCCAGACAATCCAGGAGGTGACCGCCAGGTCACCGGCGCGACGGAGGGCGTCGGCCCAAAAGACCCCTAGTGTCGCGAGACGGTCGGCTGCTTGGTTGAGGCGACGTCGCACTGCCTGCCATGTAAGGGCCCAGCCGGCCTCGCTGGCTTGCCTGAGGGCAAAATCCATCTGTTGTGCCAGGTGGAGCCGGCGATAGCGGCCTGTGCTGGCTCCGTACCGGATAGCCGCTAGGTTGTCGCCTACCAACCTGACTCCTCGAAGTGTGCTGTCTACGTGGGGGAGCAGGGCGAGGCCCGCTCTGCACCCTGAGGCCTCCGCCGTCTGCGCGTTGTCGCAGCCTGGAAGGGCGACAACGGCGACAGCGACAACGCGCGGGCAGCCGCGGTGCGGGTCGTGTCTCCAGAGGACAGCGGCCGCACCGGAGACCTTGTCACCTTCCCCGATCCGGCGTGCTCCTCCATCGAACGTGAGCTCATAGGGCCATTGGGCAGTGTCGGCGGCGGGGAGCGGGGAGCTTCCGACGGTGATCTCCTCGCCCGCATCCATATCCCTGCCCGCTCTGAGCACCAGAGTGTGCAGGTCGCAGAGCCTGCAATAGGTCTTGGTCCAGAGGGCACTGGGGGCCCTGTCCGTCCTGAGACAGGGGAACCAGCCCACCCCTGGTGGCATCCAGCTCGCCCTGGGGTCGCAAGTCTGGAGAACGGCGAGCCGGTCCCCACTTCGCGCGGCCCTGGTCGTGATAGGGAGGCGCCGGATTTCCCCCCCGGCGCGCGGTGCCTGTCTGCCGAGGTGCGGCCCGGCGGCCCCACGAATGCGCAGCAGGTGTGGCCCTTGGGGATTGCACTGCTGACAGGGGTCGAGCATGGGGGCCCAGACCGCGGTTTCATCCGCAGGTGCGGCCGGGGCCTGCCCTTCGTGCATGTCATCGTCCTCATCGTTGTCTTCCTGGAGGTCGGTATCGGGCACAGTGATTCCCTGGGCGATGAGTCTGGCGGCTTCGTCGGCACCGATAGGAGTGCAATCCAGGTTCACACAGTACCTGAAGGAGGTCTGGTGTAAAAGGCGGCAGACAAGTCGCTGGTGCTGACCCCTGGTGCACATCGCGGTGGCAAGGTCTCTGGGGTGGTCTGGGCCTCTAGTCTTCTCCCAGGCAAGGGCAAGGGCAACTGCGGGGCACCAGCACCACGCGTGCTCAGTGGTGGCTTCCCCAAGGCCGCAGAGAGGGCAGGTTCCATAGAGCCCTTGCCGGATAGGAACGCTGATGCTGCCGCGTTGCCCTCTTCGCTCTGCAGCAAGTGGACGCAGGTCCTCGGGCAAAACGTCGTCGCCAAGGAGAGGCCAGAGGGAAGCCTTTCCAGTCCAGGGCCCGAGGCACGAGTCACACCAGGCCTGGCCGTGATCCCGTTGCCCGGCAGTGAGCCAGACTCTTTTGGCCGCCCTGCCGCAGCCGCACTGGTGGGGGATCCTGTCGGCTACACTTCGCCGGCGCGCGGACCCAGGCAGTCCGTCAGCCAGGATTCGTAGGACGTGATGTGCTTCGGTGAAGGAGGCACAATGCCCCAGGAGAGACCATTCCGCGCCGTCTGTTTGGGCCCACCTGCGCTCATCGCTGGCTGTGGAGAACCAACTGCTCACAACGTCCCCGTGGAGCTGCGTCCAGGCCGCGACATATACTACGCGCCCAAAGTAGAAGGCCCGCCGTCGGGGGGGCTCTCTCATCGCACGATTGAAGGTCGGCAGCCCTGGCGTCGGTCAGCACTTTGGAGCCGGGCCTGCGTGGTTCATCCCGCGGGGTGAATTCCCGTGCCCATTTTACGAGTATGTTCCACCATCTCCCCGCCTTGTGCCGCGCCTGCGGGGGCCCCCACAGGTCGTCGAGGGCATGTGCCCTGGCCGCGATCGCACGTGAAGTGGCAACCGGGCACTTGGGGCAGCCAGGGACTTGGAAGCGAATGCCCAGGCCTGTGAGGACGTTGTCGGGAATCCAAGAGGCAGAGGCGAGGCCGAGGGCAACCCGCAGGTGGGCCCGGAGCGCCCTTTCTTGCACGGTGTCGGGAAGGGAGTAGTGGGAGGGGTAGGGGATGAGCGCGATGAGGTAGGTGTTCCAGGCGAGGGCAGTTTTGGTGGGAGACACGCTGGCAAGGTGCAGGGCCATGGCTCGGCCCCGTAGCTTGGGGAGAGGTTTCCCCCAGGTGCCGGCAACGAGGGCGTCGAGTTGCCCTCTAGTCATTGCACCCCAGGGCGGTGAGCTTTCTCCTTCGGCAGCCCGAGATACGACGCAGGCGCCAAGGTAGGGCCACTGGGGGCGAACAGTGGACGAGCCAGAAGGGGCGTAGTCCATGGTACGTCTCCACCACTCGTGGTTGCTGGCAGGAACCAGTGCCGTTTTAAAATTGCAACTGCATGGGCGGCTCCAGGGAGTGCACTGCGCCGCGATTTCGGGGCCGCCGGTTCTCCTGATCATTTCCAGGATAAGCCCCGCCGGCAAGCCTGTGACTGTCGTAGTGGTGCCATTATCAATGAAGTCCACAGGGGCAGTGTCCAGGTGCTGCCTAACGTTGATTCCGGATGGGGCTTCAATGCCCCTGCACTTGTGAGCTTCGACCAGGAGCCCTGCCGCTCTTGCAAGCCAGGGCAGAGCGATGCCGGCACGTAGTGTTTGGGCAGTGGCGCCCAGTAGGGCGGCCAGATCGTCCACGCACGTCGGGTCGTCCGCCCCGGTGATGTCGGCAAGGGCGCTGATGAGAGGGTCGCGCCCCATGCACCAGAGGAGTGGGGAGGCAGTGCCTCCCATTCCGATGGACCGCAAGAGCTTCCTTATACTGCTCTTGCACCTACCTTTACAGGTGCGCACGCTCCTGCTGCCGACGAGGCAATCCACGGAGTGCAGGAGCCAGCTGGGGAATTGCCATCGCCTCGCCAGCTGCCCCATCCATTGCAAGGACATGCGCTCGAAGGCTTTGTTCTGGTCACAGAAGAGGACAGCAGTGCTTGGAGCAGGGCCTAGGTGCCTTGCGGCGTCCTGTATATACTGGTCAACAGCGTCTTGGTGCGCGCCAAGTAGGGCGGCCCACGAAGGCCCGGGTTCGGTGTCGGCGACCGGATCCAGGGTGAGGTGGTTGGTGGCAGAAGTGATATTGGGACCACATTGCCCCCCGCGCTTGGCAGCTTGATTGGGGCTAAGCCTGGGTTCAATCACGGGGCCGAGGCAGTCGGCTACGGTTGCACCGCGCAGTCTTCGTAGGCAAGTGGGGAGCTGCAAGGGCCGCATGTCGCTGGGAAGCTCGGCAGCCGGTTTCTTGCCAATCCAGACCAGAAGATCGATGGAGGGGCCGAGGACCAGGTCTAAGAGTTCTGGATTCAGCTCCGCGGCATACCAGGCCTGGGCGAGTAGTCCAGCAACGAAGCGGGCTCCGGGATGGCACAGCTCGCACGGTTCTCCGTCCACCCGAGGGGCGCTGCCGCTTGGGCCCAAAACGAGGGAGGCGATCCTGCCCCACTGCGGGTTGGGAGAGCGTGGGAAATGTCCAGTGTCCTTGTGCCTGAAATATTCGTTGAGGACACGGCCCGCGGCGGGGGGAAAGGGGGGGCGGTTTGCCAGATCGGACTACGGCTCCGCCATAGAACATCGTCGACTTCCTTCGTGCGCTCCTTCCACCTTCCGTCCGCGTCACGCACTCCGAGGATAGCGTGTGTCCTGACGAAGATTTCTCGACCCGTCCGGTAGTGGGAGGCGAGAGCGGGGCGCTCGACCCCGGGGCCCCTTTGCGCGGGAGTGAGGCGGGCGGCGCGTCTCTGCGCAGCGTCGTTGTCCCACCTCCGCAGCCAAAGGGCAGCCTGCTGAGGTGTCAAGTCGTTGCCGTCCCACTCATACTCAGCGAGCCAGGCCGCGAGTGCCCCCACCGGGCGTGTGTTGGAGTCAGATCTTACCGCAGCCGCGAGCAGGGTACCTGGCGAGCGGTTGGTTTTGCTCCTGCGCCACTTCCTCCACCAGTCCTGCATGGCCGCGGACATGGCGTGGCGACCAAGAGAGAGAAGGGCAGGCAATAGCGGGACGGTATGATCGTCAGCCAGGTTAGAGGCCGGGGGCGGAGCGGAGGGCTCCTGTTCTCTTTCTCCCTCGCCGTCGTCGTTGTCACTGTGTCTGGCTGGGAACTGTCCAGGGGTCGCCGGACGGACCCAGTCGGCAGGTTGCAGGAGGCCGGTCAGGTCAACGTCAGGCAGCCCGAATGTGCGCTCGAGGAAGGAATACAGGGTCCTTAATTCCGCATGTGCCTCGCTTGGAAGCAGGCGTAGGTCGCCCGCACGAACGGCGTTGTCCCTGCGGGTTCTGGGGGCGCCCTGTGGCTCCAGGTACAGGATGGCATGGTCGGAGACCGAGGGTTTCCAGGCCTTCCTGACTCCGTAGGCCCGAAGCTGTCGGAAAGGGCACGCAACGATGTCGATATGTGATTCATTGTCCGTGTCCACCCTGGCGGGCCCATCACAGTGGCAGACACTTGATCCAGTCAGCGAAAATTGGTCAGAGAGGGCCGCAGCCTCATCGGTTTCGCCATCTCCGGGGTTGTCAAACTGGATGTTGACGTCACCTCCCCAGTACGTAGGGGCATCGTCCCATCTTTCGATGGCATGTCGGATGGCCTCGATGGTCTCGGCTTTTCTGGATGGTGGGAGGTACACCGAGACCAGGCGGTGGGTGCTGTCACCTCGTCTGATGGCGGCTGCAACGGCGCACCCAGGGACGAGGGCTTCCGCCTGGAGAAGCGTTGTGCCGCGCGGAATGATGATTGCCACTCCGCCGGCGCAGCCCCCAGCTGGTCCACTGTAGGCTGGAGAGGCGACCAGCGTGCGAGCGTGGAACATGGTGGACCAGACGGCCGCTTCGTGCTCCGTCCAGTGGGTCTCCTGTATGAGTCCTATCCTACCGTTGGTGGTCATCTGCGTTAAGAAGGCGTGCTTGATCATGTTTTTATGTGCAGTCGTGCTTTTGAGATACCTGACGTTCCAGCAGCCCACTTTGAGCGTGCCGGCCTGCGCGGCGTTGGAGATGGCGTCGACCAGGGCACGTAGGGAGAAATCGCCGCAGAGATCCGCCCAGGTGGGGTTGTTCCAGGGGGTGGTATGTAAGAAGGCCCAGAGGGATCGCGGCCGCCGGACGGTGTAGTTGCTGTGCAGTGCAAGGGCGCGGCTCAGGGAGGAGCAGACAAGTTGCCAGGCTCTGGCTCTCGCCCCCGGAACGAGATTCGCGAGCGGGGGAGACCCAAGGGCGCGATGAAGCGTCCCTGGGTCTTCAGGCGAGTCTAGGGGAACGGCGACCCTTGATCAGCGAGCTGCTGCTGCAGCATGGTTCCGACTATGTCGCCTGGGAAAGGGTTCCCGGCAAGCGACGCCCAAGGGCAGTTTCTGTCGGCGAAGCTGCGCGCCTGCCTCCATGCGGCCCAAATGTGGCTTTCGGTCGGAGCCTCGTGCTGCCGGCCGGGGATGTGCTCGTTCCTGCTCCACTCCAGGATGGAGGTCGCGAGTCTGCGCTGGAGACACCTCGGGTCGCAGTGGGTCCCCACGGCGTCATAGAGCCTCCTCCCTCTAATGTCCAAGGACCGGAAATACGACGAGGTCCACTGCTCGAGCCCGCTCTTCTGGGGATGGGATCCTGAGCCCGTGCTCTCTTCCGTGTGCAAGCAGCCATCCTGCCCAAGCCCTCACTTTTCCCTCGCTGGCTGGGCTCTCCCGCTCTCTTCCTTGACAGACGAGCGTCAATCCTTCTGTGCAGCCTTGGAAGCTACGCTCGGCTCCGGTTTCCGCAAGGATGTTCTTAATGCCGTTCCTGGTGTCGGCGAGGGTGCGGAGGAGCCACCTGTAGCTGCTGTCCTCGCTGTACAGAAGGCACAGCGGGTGCGTCCGGTAGCTGCACGGAACTATTACCTCGGGGGAATTGGCGGGAGCCTTGGACTGGGTCCAGGTGGGGATGCGCCCGGCCGGTCTGCATGTCCAACGTCTTTCCCAGGGACTGGGGGGTCGGGGATGCATGACGAGGTCTTCCGCGGGAGGGCAGTTGCTGAACCATAGTCGATCTCTCGGGCTGGCCACTGTGGGGGCAACGTCTAGGCGAACCGCCCAGTCTGGGGGGAGTTCTCCCAGTGCCGTGCACATTGCCTGCTTGTGTGCCGGTAGGATCGTAGCTGGGCATTCGCAGCATATTAAGATGCGTACATCCGGGCGGAGCCTACGCGCGATGCTCCATAGGAGCGGCACGGCAAAGAAATGCACTGACTGAGAGGCCGCAACTCCGTCAAGCCCTCCGTGTTGGCTGGCTGCAGAAAGGCTGGCACCTGGGAGCCCGGCTGTGATAACAAGTAGACTTCCAGGGCCCAGGGTTCCGAAGTGGTCGGTCCAGGGACTTTGGCGATCGTCGCCTCTCAGGAGGTCCCATACGTCAGCTCCTAGTCTCACGTGCGGGGGGCCTCCGTCAAAGCGTGTGGCGCTATCACGGCCCCAACGCCTCTCGACTCGGGATGCCGTTTCCTCGTTTCTCTCGACGAAGGCGGAGGATCTGAAACGTGGAATCGTGGCAACTTTGGCCATGAGGTCGCCAATCGCAAGTCTCGCCAGACCCCATTCATCGAAGAGTGATACGAGATGTAGACTTGGTCCCAACGCGGCACTCGGGCTCGGTCTAGGGTTGACCACTCGTGCTCTTGTTTGCTGGGTGCAGTCGTGCGTCCAGTCGCCCCCGAGCCTGGGATCGACGCTTGGGTGGAGCCTAAGGTGCCCCGTGATGTCCCATGTACCATCGGGGGAACCGCTGGAGACAAGGCCGTCCTGCTGGAGAGTCCTTAGAGTGCTGATGATCTGTGTGTTGTCCAGACCTGCGATCTGGTACGCGGCGAGCGTCGTGTCGGCAGGTGCGACTGGAGAGAGGCCGGTTCGCCCGTCCCTGTGTCGCTCCCATACCTGCTGGAGCACGTCGGCAGGCTGGGGGGCAGCAGTGGGCTCGTCTGGTGTGAAACCGGCTGGACGGGGTCGCGGTCTGCGGGCCCGACCGCCCTCCGCACTTGCTGGTCTGGAGGCCCGTCTTGTGACGCCTCGTCCGGCGACACAGGTGGGGGGGCCCTCTCCTGTTCCGTGGCGGGAGCGCTCCCAGAGGTCGACCAGGGTCCTTGGGTTGGGAGCTCTGCTGCCTGGTCTGGTGGACCTTTCCCTGCTTGTGTTGCCTGCTGCTCTGACGCGAGCCGCACCTCGCAGTGCGGTCCTGCGTGCGCCTTCGGTCCTACCTCGGGGGGCCCGGCGGGGCGGGCTCCTGCGTGCTCTCTCAGCGGCGGTAGCGCACGGCTGGGCGCTAGGTTCGGGCGGTCGTGGCCCAGTCGCGTTTCTGATTCGGGTGCGCCTGGCCACGCCGTTGTCAGTTGTGTTCACAGTGGTCTCAGCTGGGGCACGAGCAGGTCTGGGC
Source organism: Prorocentrum cordatum (assembly GCA_963575745.1). Lineage (NCBI taxonomy): Eukaryota > Dinophyceae > Prorocentrales > Prorocentraceae > Prorocentrum > Prorocentrum cordatum. The sequence continues at coordinate 524,257 of CAUYUJ010003525.1, read as the reverse complement.
GCGCCGGCGCGTCGAGCGGCGTTTCCAGGCCTGCGGAGGTTCCTTGGCGAGGCCTCTACTGTCTCACTCAGAACCTGGTCCCTGTCGTCGGTGAATGGAGCGCGAGCTCCCGCGCGCAGGATGGCGCGGAGCATGGCAGGCGTCAGGCTCTGGAAGGGTGCCTCGGGTGCCGAAACGCTGTCCGAGCGAGAGGCAGGACTGCCTGCGAGTTGCCTCAATTGGGCGCAGGCTGCGTCAGCCGTAAGCGCCACATGGCGTGAGTGCATCCTCCTGCCAGTGGGGTTGCGCGTCCCCGGGGGTGGGTGGGTATTCCAATAGGCGTTGAAGGCATCTGGGATTCGCATTGCAAGGCCAAGCTCCTCGTGCAGGTCCCGTACAGTTTTGTCAAGCTGGGGTATAGCTGTAGCCCACGCTATCGCGCTGAGCACTTGGTTCCACTCGTCCTCGGAGGGGGGGCTACCTGAGCCGTCAGTGGCGTGCACCTGCGCCTGTCTGAGCGTGCGCGCCATAGCTTCATACTCCCGCCTCCAGTCCACCTCCATGCACGGGGGGAGCTCAGGCCCGCTTCTCGGCGTGTCTCCTCGCCCCAGGGGGTCGTTACTAGAGCTTTGCACCGTGCCTGGAGGCGGCATCCTGCTCTGGGCTGTTGCCGGGTCCGCGGGGACCCGCGGAGGTGCTGTTGTCGGGGGTCCAGCCCCCTCAATGCCCGCTGTCCTGACGGCCGCGGGCGTACACTGCGCGTCTTCGGTGCTGACCGGGGTCGTGGCTCCACCCCTTCCCGTCACGCGCTGCTCCGTGCTGGTAATTGCCTCTACTGGGGAGGTCCGATCGCTTCCAGGGACGTCCATACCGGTGTGGCTCTCGGGAAGTCGCGCGGGGCCCGCACCATCTACTCCTGCTGTTTCAGCAGAGTTGACAGTTGGAGAAAGGACTTCAGCTACGCCGGGGCTCGGCACGGTTGCGCGGACCGGGGCGCGTGCCCGTGCCGATCCCTCCCTGGGCGTCGCGGGGTTCGCAGGAGTCGCCCGCGGTGGGATTTGGCTGATGTTAGCATCACGGTTTACGCCATTGTCCGCCTCTCCGTCGCCCGTCGGTCTGGCCAGGGAAGGTGGTGTCGTACCCTGCTCGGGCGCCGCCAGCTGGGTCTGAGGTTGCGCCCCGTGCGTGGTCAGAACAGGGCTGTCGATAGCTCCACCGCTGGGGCTTGTCCTTGCCTGTGATGTCACTGTTGCAGGGAGCCCGGGGCCTGCCGGAGGGGCCGGCGATCCAGAACCTGTAGTGGTGGGCAGCCTCGAGTCGCAGGCTTGCGTGCCTGCAGCGTCCGTCTCGTTGTTCGCCCGGCTGCGGCTTCTGCGCTGGCTCGCACCTGGGGTGTCAGCAGGCCTGTCCCCTGTTCCAGCGGCTCTGGACGCCTGGGAACCTCCTCTCCGTCCCCGAGTTACTCTACCGGGGTCGTGGCGCTGCCGCTCCTCCCAGCGTAGGTTTGAGAGCCTGTTGATTAGGGCGCCCAGGGCACTGGTGACGTTATCTGGGATGGAGAGCACGGTGGCGGCGTCAACGTCTGCGCCTCTGGATCCAGGGACTTCGAGCCAGGGCTGGTGGGCTGAGTAGGTGGCGTCAGGCTCAGGCGCGAGCCATTGCGTGAGGGGGAGCTGTCTCGTGACCTCCTCTCGGATCCCGAGCTCTCGGATGAGCTGCCAGACGTGGTCACGGTCGAGGCTCCCTGGGTTGCAGGATCCAGATTGCGGCGAACATGTCCCAGTTGTACCTTTGGATGGGCCGGCCTTCGAGTTGCCTACGGATTTCGAGGGCGATCCGTCGCTGAACACCACGCGCCATGTCGTGGACCGCTTGCTCTGGGACCACGGCGGCGAATCTACCCAACATGCCACGTGCGATGCGCACTGCACCTTCGTCAGCTCTCACCAGGTCGGCCGGGGAAGGCCTACATGCACTCACTAGCACCTCGGCAAGTTCCGGGAAGTGCGTGGGCCTGGCAGGCCCCGGGAGTGGGTTGAGGGATGCAGAGGTGCGTCTAGGAAGTGGCTGTTGGGAAGGAGCGTTGACCCGCAGCCCCACGGAGGCGGGAGTTGGTGTAGCTGCAGGGGCGGAGTCCAGGCGCGCGACGTGAATTGGGCCCGCGGCGAGCTGCAGTTTCAGTCTGGCTTGTGCTCTGTCTGCACCTCTCGCGGCTGCCCTAATGTCAGCGTCCGCAGGGAGGAGTATCGTCACCCAGGTGGGGACTGACGTGAAGAGGAAACCAGCTTCGCCGCTCGCGGTGACCTCGACGGCTCCACCGGCCGCTATTGCAGCAAGCAGGTATTCTCCAGGCTGAAGGACAGTCTCGTAGTCCCGCAGGCCACTCTCCTGAAACACGCTGGGTACCGCATTGGGCGCACTCCTGCTCATCGCCCTAGCGTTATCCCGGAGCCAGTCCCCTGTGATGATAGGTGGGGCAGCTCTGGTGTTGGCCGGGTGCGAGGTACCGTTCGGGCCGTCCGCGAGCGGCCAGAGCCGGGTTAATATCTGCGCATTCGCCGAGCCGACCGCGGCTGAGTAAAGCCGTAACGTGTTGCGTCCAGGGAGCCACGCGTCAGGGCGCATGCTGCGGGGGCGAACTTCTCCGAGCTGCGTCCCGTGCCTGTCAAACGTGGTGATCTCGAGTATTTGGGGTTGAACGGCGCGTCTAGGGGCTTGCCGGACCGAGATGCTGGCCAGGGCGTCCACATGTTCCTGTAGCTCCCTGGATGCCGCGGCTGCTCTGTGCATGGGGTCCCTGCTGGGCGTCGCAGGGAAGATCTTGACGGTCTGGGCTCCGACCACTATGCAGCTGGTGCCCACGAAGGCTGCCGCCATGGCGTCGGCCGCCGCCAGGCGTATGCGAACTTGCGTCATGTACCTGTAGTCAGAGACGTCTGGGAACCAGGCGTACACGGTGGAAACCTGCTCGACCGTGTCCGGACCGGTGGTAGCCTCTACGGCTTGCATGACGTCCGTCGGCCGTGTTTGTCCCATGTCAGCGAGGTTCCACCGCAGGTGGAAGCCGTCCTCAGGGCCGGAAAGTCGCACGAACGAGGGCCCACCGTCCCAGGGCCCTTCAAGGAGGATGCGGCGCGGTCCTAGTGCCGGGGAGGAGGACCCGTCTCCAAAGACGCGCGGAAGCTCGTCCCGGAGGTGCCTCATGACGGGGGCAGGAGTGGCGATCAGGAGAAGCCCCGTCCCGCAGATTCCCAATCTGTGTCCCATGGCTCCGGCTGTCGCGGAAGCGACGGAGTGGACTATGCATATCGCCCTGGGGGGAACTGGGATGTGCACTGAGTCACTTGTCTCGTGGGTTCTCCAAACGCGCGCCGCCTGGTGGGCCAGCGTGGTGATTTGAGCTGCCGCCTGCAAGTTGTCCAGGGGGGCACGCATGCCGTCTTCTCCACTCCCGGGCCTCGCTGCTCGGCAGAGAAGAACGTGATGGAAGAACATCTCGAGTCCCTGGTGTCTTAGTAGTTCGTCCCGGGGGAGTTGCACTCTCGTGGTGACCCAATCGGCCGCGATCGTGCCGTTGTAGGATTGCCTTAGTTCCTCCTTCCACCGCATGATCTGCGCGACGACACCGTCGTTGCCGCTCTCAGGGGTTAGGATGTGTAGTGCGTCAGAGGTGCCCCCGGTCCTCCCTCCCCAGTGCACGACTATTGACGGGGGCAGAATCGCACGCAGTGTCCTACCCGCTACGTCAAATTGAGCGGCAAAAAGCTGCTGCATTGGGGGGCTGGGCTTGCCAGTTCGGTAGGGGTAACCGATCGGGGCGAGGTGGGTGATTTTGCTGGCCGCTCGGTATCCCCACTGCGCGTTTGCCAGGGCCGCGAGCTCGACCGGATCTGGTCCTCCAGGGGATGGCACACCCTCGGTGGCCAAGGCGATGACACAGCATGGGCAACCCGCGGCAGAAGCTGCCGCCAGGGCAGCATCCATCTGTGGAGCTAGCGCATCTACCACGAAGATCGTTGGGGCGGCACTCCCCGGGGGCTGGTTTCTGCGCTCCGTGACTACTGCTTTGATCTGCTCCCAGGCATCGGGGCCTGCCAGGGCGAAAGTGACTCCAGTCTCATCAGCTACTCGTTCGCCGACGTACGTGCTTCTGGAAATTACCAGGTCAGCTGCGATGTCTCGGACGGCCGTGGCTATAGCAGCCCCACCGGGAACCGCAGAGGTCCTCTCCTCCTGGGTTCGCCCTCTGGTGGGTTCCGCCCCAGCAGAAGGGCCCACCTCCCAAAGGTGTTCCGCGGGGCTTGCCGTATCCTATCTGCCCTGTTGGTGGGTCCAAGGGGTCGTTGTGGGGGCGGGGCCCCAGGGCTCTGCGAGCTGTCATGCGGGTGATCGGGGTCCGTGACGCTTCCACCGTTTCCACCGTCAGGTGGGGTTCCGTCCACATCCATCGGGGCCTGTTGCGTCTCCTGAGCGGTCCTCCTCCCTGTTACATGCCCGTGGATTCTGCGCATATCCGAGAGCGTGACGTATGTGCGGGGCCGCCGGATGGAGAGTGCTTGCGCTCTGAGGCAGTCCAGATCCATGGCCAGGTGTCTGACGGCCTCGGCTAGCTCCTGCAGACTCAGGAAGGGCTGCAGCGGGGGTAAGGCACCATCGCGGAGTTGCAAGAGGTCTGGTGGTACCGCCACCGCCGCAGCGTCGGCATCTCGGACTCGTCCTGGCAACCTTACGGTGATGCTACCCCTATCGTTGGAGCGGCAATTAGGGCAGTTCACTGGGAAGCATCTCCCGTGGGAGTGGGCCTGCGCTGGCTGGCTCACCCTCCACTGTCTCAGACATTCGGCGTGGAACAAGTGGCCGCAAGGCATCAGGACTTCCGCAAAGCCCAGGATGTTTTCACTGCAGATCATGCATAGGGGAGTACCTATGTCTAGGTCCCAAGGGGGAACGTCTACAGCGTCCATGCTTTCCGGGGGAAGTCTGGCGCTGTCTCCAGGGGGGTGGCCGACTTGGGCGAGGCCGTCCCCCAAGCTCTCGATGAGGGCTCTGGCGGAAACACTAGCGTCCAGGTGCGTCAGACTAGCTCCCTCGCTGAGATGGCAAATGAGGGCTTGGATTTGCAGGTTGGTGAGTTCAGAGTATGGCGCTAGATCGGCGTCAGGCAACTCCCTTCGGAGACAGGTAGCCACGTCCTCCGGCGTGTGTATCTCGTTCCTAGTCATCCAGCGGTAGAGAACGTCGTAGGGCCGGGAATCCACTGCCCGCACAGTCAGTACTGGCCTGAGGAGGGGGAAGTAGTGCGGCGCCAGGCAGAGCCACAGGGCTCTAGAGATCCAAGAGCCTGGTTGTCGACTTGCCCTGTGATCCAGCAGCAAGCTCTGCGCCAGGCGCTGCGCCTGATCTCCCTTGACGGAGGTCCTTCCTTCAGGGGCAGGCATGGCCCCTCTGCCCGCCCCCTCCTCGTCCCGCTGTCTGGCGTCAAGGGTGCGGATGAGTCTGTCCTGGAGTTCTTCTCTCGCGCTGCCAGGTGGTAGTCTGCCCTGAGGGATGGCGGAGCTTGCTCGATTGAGCAGTCGTCGTATGTCCGCGTGCCAGGGCGTGGTTGTGCTTGCGGCCTCCACAGTCGCAGCCTCCGCTCCAAGGCGAGCCCTGCCCTCGAACGCGGGCCCGTGGTTCCTTGGGTTTGGCCTCAGCTCGGCACTGGCCAGCTGCGCGCGCACCCTCGCTCCAGCCTCTACTGCCTGCCGATCCCCTGACAGGATGGCAGTCTGTAGGAAGCCGCATGCATCCAGGTGCAGCATCATTCGCTCCTGCAGCAGCGGTGCAATATAGCCGCCTACTTCGGGAGCCTCGAGCGTGAAACCGGCTGCCCTGGACGATGTGTCTGCTTCCGACGCGAGGACTACCTGGGCATCTCTGTAGGAGCCAACGCCTCGCGACCTCCACCAAGCTGCTGCCTGGTCGATTATGGCGGTGCTAATGTTGCTGCTTGCAAAGGCCTGCTCGAGCACGCTCCGACCCCTATCGGTCGCAGTGCCCCATATGAAGGGGACCAAGATCCTGCTCCACCGCATACCTGGGGTGACGGAGTTACTGGCTACCCTCCTCCTGATCCTCCGCACCTCGTCGATGAAGGCTTCTCGCTGGGAGCGTTCCGCTTGGGATAGTCCCTCCACCGGATCTGGGGGGGGGTCTATGGGGGGATCTCGTTCCGACCCCTTCCCCGCCCGTGCGGCTCGTCCTGTCGCCGCAGGGGTTGTCCACATCCATGGGAGAGCGCCCATCGCGGGGACGCCCAGCACACACTTGGTCCTGACCCCTACTGTCTGAGTCCAGGCGCCTGATAACGGCATCTGTGACGAGGTTTCCCAGGGGGGGTACCCTGTCCCATTTGGGGATGTAATGGGCGCCAGTCGGTGCGTGCGGCTGCTTGTAGTGCACCTCTCATGACCTCGGCTGCCTGGGAATGTGGGCTGTCTCTGTTGTGCCACCAGCGTCTGCTGAGGCCCGTACCGTCTCGCGCGTGGCTTATAGCGCGGTCTAGGTGATCCCCGCCGATGGCGTATCTTAGCCAGCCGTGGTCATCCAGGTGCACCACTGTGTTCGGCCCTATGGAGACGGTTGTGGTTGTCCTGCTAGACAGGGGGGCCCTCCAGCACGATGGCGGGCGCGCGCCTGGGCCGTCGTGATAGAGAGGCGGAGGGAACCAGCCGAGTAGTCGTCCCTCGGGGTTGGTCCTGATGACGCGTCGTACTTCCTGGCAGACGTTAAGGGCCCAGGAGCCTGGCGCAGAGCAGAGCAAGGCAAGGGAGACCGCTGCTGTGCGGAGTTGCCAATTGCTCCCGACTTCCTCGAGGGCTCCGGTGTCTTCGTATGCCCATATTTCAAGCAGGCCTGCGGCGTGGGCCACCATATGTCTCCAGGCTCCCAGGAGTTCGCCCACCAGCCAGGTCGGGGTGAAGTCGGAGGGGCCCGGCTGGGTTGGGGAGTAGAGATGCTCTGCGATTGGGCCGTACCGCATGCCCGCTCTGACAAGCTGCAACAGCAAGGCGGTGTCCAGGAGGTCAAGCGCGTGCCTGTTGGGTGGTTGGCCCGGGCCTGCGTCTGGGTGACTCTGCGGTAGGTCACCTGCTCGCGGCTCCCCTGGGTTGTAGCTCCAGGGGTTGGCCAGCCTGCGGCAGGTGATGCAGATTCGTCCAGTGGGGTCTCGAAGCATCCAGGTGCCGCAGAAATCACATCGCTCTCTCGGGCAGAAAAAATTCCGCAGCCGCAGCCTATGCGCTGCGGTGGACCAGGGCCACGCGTTGTCGCTACTGTCGCCCCCTTGAATGGGTACTCCAGGGATGCCCGTTGGGCTGGCGGTTATCCCTGAGAGGGCGGGCTCTACCCATGGTACTGGGCCTCTACCTGCTTGTCGTCTCGAGCGCTCGTCGTTCCCCACCCGTTCGAGGTTCCCCCTCGTGGTGGCCAACTGTCTGACGTCCCCATGGTCCGGAAAGTGGACTATATTTTGTCTGCGCTCATGAATTAGGACTCTGAGCGCATACTCTATGGTCTCATCATCCGCGGGGTCCTGCGCCCCGTCTGTTCGGTTAGGGCCACCGCTGCGCAGGGAAACAGCATCTTCGGGAGACCTGGTGGGCATGAGCATCCTATCTGTGTCAAATCCGATCGGGAGCCCCATGCCTATGTCGCAATAATGCGCGGCGGCAACCACGGCAACGTACTCCTGACGCGCCAGCTGTCTTTCAGTCACGGAGGGGTCTGCGGTGTCCAGCCTTTCCCTTCTTATGCTGGGGTCATGGGTGATGCTCGCAAAGCGAAAGGCAAGGACCTGTATCGGGTCTGGTTGCACGCCTCCAAGACGCCCTTCATAGTCTCCTCCAGCGACGGACCAGACGAGCCAGGAGTGATCCAGGATAGCGAGAATCGGGGCCGAAGTGGCTAGCTGCGAGCCGAGTCCAGGGAGGGCGGCTTCTGCTGGAGCCACCGTCATGGGGCTGCCGGCTCGTGTGCCTGGGTGGCCTGGGCGGTGCCCCCTCCACGCGTGGTGCGTGAGGAGCTCGAGGTTGCTGGTCTCGCGCGGGGTCCTCGGTGTTCCGCGATCGGGGACCTCACGCCACGGACCGTCAATGCGCACCAGGTGCCGGCGGAGGGCACTCATGGCACCCCCCCTGCCAGTGACCCTGGCGTCCGCCACGCGCGGGCCACACATGGGCCCGTCCGCCTCCCGACTGGCTGCCCAATCAGCATTCGCGTGCCCCGTAGCGTCCAACCACCGGGCGTGGAGGTCAGCAGCGCATTGCCCTCTGTCTCTCCGCGCTTGACTAGGATCCTCAGCATCTGAGGGGGTGGGCTGGTTCTCCATCCGCAATTCTTCCTCCAGGGCAAGGTCCGGGGATGGGTAGGAGGGCGGGTCAGCCAAGACGGGGCCCCCATGCGCCGCGTGGCTCACCACGAAAGGAGAGCCGTTATCCGCCCAGAGGAGGGGCCCCCGTTCCCGATCTGGCGACGAGCACTCAAGGCCGCGGCGGCGTCCGCCAGAGGGGCCACCAGGACACCCGAGCCCAGGAGGCGGGTCGGGAGGGGAGAAGTCGGGAGAAGAGCTGGTGGGCGAAGGAGGGGAGGCACGGGGCGATCCGGCAGCAGCGATCGGAGATCTGGCGCGATCAATCCGATCAACCGGGGGACCAGCCCCGACCGCGGGATCGGAAGCGATCCTGGCAGCGCTGGGCGAGCGAGGCAGTCCCATGGACCACCCAGCCGTCGCTCCCAGGGAAGGTCGATTACGATCGATCATTTCCGTAGAGGAGTGCGCCTCCCTGTGACCACTGCCCGCAGGATCACCCGTCTCTCGCTCTCTCCCTCCTGGCTGAGGGCCAGTCTCTAGAGTGAGGTTTGCTGCGCGGGGGCTGGGCGCGACTCTGGCGTCGGCACCCGCGCCTCCAGGGAGAGGGGCGTCGGGGGCCCCAGGAGGGGCAGGGACCCCTCCACTCGTGGTCGCGGGCTCAGCGCTTCTAAGTCCATAGGATCACAGGTTGATGCGGGGGCTGAAGGCCCGTCTTCTGCGCCCGCTCCGCTGCCTCCCGGTACGCCTTGGCCTCTCGAGCCGATGGCCCGTTCAGAGCGAGCATCTCGAGCTGCGGGCTCGCCACTTCCCCGACTGTCCGACTGGGGGGCGGGTGTCTGACGAAAGTCTTCGGAGTTCCAGGAGCGTCCAGGGAGTTGACTGCTCGATGCATCGCCCTCGGCTCCGCGCGGTCCACTTGGGGCACCCCAGGCTGCGGGGTCGGTCGGGGATGCCTCTCTGGGAGCTCCTCGGGCTGATGGCCCGTTGCCTGTGTGCGCGATGCAGCCAACCCCAGGGAGGGCGCCGGGCGCGCGGCGACCCCCGTCGCCACTCGCGCCCGCCCGCCCAACAGCACTCCCTAGGACCGCAGGCGCCGTCTCCGCATCTCGAGCTGAAGGCCCATCACCTCTGAGGTCGCTGGATGCGCCTTGGGGTCTCGAGCTGAAGGCTCGCTCTGATGCGATACTGGACGCTCCAAGGGCTGAAGGCCCCTCATCTATACCCATTCTGCTGCATCCCGCTACGCCTTGCACGCTCGAGCTGACGGCTCGTTCAGTGGGAGACGCTCGAGCTGACGGCTCGTTCAAGGCCCGTTCTGCAGTGCCGAATGTGTCAGGGGTCGCCCCAAGGGCTTGAGGCCCATCTTCTGTGCTCAATTCGCAGCTGAAGGCTGCTTCACTCGGTGCCGAGGCATTCAGGGGTGGAGGTTCGGCAGAGTGAAGGCGCAAGCCTCTGTGAAGCGAATCGGGGCCAGGGGCAGGCGTCTGCCTGTCTCCCCCCCCAACGCTCTCGCGAACACCCCCTGCGGAGGCCAGACCCCGAGTCCCCTCTTCCACGCCGCAACGGCCCCTGGGTCGAACGCCGAGGGCATCCCTCTGCCCGCCGTCACCCGATCCAGGGAAGCGACTGAAGGTCGCAATATCAGTGTGTATCGCAGGGATGAACGCGTCACCCCCCCCCCCCCTCCAGCGCCCAGTATCGTGCCTGCCGTTCTCAAGTCCAAGGAAGCGACTGAACGCTGCGTCTGCGTCGGAAGGCGCTCCACGGGCTGAGGGCCCATCTTCTATGTGCAATTCGCAGCTGAAGGCTGCCTCACTCGGCGCAGAAGCATCCAGGAGGGGAGGTTCGGCGGAGTGAAGGCGCAAGCCTCTGTGAAGCGAGTCGGGGCCAAGGGCAGGCGTCTGCCCGTCTCCCCTCACGACGCCCTCGCGAGCGCCCCCTGGGGGGGCCAGTTCCCTAATCTCCCCCTCCACGCCACGGCCCCTGGGTCGAACGCCGAGGGCATCCCTCTGCCAATCGTCAGACTGCCTACGAGGACCTGGATCCGTGGGGGGGGTTCGCTTGTTCAGAAGTGGGGCCCTCGCCCCCCGTAAACCCGGCATCGCCGAGGGCGATCCCGCTCTGCCCAGCACCGCCTGGAGAGAAAGAGATTGGGCGCCCAGCAATGGGCATGGGAAGGGTTGGGGTGGGAGAGGGGGATAAGCTAGGCGGGAGGGCATCATGCCTGCCGTTATCACATCCAGGGAAGCGACTGAAGGTCGCAAAGTCAGTGTGCATCGCGGGGTTGAACGCATCAACCCCTCCTACCGTATCATGCCTGCCGCTCTCAAATCCAGGGAAGCGACTGAAGGTCGCAATATCAGTGTGCATCGCGGGGTTGAAAGCATCAACCCCTCCTCCCGTTTGGCTGAAGGCCAACGGTTCTCGTGTGCATGAGGCGTCGGCGGAAGCGTTCCCACTCCAGGGAGCAGGGGGCGACGGCTGCCCTGGCGGGATGGTGTCCTGTGATCCAGGGCGAGGATGCCTTGAGTCAGCCAGCCCGCTGGCCCCGAGGTCGTTAACTGGTGACGCGGTCATCGTCGCCCCAGGGATGGCAGGACCATCGCCGATCGATCGCCCATCCATGCTAAGCAGGGGGGCCGCTGCACGTAGCCGACGAAGAGGAATCCAGGGAGTCTGCAATGGCGGCCCGGCCCCGGGGGAGACGCGCGGCCCAGAAGACTCTTGAGCTGGGAGACCCGGCCGAGGGACCCGGGCCCAGAAACGGCTTGAGCCAGAGGCTACGGTCTGATTGGGATACGCGAAGCGTCAACAATATCCAGATCCACCGCCTTTGGAGGTCTGCAAAAATCGATCCTCCGGGCGGTGGTTGTGTATAAATCTCCGCCTCGAAACTCTGGTGCACGCGCTGCACTGCGTAGAGGGAGGATGGGGGGGGGCGGGGATGGGGAAGTGGGGCGAAGTGGGCGAGGGTGGGGTGGGCTGCACTGCGCTGGGAGAGGGCGGGGATGGGGAGGTTGGGGGGGGGCCGTAATACGAGGCAGGACTGGGAGGTGGGGGGAGAGGGAGGGGGAAAGGGAGGAATAACATGAGGACGAGGACGAGCATACATGATCTGCATGGCCCTGCATGATGCCCACATGATACACACAAACCTTCATGATCTGCATGACCTTGCATGCGTATGTTGAGTGCGGTTGCTATGTCAGTCTGGTGGCTGCGTTACTGGCCACCGAGTGACGAAGGCTGTAAGGGCAAGAAGAGGTCGAGACGTCTCGAGTTAGGTACGCGGCCCCATCCCAAAGGGATGCCCAAGGCGGTGCGGGATGCACTCGTATGGAGAGAAGGGTGTGAGGCCCTGTCGCAGCTGGTGCTGCCTGCAGTCCTGAGGGGGCGTGCGAGGACGACCAGGGCAAGCAAGTGCAGGATGTGACAGAGTGGGCGTAGCAGAGCACGACTGCTGCCTTTTTATGCCGGGGTATTCCCTTCTCCCTCCTCCCTCCTCGCTCCAAAAGATTCCCTCCTGCCGCGCCCTCCGTCCTCGTCCTCGTCGTCATCATCATCATCATCATCATCATCATCATCATCATCATCATCATCATCATCATCATCATCATCAGCATCATCATCATCATCATCATCATCATCATCATCATCATCATCATACATCATCATCATCATTCATCATCATCATCATCATCATCATCATCATCACATCATCATCATCATCATCAGCATCATCATCATCATCATCATCATCAGCATCATCATCATCATCAGCATCCATCACATCATCATCAATCATCATCATCACACATATCATCATCATCATCATCATCATCATCATCATCGCGTCTCGTCGTCGTCGTCGTCGCGTCGTCGCGTCGTCGTCCCGTCGTCGTCGTCGTCGTCGCCGTCGTCGTCTTCGTCGTCGTCGTCCGTCGTCGTCGCGTCGTCGTCGTCATCATCATCTCATCATCATCATCATCATCATCATCATCATCATCATCATCTGCATCATCATCATCATCATCATCAGCATCATCATCATCAGCATCACCACCACCACCACCACCACCACCACCACCACCACCATCATCATCATCATCATCAGCATCATCATCATCAGCATCATCATCAGCAGCATCTTCATCAGCAGCAGCATCATCAGCATCATCAGCAGTAGCATCGTCGTCCTCAACAGCAGCAGCATAGTCAGCATCATCAACATCATCAAAATCAGCATCATTATCATCATCAGCATCAGCATCATCAGCATCGGCATCGGCATCAGTATCATCAGCATCAGCATCATCAGCATAACCACCATCCTCATAGTCAGCAGCATCCTCACCATCAGCAACATCATCATCGTCATCGTCATCATCATCAACAGCATCATCGTCATCATCAACGTCATCATCAGCATCATCAGCAGCATCATCATGATCATCATCATCACTATCTCAATCACCAGCAGCATCACCATCACCACCATCATAATATAAGCATCATAATCAGCATCAGCAGCAGCATCATCAGCATCAGCATCATCATCAACAACAGCATCATCACCGTCCGCAACAGCAGCCTCATCATAAGCATCAGCGTCAGCGGCATCAGCAGTACCGTCATCATCGTCATACTTAGCATCATCAGCATCATCACAAACCTCATCGACATCAACTTCCACACGGGCATCATCGCCGTGATTATCCTCGTAATCATCGTCGACATCTTCATCAGCAGCAGCATCATCTCTGACACCCATTCAATCGCCATCATCGCAGTCGTCGTTGTCATCGGCAGTATCACCATCAGCAGCAGCATCCCCATCATGACCGTCGTCGTCATAGTCGTGTGCGTTGTCGCCGTCGTCAGCACCGTCGTCCACAATAGCCGAATCAAAACAGCATTCATTGCCATCAGTCACATCAGCGACAACAGCATCGTAATTGCGAGCAGCCGCATACTATCCACCCGCACCCGCATCAGCATCATCAGCATCGTCATCACCATCAGCATCAACATCAACATCATCATCATCAGCAGCATCGGCATCATCACCGTCATCAGCATCGTCATCAGCGTCGTCATCACCAACATCAGCATCATTATGGTCAGTATCATCATAATAAGCATCATCATCATCATCATCATCATCATCATCAGCAGCAGCAGCAGCATCGTCATCGTCGTCACTATCAGCATCATCAACATCATCAACATCGACATCATCAGCATCATCACCAGCAGAATTATCAGTAACGTCATCATCAGCATCAGCATCAGCACCATCGGCATCATCAGCAACGTCAGCATCATCAGCATCACCAGCAGCATCATCAGCATCAGCATCATCATCAACAGCATCATCCTCATCAACAACAGCATCAGCACCAGCATCGTCGTCGGAATCATCCTTATCATCCGCACCATCCTCATCCTCAACCTCAAGCTCACCCTCAGCCACATCGCTTCCTCCTCCCGCTCCCCCTCCTCCTCCTCCGCCTCCTCCTCCTCCGTTGCCTCCTCCTCCTCCTCGTCATCCCATCCTCCTCCTCGTCGTCCTCCTCCTCCTTCATTCTCCTGCTCGCCCACCCCCCACCCCACCCCCGCCCACCCACCCACCCCACACACATTCTCAAATCCCCTCCCCTCCTCCTCCTCCTCCTCCTCCTCCTCCTCCTCCTCTCCTCCTCCTCCTCCTCCTCCTCCTCCTCCTTTCCTCCTCCCCTCCCACCTCCTCCTCCTCCTCCTCCTCCTCCTCCTCCTCCTCCTCCCCCTCCTCCTCCATCTCCTCCTTTTCCTCCTCCTCCTCCTCCGCCTCCTCCTCCCTCTCCTCCCTGGAGGTAATGTTACGTCGAGCGCTGTCAACTTAGGCGTTGACTACACGGCTGGCCGCGCGCTCAGGGTGGCGGGGCGCTCGGTGAAGTCCAAAATGCGCATCGCCAAGGCGGTGAGGGCGGCCAAGAGATTAAAGCGTCAGATTAAAGTCATCTCTCGGCCGCAGGTTCTTAGGGTGTTCTCCTCGGGGCCCCTCGCGGGGGCTTCTTATGGCGCGGAAATTACTGGCACCAGCGACCTCGAGTTGCTCCGCCTCCGTCGTCAAGTTTTCTCGGTGGCCCGACCTCGATCTCAGTTGAGATCCCTGACGACGGCGGCTTTGCTCGATTATGATCCGTGCTGGCGCACTGCCACCGCCCCCATCCTCCGTTGGTCCAAGGAGATCTGGCTGGCCCAGACTGGGGCCTACGCTTGGGGTTTGGGTTTTCCCTCGTTGCGTCGTGCGTGGGAAGCTGTGTTCTCCAACCCTGCCTGCTCCTGGAGAGCGGTCGCGGGCCCTGTGTCGGCCCTTCGGATGTCCCTGGTTAGGCTGGGCTGGTGCATGGACAACTTCATGACGGTGCGAGATGATCGTGGCTTCTCGATTCCCCTCGGCATTATCTCGCCTGCCTTATTCAGGATTTTGCTCAAGGACGGCTATTTTAGGATGTTGGAACGGCTCTCCGCCGAAAAGAGGGGAGTGCTCCCCAGGATATGCTATGATGTGCTGCGCGAGGCCCTGGCCTCCAAGAAATACACGGCCCTCCAGAAGGCCCACATTAGAGCGTTCGCCACCGAAGCCTTTTTCACTGGAGATCGTGCTGTGAGCTTAGGTTACCTCGTGGACGGCAGATGCCCGTTCTGTGGCGCCTCGGACACGATCTTCCACAGGTTGTGGGAGTGCCCCCACGAGCCAGTGGCTGAGCTTAGATCCTCGCTAGTTGAAGCTAGTACTGTAGCCGAAGCCTTAGCAGCTAAGGACGACGAGGAAGCTGCGTTCGTTTTTATTTCTGGGGCTTTCCGCCACCCCGCCGATGGGTACCCCAGGCCCCTCACTGAGACGGACAATGGCCCGTTTCTTGTGTGGCACCACCAAGATATCTCGTCGCCCTCCGGGGCTAAGCCTGGCATTGAAGTTTGGGGTAGCGTTTTCATCGACGGGTCTAGCAGCCGTCACTCTGTTCGGGAGCTCTCCAGGGCTGGCTGCAGTGTGGTGATGGTCGACGATCAAGGGTCGGCCGTCGCCGAGTTTCGGGCCCCAGTTTGGGCCCCATATCCTCAGACGCCTCAGTCGGCCGAGTTCAGCTGCTGGATCTGGGCCAATGTGCTCGCGTCGGCCTGCATAGATGTGTTCTCCGATTGCAGCAATGTGGTCAATCTAGCCTGTAGGCCCAAGGCCGAGCAGCTGTGTGGGAAGAGGGCCTACGCTGGGGCTTTCCTCCAACTATATGCCCAAGGTATCTCGCATTCCACGTGCACAAAAGTCGCAGCTCACAAGGAGCTGGATGAGGCGGGGATCGACGCTGCTGAGCGCTGGAGGCGCCTCGGCAACCATCATGCGGACGCGGCAGCCAAGCACGCAGTGCATCTTCATCCTTCGTGTCCAGACAAGCTAGAGGCTGCTGATAAGCTTGTCACGCAGGCACGCCAGACTATCAGGCTGGCGGCCCATGTTTTGCATGTGTGGCCTGCCTTGGACCTCTCCGAGGTAGGGCGAATTCCTGCCCCGCATGCCGCTGCCGCTGCGACCGCAGGGCATCGCTGGGAAATGTGGTCTGGAGTGTGGCGCTGTGCTGATTGCCTCAGAGGCAAGCGTTCGCAGAGCAGGCCCTTGCCAGGTGTCTGTTCTCAGGTTTCTCGGCTTCACGCGTCCAGTCAGGACGCCCTCGAGCACCGTACGATTGCGTTCGACTGCTCTGATGGCTCGGTTTTGTTTATTTGCACTAGGTGCAAGGCTCATTCCAGTGGAGCCTCTGTCCGCGGGCTAGCCGCCAAGTGCCAGCCGCCTCCGTCGCGCGCAGCGAGGTACGGCTGGGAAGCCCTGTGCAAAGGCAAACACCCGCATTATAGGCAACAGAAAGCGGGTGTTACGGTTGATGTCGGCAATATTATGCAGTGCTTCAACACGCTTGCCTAATTTTATTCATA
>CAUYUJ010003525.1:415000-507854 GCA_963575745.1 Prorocentrum cordatum | reverse complement strand
TGTCCCCACTGTCCACTGACTCCTCCGCTGTCCCACTGAGCTGTCCCACTGTTCCCACCACTGTCCCCACTTTCCCCACCACTGTCCCCACTGTACCTCTGTCCCATTGTCCCACCGCCGTCCTCGCCACCGCCTTCACCACTGTCCCCACCACCATTGTACCCTCCACTGTCCCACAGTTTCCACCTCATTCCCATTGTCCCCACACCACTGTCCCCACCACCACCGTCACCACCACTGTCCACTGTCCCCCCCTGGTCCCACCATTGTCCCCACCACTGTCCCCACCACTACCGTCCCCACCACTGTCCCACTGTCCCACTGTCCCCACCACTGTCTCGCTGTCCCCTCACCACTGTCCCCACCAACACCGTCCCCACCACTGTCCGCACCCCCACTCGGTTTTCGAGGGGGAGCAGGGGGGGAGTGGTTTTCGAAGGGGGGGGGGTTCGAACCGGTAGTGACCCCCCCCCCTTTTCATGATGAACTGGGGGGGGGGAGGGGAGGGGTTCGAACCTGTAGTGACCCCCCCCCCGGTTTTCCAGAGGGGTGGGGGGGAGGGGTTCGAACCGGTAGTGACCCCCCCCCGGTTTTCCGCCAGCAGCGGTAGAACACGCTCTTTCTCACATCATCATCAATCATCAACAACACATCATCAGCATCATCGTCATCATCATCATCAACATCACGCATCAGCATCAAGCAACATCATCGATCATGATCATCATCATCATCATCATCAGCAGCAGCAGCATCAGCACATCATCATCATCATCATCATCAGCAAGCATCATCAGCATCATTATCACGACAATCACCATCATCAGATCAAGCATCATCATCAGCAATCAGCATCATCATACAACAGCAGTCACATCTGTCATCATCATCAGCATCAGCTCACGTCATCGACATCATCGGGATCATAATCATCACGCATCATCAATCAGCATCAAGGCAAACAGCCGTCTCCAATCATCAGTCAAGCAACAACATCATCATCATCCGGCAGCTGTCATCATCATCAGCATCATCATCATCGTCAGCATCATCAGCATCATCAGCATCAGCATCATCATCATCCTCATCAGCATCATCATCAGCATCATCAGCATCATCAACATCATCATCATCAACATCATCAACAGCTTCATCATCAGCATCATCATCGTCAGCATCAGCTTCATCATCAACATCATCATCATCATCATCACCATCCGAATCATCATCATCAGCATCATCATGAGCATCATCATCCTGGGCATCATCATCCTCATCAGCCGCATCGCCATCAACATCAACAGCATCATCATCAGCATCATCATCGTCGTCATCATCAGCAGCAGCATCCTCATCCTCATCATCCTCGTCGTCATCATCATCACCATCATCATCATCATTATGATCAGCAGCATCATCATCGTCATCCGCATCATCATCAGCGTCATCATCATCAGCAGCATCAGCATCATCAGCATCAGCATCATCATCCTCCGCCTCCTCCTACGCCTCCTCCTCCTTATCAGCATCATCTTCCCCCTTTTCCTGCTCCTCCTGTTCCCCCCATACTCATCCTCATCCGCCTGCTCCTCCTCCTCCTATTCCTCTTCCTATTCCTGCTACTCCTCCTCCTCCTCATCATCCTCCTCCTCCGCCTCCTCCTCTTCATCCTCCTTCTCCTCTTCCTCCTCCACGTCCTCATCCTCCTCCTCCGCCTCCCGCTCCCCATCCTGCACCTCCTCCTCTTCCTCCTCCTCCTCCTCCTCCTCCTCCTCCTCCTCCTCCTCCTCCTCAGATGGTGTTACTCTTCCCACTTTGCTCGTCCCTCCCCCTTCTCCTTTTCACAAGCCTCCCCCAGCCCCTCCCCCTTCTGGAGGAGGTGACAAGGGCTAAACTCCAAACGCTCATCTCTCCTCCTTCATTGACCCCGCTTGCCAGGAATGTCGCGGAGCCGCCGTCGTGAGGAAAGAATCCCCCATGATCCGCAGGTACTCGTCCCGCGCCCTCGTCCACAGCTGGTTGCCGCCGCCAGACGCGAGAAGCAGCCCCTGGCGCGAAGATAGGGGGTGAGGGTGAAGAACCTCCTCCTGCTCTTCTTCATCATCCTCCTCCTCTTCCTCCTCAACCTGCTCAACCTCTCCAACCTCCTCCTCCTCCTCCTCCTCTTCCTCCTCATCCTCCTCTTCGTCCTCGGCGTCCTCCTCAGCAGCATCAGCATCATCAGCATCATCATCACCAGCATCATCATCAGCAGCAGCATAATCAGCATCATCATCATCAGCAGCATCATCATCACCATCAGCAGCAGCATCAATATCCTCATCATCATCATTATCATCATCATCATCATCATCATCATCATCATCATCATCATCATCATCATCATCATCATCATCATCATCATCATCATCATCATTATCATCATTATCATCATCACCATCAGAATCAGCAACATCATCATCATTATCAGAATCATCATCATCACCACCATCTTCATCACCACCATCATCATTGTCCCCCTCCCCAATGCGAGGCCACGATCCCTCGTTACAAGAAACACACACAAATCAGCGTTCCTGGGGCGAGTGTGTGTGCGTGTGTGTCTGTTTATATTTGCGTGTGCGTGCGTGCGTTCGTGCGTGAGTGTGTGTGTGTATGTGTGTGCGTGTGTTTGTGTGTTCGTGCGTGTGCATGTGTGTGAATGCGTGAATGCATGAATGTGTGAATTGTGCATGTGTGGATGTGTGGGTGCGTGAGCGTGTGAATTCGTGAATGCGTGAACGCGTGGCTGTGTTAATGTGTACTAGAACCATCGCGCGCGCTTCGCGCGCGCTCGAGTTCTAGCTAGGCTGGATGGTCGAACTCCTGGGGATCTCTATTCCATGACACTTCTTTTCTGGGGCTTCCAAGAACTACGAAGACGGCCCAAGTGGCTGCCAAGACTTCCTTCGACCCACCCAATACAGCTTAAGACAGGCCCAACAAATACTTCGGGGGCCCTTTTATTCGCCGCGGCTGGACGTAGCCGGAGGAAGAGGGAGGAGAAGGGGAGGTGAAGGAGTTCCCTGGGGGGAGAAGGAGAAGGAGGATGAGGAGTTGGAGAGGGTGGAGGAAGCCGCAGAGAGAAGGAGGAACCGGAGGAGGAAGAGGAGGAGGAACTGTGCTACTTCCTTATTCTTCTTCTTCTTCCCAACCCTCCTTGGTTGGGTTTTCGTTTTGAATAGAGCACTGTGATCGCGTCCTTCTCCTCCTTCTTCTCCAGCCTCCCGTCTCCCGCTTCCGTCTTGTCTCCTCTTGCCTTGCGCGAACCCGGCCATCCCTGGGAGGCTGCGATCATCGAAACTGTCGCCGCTTTCGAGGGCTGCTTGGGAGGCCAGCAGAGTGGGTACCCACCGCAGATCAGAAGTAGACCTCGCCATCCCGGGGGGGGCTGCGATCAGCGAAACTGTCGCCACTTTCGAGGGCTGCTTGGGAGGCCAGCAGAGTGGGTACCCACCGCAGGTCAGAATTAGACCTCGCCATCCCTGGGGGGCTGCGATCTGCGCAACTGTCGCCACTTTCGAAGGCTGCTGGGGAGGCCGACAGAGTGGGTACCCACCGCAGGTCAGAAGTAGACCTCGCCATCCCTTGGGGGCTGCGATCAGCGAAACTGCCGCCACTTTCGAGGGCTGCTGGGGAGGCCAGCAGAATGGGTACCCACCGCAGATCAGAATTAGACCTCGTCGTAAGACACTCTAGGGCCCTTGTGGGGCCATCTTGAGCCACCTTGGGCCCCTCTTGGGCCAGCGTGGGCCCTGGGTGGGCCCTATCAGGACTCTTCTCGGCCGTCTAAAGGCGAACTGGGGGGCCTCTTGGCCCGTCGTGGGCGCCCAGAGGAGCGGACAAACGAAGATGCTAAACTCATACAACAATTAATGAAACATCGCTGATGCTGTGCTCCGAGACTCCTGCGCCAGTCAGGGGGGGCTGATTCGATCGTCTTGAGCGGCCTTGCAAGCGCTCGAGCTGCCCCTCTGCCCTATTGGTCCGCTCTGGTCGCTCACTCGTGCCCCATGGATCTGTTTTGAGCGGCCCGTGGGAGGCCCTGGAGGCCCCCTGACTCACAGAGGGAACCTCAGGCTTAGGGCCAGGGTCTGGCAGTGCTGGAAGCCTTGAACCTCTTGGGGCTGGAGGGGTCGTCGCGTGCTTCGCGTGCGCTCAGGTTCTGGCGCGTGTCTGCTTTGTCCGACAAACGTACGTGCACACACACACACACACACACACATATATATACACACACACCCGTCCGTTCCTACACCGATCCAAACATACAGTCGTCCATACACCCCATCTTCTAGAAAGAGTGAATACCTTCATCAAAATCCCACCAGCCCACCGCGCGACAGGTGGTCTAACGATGTCGGCCTTTCCTATTCCCGAAACACTCTTCCCCTTCGGGGAAGGGGCTATCACTGTTCCTTATTGATTATCATACCTGCCGATGTGATCTCGCACTGCGTTATTTCGACCGACCGACCGTGCCTGGGATGTGTTCTGGACTGGGATGTGTGCTAGGACATGTGCTGGGACGTGTGCTGCCTTCGTGTGCTTGGATGTGTGCAGGGTTATGCTGCCTCCGTGCGCTGGGATACGTGCTGGGATGTGTGCTGCCTTCGTGTGCTGGGATATGTGCTGGGGTGTGGCTTGGGTGTGCTGGGGTCTCTGGGCCAAAATGTGCATTGGGATACGTGCCGCCCCCGTGTGGTGGGATGCGTGCTGGGATACGTGCTGGGTGTGCTGGGGTCAACCATGCCCCCCCGCCCACCCCATCCCCCCTTCCGACTGACCAACCGTGCGCCCCCACCCGCCCCCTCCGCCCCGTGGCCCCTTCTGCATATTCCGACCGTCCGACCGTGCCCCCCCCCCTCTGCCCCCGCGCCCCGCCGCCGTGGCCCCCGTCAGCTTATTCCGACCGACCGACCATGCCCCCCCCCTGCCCGACCGCGCCGTGCGCCCCCCCGCCCTCTCCGTCCAATGACCCCCGTTGGCTTATTCCGCCTCCTCTGCCCGACCACTCTCGCACCCCTCCGCCCCGTGGCCCCCTTCTGCATATTCCGACCGACCGACCGTGCCCCCCCTGCCCGACCGTGCCCTCCCGTCCCCCTGCTCCCCCCCCCGCGCCCCTCCCGCCCGTGGCCCCCGTCTGCTTATTCCGACCGACCGACCGTGCTCCCACCCCTGCCGACCGTGCCCTCCCGCCCCCCTTTCCCCCCCACGCCCCGTGGACCCCGTCTGCATATTCCGAACAACGCAATGCCCCCTGCCCGACCGTGCCCCATCGTCCCCCTGCTCCCCCGCACCCCGCCGCTCCGTGACCGCCGTCTGTTTATTCCGACCGACCGACCGACCGACCGTGCCCCCTCCCCTGCCCGACCATGCCCTCCCGTCCCCCTGTTCCCCCCCCGCACCCCTCCGCCACGTGGCCCTCGTCCGACCTACCCGCCTGCTCCGAGCTGTCGTCGCCGCCGCCGTCATCGTCGCCGCCACCGCCGACGCTCAGAAAGGGAAAAGGTACCTGTACCGCTACCCTTGTCTCGTTTTCCCTTTTTGGGGCCTCCTGGGAGGCCCTCGTCGCCGCCGCTGGATTCGGCTCGAAATTCTGGTCAGAACGCACTCTGGGAGAGGTCCAGGGAGTGGCGGTATCGGTACCTTTGGGTTTCCCAGACGCCGCCGATCATGTCCAGGGAGAGAGATCGTCGTCCGCCTCGTCGCTACCTCTGGGGCTGTTGCAAATGCGCAAATGCCCCGAACGACCCGGAGACACTTGTGGAGCCGCCCGCTGAGCGCCCCATGCCGCCCAAGAGCGCTCAAAGACGCCCGAGACGACCCAAGACGGCCCAAGAAGCCCCCAGCACGCTCCAAGAGGCCTCCGAAAGGCTTCCGAAGTAGGCCCCGAGGGGCAAAAATTATTCAGTTGCCCAAGGTTTCGGAAAGACTTCGGCATTCTCGCCTCGTCGGCTCCCCGACGCTCACAGACGGCCCTAGAGGCCCCCAATACCGACCCAGCACGGCCCAAGCTCTTATGTGTATATATATATATATGGAGATACATATAGATCCACCGCCTTCCGAGGTCCTCGAAGGTCGATCCCCCAGGCGCTGGGTGTATGAAATCCCCGCCTCGGATGATAAGGCTAGGGAACAGAACGATCCAAAAAGCAAGTGGGCATCTCAGTCCTTGTCGTGCAAGACCACAATCCAACGCTGTACATGAGCTGCTACCTTGGGCTGCAGTTCGCTGGATACTGCTGCGTGAAAGGCGCTGCTACCCTGGGCAGCAGCGCCATGCAATTTAAGTACCCCAGCATTACTTATCCCACACGGCACTTGAACGAGAGGTGGACATGCTTGGTTCACGCATGACTTTCTGTCCTGAATCCTGAATGGATGAGCATCTAACCCAAATCCAAAATTCCCGGATTCCTTGGGGCCTTCGGAGACTCCGCGAAACCGTGAAGAAGCCAGGAGGCGCGGTACCGGCCAGATGTCAGGGGATGTGTAGGACCCCCGAGTAGGAGTTCCACTCCGATGAAAAGAAGGAATTATGTGAATTCCTTCTTTTCCAACCATCCTGTGGTGTTGGGTCCTCGTTTTGAAGAGACGGTCCCCGCGATCCTGTCCTCTTCTCCTCTTCTCCCCCTCCTCCCCTCCCTCCTCATTTTCTCCCTGCGTTTCACCCACCCAGCACAGCGCTTCGTGACCCAATAGGGAGCCCCACCGAAGCCCCCAGTGGGACCGCCCGCACGAGTCCCCCACACCCAATTTGGCGCTTTCACCCACCCAGTACAGCGTTTCGCGGCCCAATAGGGAGATCCACCGAAGCCCCCCGTGGGAACGCCCGCATGCGTCCCCCACGCCCAACTTTGCATGTTCACCCACCCAGTACAGCGCTTCGTGACCCCATAGGGAGCCCCACCGAACCCCTCAGTGGTACCGCCCACATGCGTCCCCCACATCCAATTTGGCATTTTCACCCACCCAGTACAGCGCTTCGTGGCCCCATAGGGAGCTCCGCCGAAGCCCCTTGTGGGACCGCCCGCATGCGTCCCCCACACCCAATTTGGCATTTTCACAGACTCAATACAGCGCTTCGTGACCCCATAGGGAGCTCCACCGAAGCCCCCAGTGGGACCGCCCGCATGCGCCCCCCACGCCCAATGTGGCATTTTCGCTTACCCAATACAGCGCTTCGTGATCCAATAGGGAGCTCCGCCGAAACCCCAAGTGGGACCGCCCACATGCGTCCCCCACATCCAATTTGGCATTTTCACCCACCCAGTACAATGCTTCGTGGCCCCATAAGGGGCTCCACCGTCCTTCGGCGACTTAGGGTCTCCCCCCAGGAAGCTAGGAGGCGCGGTACAGGCCAGATGTCAGCGGATGTGTAGGACCCCCGAGTAGGAGCCCCACTTTGAAAAAAGAGGGGGGATTCTGGGAATTCCCTTTTTTCCAAAATCCTCGATATTCGAGGGTTGGAAGCGGGAGAACGTGAGAAGGCGAAAAACATTTAAAATAAGAATAATAAGAAGAAGAAGAAGAAGAACAACAAATGGGACAGCAACGATTTAACCCTCTTTGGGCTCTCTCAGGACGGCTCTCGCAGCTCTCTTGGGCTGTTCTTGGAGCCTCGTCGGGGTCTTTCTGGGGCCTCTCAGGGATCGGGGGTGCGGTGGGGGCCTCTGGGTGGTCCCGGAGGCCTTTCGGACATCTCTGGAAGCCTCCTGCTCCTGCTCTTGGCCCCATCTTGGGCCTGTCCTGGGGTGGTCTGGGGCTGTGCTGGGCGCCTCTTCGGCAGTCTTGGAGCCTTCTTCGCCCGTCTTGGGGCCGTTCTGAGGGTCTCTTGGGTGGTTTTGGGGCGGTCTTGGGAGGCTCTTTGGCGCTCTTGGACCGTTGGAAGCTCGAAAACGCGAGAAGCCAAAAAAACAAGTTAAAAAAAAACATGAAAATCTTCGATGTTCGGGCCGTCCCGGGACGCCTCTCGGACATCTCTTGGGGTCTCTTGGAGGTTACCTGGGAGCCTCGAGAGCCATCGGAAAGCTGACTTGGGCTGCTTGGGAGCGTTTTGGACCATCCTTTCGCATTCTGGGTGTTCCTGGGAGGCGTCTCGGGCCCTCCTGCAGCGCTGTGGAGGCCCCCCGGAACACCCGGGGGAGCGGTACCGAGAGCGTTCCCGAGATGTCAAGGGGAGGTGTGGCACCCGGGGCCGGGGGGGGCTCTATTGGGGTGCCTTTTGGGGCGTCTTCGGGGCCTCGTTTGGTGTTTTTTCGGGTCTCATGGCGTTTCTTGGAGCCTCTTGGGGTCTCCTGGGGGCCTCTTGGGCTAACTGGCTCGCATTTTCGGTTCCTCGTCCCCGTCTTGGGCACCGACTCGGGGCATTCTTGGGCGGTTTGGGCGTCTCGGGGGCCGTTTTGGCCCGTTCTTGGGCCATCTTGGAGCCCTCTTGGGGGCATCCTCGACAGGCATGGATGCCCTTGGGCCGTCTTGGACGCAGTGGAAGCCCAAAAGGCGAACACGCCAAAAATAGCAGTGTTCCTTTAGGAGATCGACGATGTTTGCTCATTTGGGGCTCTATTGGAGTGCCCCTTGGGGCGTGCTCGGGGCGTGTTCGGAGACTCATTTTGTGCTGTTTCGGGTCTCTTGGGGACCTCTTGGGGCTTCTGGGCCTCTTCTTGGAGGCTCTTGGGGTCTCCTGGGGGCCTCTTGGGCCAAATGGCTCACATTTTCGGTTCCTCGTCCGTGTCTTGGGCGCCGACTTGGGGCGTTGTTGGCAGGTTTAGGCGTCTCGTGGGCCGTCTTGGCCCCCTCGTGGGCCGGCTTGGAGCCCTGCTGGGGGCATCCTCGACCGTCTCGGGTGCCTCTTGGGCCGTCTTGGACGCGGTGGAAGCCCAAAAGGCAAACACGCCAAAAATAGCAGTTGTCCCATCGGAAATCGACGATGTTTGCATATTGGGGCTCTCTCGGGGTGCCTCTTGGGGCGTCTTCGGGGCCTTCGGGGGCCTTCTTGGCGTCATGGGAGTGGACTTGAGAGGCGTCTGGAGCCATCGCTGCGGCCTCCTGGGGCATCCCTGCAGCCTCTTGGGGCCCTGTTGGCCCCGGGTCGCCGAAAACCATGTAAAAAACACAGGGAAAACGACGCCCTGGCCCCACATTTGCGGTCGTGGTCGTGGCCCCCGGCCCCGGGACACGGTCCCCGGTTATATCTATAGTGTGTAGATGCGTGAATAAGTGAGCGAGTGAACGCATGAATGCGTGAATGTGTTAAGTGTGCGGATGTGCGTGAATGTGTGTGAGTGTGAATGCGTGTGCGTGTGTGTATGTGAATGTGTGTGGATGTGTGCGAACGTGTGTGAATGTGTGCATGTGTGTGTGGCACGGGACGCGTTCCCTGGACGATCCCTGGGCGCGCCTCCAGCCCTCCCCTGGGCCTGCCGGGCGTCTGGGTGGCGTGCTGCCTGTCTGTCGCTGCTGGGTCTTCCTTTGTGTGCCCGCCACGCACGATCCGCTGGGACGTCGATCGCTGCCTCGGGTGGCTCCTCCTTGGGGTCAGCCTTGGCCCCCGCGGCCAGCCCGCCGCGCTCTTCCAGCCCCCTTAGCCGCCACTCCAGGTCTGGTCTCGTCCCTTTGCCTCCGCCTTTGCCCGCCCCGCCCCGCCCCGGCCCGCTGGTCTCTCCAGCGCGCCGCGGCTTCTCCCGCTCCGGCCGCCCGCATCTGGCTCTCTGCCAAGCTCCCTGCCCGCCTAGCTTTGGCGTGGCCCCAGCTGCGCCGCCGCGTGCCGCTCTTTTTCGCGCGCCGCCCTAGCGCAGCGTCGCCTTGCTGCCGCCCTGCCCGCATCCGCCGCCCGCGACCCCCCCCGCCTGCGGCCGCTGTTCGCTGCCTGCCCGCCGCCCCCGGCCACGGGGGCCGACGAACTCCCCTTTCCTGTTCTTCCTGCAGTGTGAGCGTGCGTGCGTGTGTAAGTGTGTGTAAGTGTGTGCGTGTGCAAGTGTGCATGACTGTGTAAGTGTGAGGTGTGTGTGTGTGTGCAAGTGTGTAGGTGTGTGCAAGTGTGTAGGTGTGTGCAAGTGTGCGCAAGTATGTTTAAGTGTGTGTCAGGGTGTGTAAATGTGTGGAAGGGTGTGTGTGTGTGTGTAAGTGTGCGTAAGTGTGCGTAAGTGTGTGCAAGAGTGCAAGAGTGTGTATATGTGTATGTGTATGTGCACGTGTGCGTAAGTGTGTGTGTGTGTGCGTGTGTATGTGTGCGTGTGCGTGTGCAAGTGTAAGTGTGTGTGTGCACATGAGTGTAAGCGTGTGTGTAAGAGTGTGTATGTGTGTGTGGATGTGCTGGTCATATTTGGTTGGCTACTTCTTACGAAAACACTTCCATAAACAACTACACCTAATAAACACTGCCACTAAAGGAGCTATTTCACAAATCGGCGTTTGAATTTCATGCATCGTGCGCAGAACGCGGCCAGGGTAAAAATCCCAAAGAAAGCCGGTGCGAGCCAATGTTGCAAAAACTGCGGAAGATAACTTTACATATGGCTCGACGTCCTCGTAATAATCTCGAGTACACTCCCATCGGTGGCATTCAGACGCAGACGAACATCGGCACACTCTGAAGTCCTCGAACGACATCCAGGCAGTGGCTGTCAGTAGGCTGACATTCTCCCGACCCTTCAGCAATAAAGCCATTTCGAATGATTCCTCGATATGCCAAGAGTGAATATGCTCAGGATAAGGTCAGATAGAGGCAAACCTACTGTTGTCAACCATGTAACTTCGAAACGACCAATGCGATTGCCAACTGTCGATGTACAACTGGGAGGGGCA
Organism: Prorocentrum cordatum; assembly: GCA_963575745.1. NCBI lineage: Eukaryota > Dinophyceae > Prorocentrales > Prorocentraceae > Prorocentrum > Prorocentrum cordatum. Next base: position 497,003 of record CAUYUJ010003525.1, on the reverse strand, counting down.
ATGATTCAAATTGCGCCAACCTTTGTCCAATGTCCAAAAAACAGTCCCAACTTCTCTTTCTGCTCAAAGCCACGAACACACGGAAACATGCCAAGAAAACTCAGCCGAGGGAATGCCTAGACGCTTCCACAGCTTTCCTCACCCAGTCATAGTTTCGATCCAGCATCGATGTAATAGGTGTAAGTTGTTGTCGGCCAAAAACTGATTGAAGCATACATGAGTGAGTTTTTGAACATATGACGCCACAGGTCGCTGCCGCGTTGTAACCCATGTTCTATGAGCAGCCTCTTGAAGAGTTCTTGTGGTCAGGGGCACAATGCGCAAGGAAATCGGCGAATGGTTCGTCGAGCAATACCTTAAACTCGCACGTTCAGCTTCCTTCAATGCATCTGCCAAAGATCTCTGAAATGTAAGCCATGATTTTGCGCGAGAAACTGAGCACTGTCGAACGGTATGGCAGATTTATTTTTTGAAGTCTATAGTGACGAAAATTCCGTTGGAGCAAAAACGAGCTTGGTCAATGAGTGTGTGGGTATTGACGCGATGTTCCCCATCTCTGATGGATACACCAGCGCAATGTGCAATGCGATCCTCCATCCTTTGAGGCTGGCTTGATGGACCGCTGAAGTACTGAATTCGACATCTTGCTTACGCTGTGGAGGATACGTTGACCATATAGAAAATAGAGCGACACACACGCAAGTAAAATAGTTAAGAAAGTGTCCTCATTCTTGGGATGGTGCCATACACAGCCTGATCCAAAATGGCTTGAGCCAAAATGGCTACATATGTGTGGGTGTGGATGTGTGTCTGTGTGTGCGCATGCGTCCGGGCGTGCGTGTGTGCGTGCGTAAGTGCGTGTGTGCGCATGAACGTGTGTGCGTGTGTGGTGCGTATGCGCGTGCGTGTAAGTGTGCGGGTGTGTGCGTGTGTGCGTCTGTGCGTGTGTGTGTGTGTATGTGTGTGTGGGTGTGGGTGTGGGTGTGTGTGCGGGTGTGTGTGTGTGCGTGTGCGTGTGTGTGTGTGTGCGTGTGCGTGTGCGTGTGCGTGTGCGCGTGCGTGTGCGTGTGCGTGTGCGTGTGTGCTTGGGCGTGTGCGTGTGCGTGTGCGTGTGTGTGCGTGTGTTTGTGTGTGTGCGGTTGCGTGTGTGTGTGTGTGAGTGTGTGTGGGTGTGTGAGTGTGTGAGTGTGCGTGCGTGTGTGTGCGTGTGTGTGCAAGTGAGTGTGCAAGTGTGCAAGTGTGTGTGCAAGTGAGCGTGTGCGCAAAAAGTGTGTGTGTGTGTGCGTGTGCGCGTGCGTGACCGTGTGCAAGTGCGTGTGCGTGTGCGTGTGCGTGTGCGTGTGCGTGTCCGTGTGAGTGTGTCTGTGTGTATGTGTGTGCGTGTATGTGTGTGTGTGCGTGTGTGTGCGTGTGCGGGTGCGTGTGTGCGTCTGCGTGTATGTGTGCGTGTGCGTGAGCGTGTGCGTGTGCGTGTGCGTGTGTGCGTGTGTGCGTGTGTGCGTGTATGGCATCATCATCATCATATTCATCATCATCATCATCATCACCACCATCATCATCATCATCATCATCATCATCATCATCATCATCATCATCATCATTACCATTACCATCACCATTACCATTATCATCATCATCATCATCGACGTCGTCGTTGTCATCGCCGTCGTCGTCGTCACCACTACCATCATCATCACCATCCTTATCAGCATCATCACCATCATCATCATAATCAGCACCATCACCATCACCATCACCATCACCATCATCATCATCATCATCGTCGTCCTCATCGTCATCGTCGTCATCATCATAATCATCAGCATGAGCATCAGCATCAGCAACACCAACATCGTCAGTAACAACAAGATCAACGGTAACACCATCCTCATCATCAGCAGCATCAGCATAATCATCAGCATCATTATCACCATCACCAGCATCAGCATCCTCATCATCATAATCGTGATCATCAGCATCATCATCATCATCAGCATCACCATCACCATCATCAACATCATCGACATCCTCGTCATCATCACCGTCACCATAATCGTCATCATCATCAGCATCCTCATTATCATAGCATCAACATCCTCCTCCTCATTACCATCCTCATCCTCACCCTCATCATCAGCATTATCACCAGCATCATCATCACCATCACTTCCTCATCACCATTACCATTACCATAACAATCATCATCATGAGTATCATCGTCGTCAGCAGCATCATCACCACCATCATCATCATCACCGCCATCATCATCATCATCATCATCATCAGCAGCAGCAGCAGCATCACCATCAACATCATCATCCTCACCACTATCATCACCATCATCAATATCATAAACATCATCATCATCAGCATCAGGAACAGCAGGATCAGCATCATCACCATCCTCATCTTCATCCTCATCCTAGTCCTCAAGTCGTCGTCGTCAACGTCATCGTCAACATCATCATTCACCCCATCACCAACAGAGCGGCACGAGGCCTCGGCCATGCGGTTGTTCTTGAAGCAGCACTCTACGGCCGCGGTGAGGTTGCCCACGAGAAGGGACTGCTTGATGATGGCCTCCCCGCACCAGGGCCGTGGCCAAATGATGCTTGCAGTGAAGTGGTTACTCCCTACCCCGAAGGAAAAATGAGAACTGGTAGGGACGGCAGGGTGTGTGGCAATATCGTTGATGCACACTTGGCTTACGACAATCCTCGTCCTTATCATCCTCCTCCTCCGCCTCTTCCTCCTCCTCGTGTTTCTCCTCCTCCTCCGCCTCCTGCTCCTCCTCCTTCTCCCCTTTCTCCTCCTCCTCCTCCTCCTCCTCCTCCGCCTCCTCCTCTTCTTATGCCACCTCTTCCCATTTCTGCTCCGCAGGGCATGAAACGGAAGAGGAAGGGACGATGAGGCGCCTCGGCCTCAACAAGGCAGCAGCTCGCAGCGGCGGACCCCTCGGGGAGTTTTGAAGGAGAGGAAGAGGAAGGGGGGGAAGAAGGGGAATCAGGGGGGCGGGGACGGGGAAGAGGTGAATCAGGAAGAAAAGGCCCTCCTCTTTCACATCCTCGGGCGTAGGGAACCATGTAACACCTGCGCTCCACCATCTGCGCAAGACGGCTGCGCAGCCCGCCGCAAGCCACGTGATTTGCAAATCCCGCGTTGCTGTGATGTGTGGTTGAGACCTACCAGACGGACCATACCGGACCCACCACGCGACCCGGTGGTACCTGACGCTTCTGGAAACAACTAGAAAATCAAGGTCCATAAGGGATTTTGGATCCACCGGGACGGCGGGGGGTGACCATGGCTTTTGTACCCCTCTCTCTCTCCGTCTCCTTTTTTCTTCCTTTGTGCGCTGTTGTGTTTCTCTATTTTCGTCTCTCTCTCGTTCGCTCTTTCTCTCTTTCTCTCTCTCTCTCTCTCTCTCTCTCTCCAATATCGGCTCGAATCTGCTTGTGATCAGGGCGAAGCCGCGACACGTAACTTTCCGCGCCCCCCCAGCCCAATGAGACTGTAAACGTATCTGTCATACGGGACCGATACGTTTCACATCCCTTTCTTTCCGCGCGCGCGCCATGGCTTCGAAAAATCTTCGCCGTGCGCACTCTGCACCACCGCAGCTCAAGCCACCAGGCAAGGGCCGCCCCAAGGACACCTGAAGTAATCGACAAGACACCGACCTCAGTGGTAAGGAAGCCTGCGTCGCCGCAATCCAGGACCGTGATGGCGGCGAACTAGCAGTCGCTGCCTACAGCGACCCAGCCCATAAGCATCAGCACGAGCGAAGGGGAGAGTTGATGAAACTGTGCGGAAAAACACTCAACTCCACCATGCTGCATGAATCACTTACGCGAAAAAACGGATTCCAGCCGCGACTCACCGGGGTCCACGGCTTCTGCCGACGCCCACCAGGGCAACGGCACTGCCCCACTCATCGGCCTCGACACACTCAACTGGGATGTCCCCCCCGCACTCGCGCCGAACAAGGCGGACGAGGGGACGCCACGCACCAGCAGCATCTCACTCCATAAACTATAGGATGGTGACCGGCTCCTGCAACATATCCGCAGGCAAGACAAACCCCTGGCTCTGGGCGTCTTGTGACCGATCCATACCGGATACCCAGGAAAACGGACACTCACGCCAACCCTCCGAAAAACTGCGGGACCATCGACAACCTGGGTAGCATCGAGGTCAACGAGATCAAAAACGCGGTTCTAGTTACCCTCGACCAAGCCGACAGTGCCACCTGGATTCGAAGCGCCATATGCGAGGCAGACGCTATCGCTGCCACGCCAGCATTGGAGGAACTGTCCATCGCCCAATTTTCAGGCGTCGCCCCCATCAACGGAAACCACATTCCAGGAGGCACGGGGAAAGCTCAGCAAAAGGCCTACGAGCGCCACAAGACAGCCAAGCGCGACAGCCTGAGGCAGCAAATGGACGACAACCTGACGGACGCCTTCACGGCCATCTCCACATCACATTTCCGCGCCGGCCAAATCAAAGATCCAATGAAGCTCCTCGGCCGGCGTGGCACGAGCGCGGGCGACAGCAGGCTGGCGGCCACCTTCGGCATCAAACTGGCGGACGCGCCCATGGCCTCTTTTCCACGTCGGGCCAAGGAGTCATCCAATTCGACGCGACTGCGACAGAACAGGAGCCCCAACCCAGCGACTGCATCGCGGCGCGGCACCCAGACGGCCGCCAGGACACGCTCCGAGACACACGCGCGACGTCCCGAAGGCACAACGCCTACGGTGCCATCCGCGCGGATGAATGGCTGGGCATCTGCGACAAACCATACGCAGCGGTCGCAAAGCAGGTCGCAGTCGAACAACAAGGGCACCGACGCCGCACTCGCCCGCGCTAAACAACGCATCACGGGCATCGAACCCCAGAGCGCCACGAGAACGCAAATCGCCAAGGTCCTCGCTCCCATCAACAGCCCAAGGCCACCCCAGACCAGGCGCCACTGGCTCTGCGCGACCAGGAGAATTGCGACATGTCCGAGCGACACGAAAAATACACGGGCACCAGCACCCCACCAGGATCGCCCAAAGGTCGGGCCAAGTCACCAGACCACGACGAAAACTCCGACGAAAAGGGTCTCCCGTCACCAACGTCCAAGGGGTCTCGGAACAAACCTATGCGAGGTCTCGAGATCTGGAAGCCGAACAACAGCAGTAGCAAGGCCACCCTCGCTCAGCAACCACACCAGCTGGCACAAGGGATATCTCCAGTGACAGCGGAGCAGACCACACCCAGCACTGACATCAAGGGCATCCGCGGCCCAAATGGCCCCACGCGTCACGCAGGCAGCCCAAACTGCCCTGACAGCCCAGACAGCCCGGCACTGGCGCCCAGCGACCAGTCCTAGTAGGACAGGGAAACGAGGCCGCCGACGGAGAAAGGACGGAGCCTCAACCAGCTCGAGGGGTGGAGAAAGGCTGCGACCCAACAAGTTAGCCACCCCACCGCGCCCGCCCAGACCCACCCTAGGGGCAGCGCTGAAGGGGCCTCGATGGGTCTACCTATACCCATCGACGTAAAACTCACCGAAGGTGTTGGATTCATGTTGCTTGCTTATGCAGGGGCAGGTAGCTCCGGTCCGCTAGAGCAGTGGGTGCGCAAACAGCACACTTCCCCTGGTTCTGACCATCGCTATGGAGTTTCTGACGTTCGTACCTTGCTGTTGCTCGTACCCCACCGCCCCGCAGCATCTGCGACGGCAGCGCCTGCCCAGGCAAGCCGCGCGCCAGCGAGCGCCGCCTCTAGGTGGGCGTCATCATGTGCTGCGGCCCCATGAGAACCATCGCCCCCGGCCCAGCTCGCCGCGCGGGGTCTTTTTCTAAGCGACCGGGGGCAACGGGCACCAGGCCAAATGCCCGACGACCCCCCGCCGACCTGGGCCTTCAAAAGAGAGGGGGGAGAGGCAATGCTTCTTCTTTCAACAGCAACGGCGACGCGCAGCGCCGCACTGCTTCTTCTGCCGCGCCCAAGCCCCCTGCCAACAAGACGACCAGCAGCGCCAGCATGCGCCATGCGGAGCGCGACAAACATTCCGAGGTTGCGCGACGACGGTGATGCAACAGGATCAGCCAGCAGTGGCCTGCCTGGGTGACCAGCCACCGCGGCCCGAGGCATCCACCAGCTTCAGATGCAAGAAAAATCTTTAGCCGAGGACGACGCGACCAGGAACAGAGCCGCGCCAGCAGAACGACAGAACATGAGCATCGCTCAAGCACTGCGCGCAGCCGCGAACGCCATGCACCGCGACCACCAGATACCCAGACCACCGGCGCCGCAAACGCACGACGCGACAGCAAAGGCATCGACGAACGCCGGCCCCGACGGGCCCCAGGCCGCACGCCTCCCGGGCACTGACGCGGGGCGGCTGGGTCGAGGGACGCCAGTCCCGCCGCCTGTGCTGCTGAGGTGGACAGCGACGACCACATGCATAATCCAGACATGGACGCTGGCCTGGTCGGCGACCCCGTCGAAGACCCTGACGACGAGGGGGGGCCTCATGCAGACATGCACATCCCAAAGGTTGCGCACGTGTCGCAACTCGCTAACTACTAGCGCCAGGACATCCTCGATCGCGCCCAGGGCACGGGCGAAACATGGTCGCCCTGGGATGGCGAACAGGAGGGGCTCCAAAGCTGAATGGACCAGTGCCCACCGCGGGCGCCGGATGACCCGCGGCGCCCCAGCCGCGCCCTGCTGCCCAATGCCACGCGCAACCAAGACGCACCTAGAGAACGCAGACGTCAACGCAATGACTGCGACATCTGTCTGACAGCGCGGGGAAGCACGCGCCTGGTCAGGGCCGTCGAGCGAAGAGCGCTCAGCCGGTTGCCGCATGCTGACCGCGGGGCGTACCTCGCCACCTGCATCCGCCACTTCCCCGGCGGCGCCGCGGCGGCGGCACGCCGGCGGGCCGACGGGCGACGCAACTGGCCCGCCAACAGCCGATGCAGCAACGCAGAAAACCCTGATTGCACGAATCAACAGCGGGGAACCCTCCGCCACCGCGCGACGCACCACCGCCGCCGCGCACGCCAAGGTTACCGCTGAGCTGACGCCCTGGCACCCAAAACCTCGCCATCTCTCGGCAACGACTCCCTCACTGACGACGCGCCCGAAAACGACGTCGAGCGGCCGGTCCACGCCGAAGGCCAAGCCGACGCGGACTACACGCCGCGCGGCACCAGCAAAACACAAAGCCCAGTGACTGCACGCACTCGGCTGATTGTCGCGCTGGCCACAGCCATCACCGCGGGCGAGGGCGCGGCGGGAATCGACGCGTCACAAACTGCCCACAGCAGCACGGCGACGTCGATCGACCACGACGGTTCAAGCACGCGCCCACAAGCAGTGCTCTACCACCGCCGCGGCGGCTGTCGTGACCTCCGACTTTCTCTTCGAAGTCGCCACCAAGGCAGGCGCTGTCCCAAGCGTCCTCTTCCTTCTCTGCTAGGCACCCGAAGCGGCGGCATCAGGGGGGGATGGAGGGCTCGCGGCATCGACAAGCTCCCCCAATTGCAACCAGGCCAGGACGGGACCGCGCCGACCTTATTTCAGCGGCCGCCGCAGGAGCCAAGACCAGCATGTCTTGGCGCAGCCCCTTGGAGCGCGTTTCTTTGTGTTCGGCGATGACGGGCGTCATGGGGGAGGGGGGGGCGAAGGGCGGGGGGGGTATGACGTGACGCCCCCCCCCGCCGTGTGGCTCCGGGACCACAGCCGCGCCCGCGCGCACGACGCGACGAGCGACGAGCGACGAGCGACGACGACGACGCGAGCAGCATGTAACTGGCGATCTGCCCATTGCGCCTGTGCACACCACAACGCTCGCGTGCACCACGCCGCGCGTGTGCACCACAACGCCGGCGTACACCGCAACAGCCGTGTGCAACGCACCGCCCGAGTATACCACAATACTTGGGAGCACTACAGCGCTGGTGTACATACACCGCAGCAGCCATGTGCAACGCAACGCCTGTGTACACCACTGTGCTTGCGTGCACCGCAAGCGCCTGTGCACGCCACAGCGCCTGTCTACACCACAGCATCCGCGTGCAACGCAGCGCTGGTGCACACCACAGCGCCTGCGTGCATAGGACAGGTAGGAGGAGCATGTACGTCAGGATTTGCTGCGGACAACTAGACGCCACTCCAGGAAAGTTCCGAGAATCGAATGCGACGTTGTTCCCTCCTCCCTCCTCCTCCACCTCCTTTTCCTTCTCCTCCTCCTCCTCCTCCTCCTCCGCCTCCTCCTCGTTACCCCCTGTCGTGCGGTTTGGCGTTACAACGCACGTGCGCATCTCAGCGTGCAACGCAGAATGGTCGATTGAATCGGTCCACTTGGTTCTCGGACGGCCAGTTTAGCTGGAGTTTCATGGACGCAAGTGGGAGTTAGGGTGATGCGGGCGGACTGGGGGGAACTCGTAGATTCCAGCGGCGCTCCTTCGTCCATGAGGATTTGTTTTCCATTGTTTTCTCTGGAATCCGCACGCGCCCCATTTTGTCACAGGGATTCTTTCTGAAATTGTATACACAACAATGGTGTTGTGTTGCACACGGATGATGTGGTGCACACAGGCGCCGTGGCGTACACAAGCACTACAATGCACGCAGGCATTGTGGTGTACACTGGTGCTGTGCCGCGCACGGCTGATGTGGTGTACGGAAGCGCTGTGGTGTACATAGGAGCTGCTGTGCCCGCAGGCACGGTGGCACAAACTGACGCTGTGTTGCACGCGGTTGCTGTGGTGTACATCGGCGGCGAGGTGTACACAGGCGCTGTGGTGAACGCGGGCACTGTGATGTACACGGGCGTTGTCGTGCATATCGCCACCTACATGTTCGTGCTACCCGTCCTCCGTCATTCCTGAGCATTCCCAGACGCCGCCGGCGCGAAACGTGACGTCATCGAACCCCTCTCCCCCTGATGATTGCCGTCATCGGCCCGGACTCAAAAACAGGCTCCAGCCGCGTCCGCGCGCACGACGACGATGAGCGACGAGCGACGAACCACGAGCGACGACGACGGACGACGGACGACGGACGACGGACGACGGACGACGGACGACGGACGACGACGACGACGACGACGACGACGACGACGACGCCTGCGGACCAGACACCAATCCAGATTCCTACGCGGACACCTACGCGGATCCCAATGCGCACGGCGGCCGTGCGCGGAGCGCACTGGGGGCGGGGGAGCGTTACGTCATAGGGGGGGGGAGGGGGGGAGCGGGGGCCATGACGCCCGTCATGCCCCAAACAATAAAGAAACGGGCTCTTGGCCACGGCCATCGTCAGCGCGGGGGCTGTAAAAGGGCGCCCGAATAGGCGCCCGCACGCGGCTCGCGCTGCGCAGACTCACCCGCGCCGCTAGGCATGTACAAACCTGCCCTGGGCAAACCCCGAGCTGGCTTCGCCGGTGCGCCACGCGCCACCGGCGCGCCGAGTTCCTCTGCCCACGAGCAGCCATCCTCCGCGGAATTGGCCGCGCCACCAGCGCCCGCACAGGCAGGCGGCGCCTGGGAATCGGTCCGATGGAAGGTCGGGCGCGACGACGCTGCGGCAGAGGTCCACGGTCAAAGCGCCCACCAGAGATAGCGACCCGTCGATCGATCCACAGACGCCGCTCGACCATAATATGTCTACCAAAATCGCCCTGCCCTCGGCCGCCAGCAACGCGATCGGGGCCCACCTCGGCCCCAGGCCGCAATAAAGGCGCACGGCGCGCGCAAACGCGTGAGTTACACGCTAAGCCGCTGAGGATAATACGGGTCGACCACGCAGGCGCAGTCGCAGCCGCAGCCCGCGCTGCGACCGCAGGAGAACCAGCCCCGTTGGCAAGGCCGCCAGGACCGAGCCCGCGACCGCGGAGCTGGTTCCTACGCCGCCACCCGCAGCTACAGCAGCAAGCGCAGTGCTCGACCCAACGCAGATGCCGCCCATCTGGGGTTCCCCACCACCCGACAGGATGGTCAAGGCCCCCACAAGGAACCACCGTGCTCCGCAACCACCAGGCTGCCTGCTCGAAACAATCTACGGGATGAGTCGGGCCAGAGACGCCACGGCGACATGCGAGGAGGCCTTCCACCGCGCGCTCGCGCGAGGTCCGAGCGCGCCCGCCGGCGCAGACCCCGCGACCCACGCTGTCGCGCTGGACGAAGCACCGATTCAACAGCGAGTCGACGGGATCTCGCGGGCAAGGAACGACGCCGCCACGCTGGGGCACACCATCTCGCCATGGGCAACCGGGGACGTCGCCGAACCAATCGACCTCGCGAATCATCACAATGTCATTTTCCACGCCACGCAAATGGAAAACCTCTAGCACATCTACTACCAGACGACTGGGCTCTCCGACCTGATCCTCGCGGGAAAACCGCCGGCGCACGGTCGCCAGACCGAATCTACACACGCACTAACCCAGTCCGCGCTGTCAACTAGTGAAGCACGGCCGCTGCTACGACGAGCCCAAAAGCCAGCCCTCGCGCGACGGGCCCTATCGCCTCTGTGATCTGCGAGACGCAGGGGGCACCAGAAGGTTCAAGGGGCTACGACGCAACGGCGCGCAACTGCGACGCTGGCCACCACCCCGCGAACTCATGCACCCCCGCGCCCTCGAGTTCCCCATCCGACGGAGCGAGGCCTGCGCGGACGAGGCCTCGCCCCGAGCGCGCGGGCCCAGGAGCTGCCGGGGCGTTGGCGACCACGCCCTGGTCCTGACCGCAGCTGGGGTCACCGACCAACGCGCCATATCCGAGGCCGAGCTAAGTCGACGATCGGCGAAATCATCTCCAGGGCCACGCCAGCGCGCGGCGCCCAAAGACCCAAGCGCATGGCCCGGAAATGTCCGCAAGCAGCAGAGGCCCACCCCACCAACCGCAACAGCTGTCCCGCACCGGAAGAAAACATTCCACCAGACGAACCGCCACTTGACTTCGCCCCGGAGGTCTCGGGGGAAGAACCAACTGATGGCAACTGGGACAGTTGCGATGACGACCATGGTGGCGGCGCGCCCTCGACGGGGCACCACCGCAACACCATCAGGACACCATCGCGACACCGCTCGGGGAACCTGTCGGGAAACCGCGAGGACAACATCGAGACGCCATCGAGACACCACCAGGACACCATCAGGATACCAGTCGGAACGGGACAGCGACGGGACACCGACGGGGCACCGTCAGGCCACCGACGGGACACCGACAGGACGCCGACATCCCGCGGCGGGACAGCCACCGACGGGACACCGACGGAACGCCGACGAGACACCGACGGGACAGCGACGGGACAGCGACGGGACACCGACGGGACTCCAACGGGGCTGCGATGGGACTCCGACGGGACACCGCGGCGAGACAAGCCGGCCACTGCCCGCCGCCCACCGGGCGCGGTTTGGACACTAGTCTTGCCCCGCCCCAGCAACGACAATCAGAATCAACCCCTTCGCCCGCCCGCGAAGCTTCGCCTCGCCCGCGCGCGCGACGCATGCCCGGAACCGAGACCCCTTTCCCGGCGGGGGGCGCTCCGTCGCAATTAGATATCCCCTAACTTCCGATGCCCACGAGGCCCATCCACCTGGGCAGCGCGCGATGCCGCGCACTTCAAGGAACCCCAGCGACGCGGGCCAGCCGCGCGACAACGCGCGAGGCAACGCCGACGAGGCGCAGTAGCAGGGCAAGCAAGGAGAGCGCCCTCCAAGCCACAGCCCCTGCGGGACCCTCGGAAGACCGCGGGGCGCGGCAAAGCCGGCGGCGACGCCAGCTCCCGAGGGGAAGCAGACCCACTGGAAGCCCACAACAACAAACGCGCGGCTAGCGGACACCACGGACGCCCGCGCACGGCGCCCCGCCCACCGCGGGCGCGAAAACAAGCCTCGGATAGCAGCAACGGGCGCAGGCGCGACAAAGCACGGGGACCACCCAGGGAACCCGCGCAGAAACCCTCAGGACGGTATCGGCAGACGCCCTGGAGGCGAGTCGAAGTTCAGGCACTCTCCGACAGGGAAGCCCCCGAACTGGCGACTGACGTCGACAGCTATATCCCAAGGCAGCAACGATGACATGGACACCGATCCGCTGATGGACCAGTACCAGCTCTATCCCACCGCATGGAGCTACTGCGTCTAGCACTGTCTCACTGGGAAGTCAGACACGAACCAGGCGCGGCGCGCAGGCGCCAGGACGGCCCATCTTCGGCTTGCCACACAAGCATCAAAGGCACGATGGCCCACACCTGCCGCGGGGCTTCGACGCCCAGGGTCACGCGGTCAAGCCAAACTCCAAGATGAAGGGGCGCGCCCTTCTCAACGCGACCGAAAAGATCCGCCAGATGCACCTGCATTCGCTCTTTGGGCGACTGCGTCCGAAGCAGCTAGGTCGGAAGACGATCGCAAGCACCCGCTGTCCTCGGCGCGCTTCACTGCCTCGCCCGGCGACGTCGGGCCACACCCAGCAGCGCCAGTCGGCCCTTGGGGCCGAAGTTCGATCCGCGACGACCCCCGCCAGATCTCGAAACCCAAGTCGCTGCCTTGTCGATCTCCACCAACTCCTGGAACGTCTTCCCGTCGAGGGCGCGGCGCCTCGCAGGTCACCCCGGCGCGCCAGCCAAGCGCGCACCTCCAATGGACTTTCGCATCGCAAATGCCCCCCAAGGCCCCCGCCCCTAGTCGCCCGACCCCCCCCCGCGTCAGCTGGCGCGCCCTCTGCGGCCGCGTCGTCCTCGGGGCCGGCGGAGCCGACGCCATCCTTGAATATGCGTCGCGCGCCGCTGCCTCCTCGCAGCGCCGATGACGCGCTGGGCGCTGAGGGCCTCGATGTCAACGCCATGGGCTCGGGTCGACTGCGCCCCCGCCCCCCTGCGAAGTGCGCAGCGCCCGGCCTCGACCTTGGAAATTGTGCACCTCTGCAAGCCGAAGCAATGGGAGAAAGCGAGCTCTTGCGCGAGGCCGTCTACGGGGGGCCCTTTTTCGGCGCGATGGCGGTCGACGAACGCCCCCGCGAACGGGCCCCGCAGACAACGAGGGCCCCACAAACCACCTAGAGGAAGGCCATCGTGGGACGGGACTCGCGCTGGACAGCTTACAGCTCTTGCGCCCAGTATCCGCTCGACGGAACTTAAGACACGCCGAGCGATGCGAAACCGGCAAGAGCACATGGAAGACTGGGGCTGCAAACAACAGAACGTCGGTTAGCTAAAACAAACCCCCTGCCCAACGCTCCACTCGCAGCGCCAGTCAGGCGGAACCCCATGGCAAGCCACCCCGCAGCTAGAAGACGATGATCATGTGCTCTCGCCTCTGCCGCCTGCCGGCTGTTCTCCCACTCCTGGCCCACGAATCACAGCTGGCGTTTCATGCGCTGTCTCAGGGGCCCCATGGCGAATCTGGCCAGTAGGCGTTGCGGCCACGGCGAAGTCACCAACCGCTCTGCAGCGCGGTCACGATGTTTCTCACTGTCCCCGGCAGAGGGTGCGCCTTGCGAGCCGCCATCCTTCTGGCCGTGATCATCGGCGCCCGCGCCATGGTCGGCGTCGTCTCCGCGTGGACCCGCGGCAGCATCAGCATGGGCGCCGAGCGACGTGGCACGGGCGTGCGCTGCCCGAAATCCGCTCGACGAACAATGGGCAGGTAGCCGACGCGAACCCGCGGCAAGCTCCGAGCAAGGCGATTTCCCTGCGCGCTCGGTCGCCCGTGGCCCACCGGCGCTGAAGGTGCACAGTGTGCTTGGCAGCGGGCGCAGCAGATATCAACCCACAACTCAAGACTGTCGAAAGCGATCCTCATTGGTAACCCTGCTTCTGGGACCCAGATTTCAACCTGACCAATACCCTCCCAGCTCCCAGTTGGAAGGCACTGCACCGAGAATCGTTTCTCTAATTTTCGCGAAGCACCAATGAGACACAAGCCGAGGAACGCCTTCCTCCTGCGCTGGTATCGAAGTGGCGACACACCGTACATGACTTCCAGACGCTGCTGAATAACTTCTGTCAAACACAACCGTCACGTTGTCGAGTTCATGCCAAGGTGCACGGATAGCGCAACATGTACATGGCCCGAGATCGCGCTTTCAACCAGGTTCACTATTCTTATAAAGACACCTGCCGTATTGTGAACCTCGCAGTAGATGCACAAGCGGATCCACTCACACGCGTCCACTCAATATTTCAGAAGTGCTGGCTCACTCCGATCATTCGCCCCGCGACGGTCGCATCAGGCAAGTCTCACCCTATGGTACAGAACAACTGTCCACCGCCGATTGTCTCAACACCTCTCCTGTTTCCCTCGAAGTACGGTAACCAGTTGGACGCGTTGCCTGTGTTCGCGAAGACATTGCCTTCCTTCAGGAAGACCATGCCGATAATTGGCTCGAATTGCAACAACTTCCGAGTAACTGTCGCCCCGTCCTTTGCCTGGCAGTATTGGGTAAACATCATGTGACGTCAACACGTGTTGAGTTGGTTTAAGTGACACTAAGAGTGAAGCTACAGATGCATTGGTTGCTGCCCGCAATGGCAGTGAATCTGGCGCTGGTGGCCTCATTCTGAAGGGTCTGATCGGCACGGTCTGCATCCACGTACATGAGTAAATCTTCGCCGCACGAGGTGGAGACAATGCTAGTCTGACTATATTGCCGAATCAATCTCCCCAAATAGACAAGAACAGCAGCAAATTGTATGGTGCCTAGTTTCATGGCCCGAATGTTTTCCATTCCAGCGGCTTCCCATTAGTTGTGAAAGCGCACGCTGGCAAATATGCAGCACGCCTCAAAGTATCGACAAATCTGCTCATGCCTGCCAACGCTTCAACCGACATATCAACGGGAGGAACCTCTCGGATCATGCACGCAATAAACGGGCGAAGTGCATTCACATGTCGAGCTCCGTCGCCCCACATCGCTCTGGAACCCACCAAATTTGTAGATGGGTGCCCTCGCACCCTGATTCGCTGGAGGCTTGGGTGCTGGAGGTTATGCCTGCTGCGCTTTTCTTGCCGCCTTCGCGGCGAGAGCATCTGCGAGCTGTTGACCTCGGGTGCGAGTTGGGGGGGGGGAGGAGTTCGAACTGGTAGTGCCCGCCCCCCCCCGATTGTCGAGGGGGGGGGACGGGTTGGGAACCCCCGGTGACTCCGCCCCCCGGGTTTTCCGCCAGCAGCGGTAGAACACGCTCTTTCGAATACATATAAATACACACATAGATACACACATGCATGCATGCATGCGTACATACATACATCAGAATGAGGGTGCCGAACGGTCATTCAGTGTCCCTGGGTGCGTGGCTGAAGTGAGAATCCGTGGTGAGGAATATGGTTGTTGCGTTGTTGTTGTTGGTTGTGGTGGTGTTGCTGTTGCTGTTGCTGTTGCTGTCGTTGTTGTTGTTGCTGTTGCTGGTGTTGCTGTTGATGTTGCTGTTGTTGTTGTCGTTGGCGATGTTGTTGCTGTTGGTGGTGTTGTTTGCTGTTGAACTCTCATTCCTGAAGAATCAGTATTGTTGATCCCCTCTCACTGGTGCATGCTCCTTTTTCTCCATCAAAGTGTGACCCTCGACTCTCGCACCCTTGGTGCTCAAACTGTGCCCTTGGCCCGCCGGATTACAACAACAACGGCTCCCGCCTGAGACTTCCTCCAAGTTTACTCAGGACCCCCGCTCCTGAGACTTCCTCACAATTTACTCAGGATCGGTGCTCCCGCCTGCGACCCCCTCGCAGTTTAGTCAGGACCCCCGCTCCCATCTGAGATTTCCTCACAAGTTACTCAGGAACGGCGCTCCCGCTTGAGACTTCCTTGCAATTGAATCACAACGTCCTCGCAACTCAATCAAGACCCCCGCTCCCGCCGAGGACTTCCTCAAACGTTCACGCTCTTACCTTCTTGCCCCTCCTCCCTCCTCCCTCCTCCCCCCCCTCCTCCCTTCTCTTTCCCTCCTCTCTTCCCTCACCCGTAGGCCTCTCTGCCCTATCCCTTGTCCCTCCTCTCCCTCCTCCCTTCTCCCTCCCCTCTCCTGCCTCCTCCCTCCCTTACTATTTCTCTCCATATGTCTCTCTCTCTCTCTCTCTGCCCTCTTTATCTCTCTCTCTCTCTCTCTCTTTCTCTCTCTGCTTCTATCTCTCTTATGTGTTGTTCTCTTTTTCTCTCTCTCTCTCTCTCTCTCTCTCTCGCTCTCTCTCCCTCTCGCTCTTTTTTTCTCTCTCTCTCTCTCTCTCTCTCTCTCTCTCTCTCTCTCTCTCTCTCTGCGTCTAATCAACCGCCCCCCTCTTCGCTCGTTCCTCATTGCGTTTTCTCTGTTCCTTCGTCCCTCCCCCTCCCTTCCTCCCACTCTTCATCGTTCTCCCCCTCCTCTTGTTGCAGGGCCCACACCAATTCCAATGGCGGGCACATGTACGCCCACGAAGGATTGTCCGCCCGTTCAGGTTTGCCCGCCTGTCTAAGCCCGCCGCCCTCCGCAAAGAGAAAGAATATCCCCCAAAGGGGGTGTGATCGCAGACAAAAAGGGCGGGGTGTGGGGAACTCGTTTTGAAGGGCACGCAGGCAAGTAAGAGCGAAGAATTTAGAATGATTGTTGTTGTTGTTGTTGGTGTTGTTGTTGTCGTCGTCCCCCCCGCGACCCACCCGCGACCCACCCCGCGACCCACCCCGCGACGCGCCCGCGACCCACCCCACGACCCACTTTGCGACCCGCCCGCGACCCAACCCGCGACCCACCCGCAACCCACCCCGCGACCCACCCCGCGACCCACCCGCGACCCACACGCCACCCACCGAGCGACCCATCCGCGACCCACCCGCGACCCACCCGCGACCCACCCGCGACCCACCCGACCCACCGCGACCCACCCGCGGCCCACCCCGCGACCCACCCGCGACCCACCCGCGACCCACCCGCGACCGATCCTCATTTGTTTGAAGAAAAATCGGCACCCGCGGTGGGCTCGTGATATAACGTGTAAAGCTTTGGTGCCTGCGGCGGGCTTCTGCAGAGTCTCGCAGACTGCCGACATCCCCACCGCCCCCCACATACATAAAGATACACAGACATGCATGCATGCATGCATGCATGCATGCAGGCATGCACAAATACATGTCGTCCCATCTCTCTCTCTCACTCTCTTTCCCTCTTGACATACATGCTCACATTGAAAAGAAACTCCACGAGAGGCCATCTGACTACCAAGTAGTACGTGAGAACTATGGCTGGCGCCACCCCTGCTGAGGTCTCCAGCAGAGCACATACCAGAAGAAACGACAGAGAAACCTCGGTGCGAATGAGGAACGGACGAGGAGAGAGCGCGGCAGTGCGGAAACGGGGTCTTCCAAGATGCCATCGCTCGAAAAAAAACATGGGGATAACCATAATCAGTCGGAGGTCCGCGCGGATTTCTTGGATCGTCGCTAGGACCCCACTCCTTGGCGCGCGGAACGCGCCAGGGGCGGCGCTGGAGGCGCCGCCAGGGGGGCCCAGCGCAGATGCACGAAGTATGTGCGGACCTCCGAAAGTTTCGGTTTAGACCGGCTTCTCACATTCCAGAGAGCTGCCACGGCCTGCCTCGGGGCCCGTCGACCAGTCGACCTTCTTGGAGCCCGATGGGGAGTCGGCGGCGGCTTTGGCGTCCAGCGCGGCCTTCATGGCGATCTGGGCCGCCTCCTGGGGATCTGGCGACGACAGCATATCGCGGAGACGAATAACCGGGGAGTCAGCGTTTCGTCGCAAAATGGCGACGAGGCTGTGGGTCAAGATCGCGAACCCCTTCGCCGAAGGCCCAAGGCCCCAAACGAAAAGCATCACGGGCCGTAGAGCGCAAAAGCGAGGAACATGCAGGCTCCCCTCTGAAGAGAGGGTTGGTCTCAAGTCTCGCGCCAGCTGTACCAAGCAAAGGTGACAATGAAGGGCACAAAACGAGACACGCGCAGGCTACAGCTGCAGCATTCTGAACGCAGCATTGGCGATAAAGCGCGAGAGAGGCATACAGCAGAAGGTTGGCAACCTTTTCATGTAATCAACGCGTCGCGGTTTGCAGTACCGACGCTGCTGCAGCGCCAATTTTAGAAAGGGACGACGATGAAGGCGAAGGCTAAGAGAAGTGGTTCGAGAACCAAAATGAGGGTCATGTAGGCGTCAGGGAACTGGGCGTCAAAAGCACCGCCGCTCTGCCGCTTGAGAATCGGAGGCGGTACACGACTGAATCCGCCGACTCTTGCAGGGGGTGAAAAGGCATGTGAGATGTTCGGTTGCGCCCCTCCCCCTCCCCCCCTCCCGAGAATCCCAAATCAAGTGTGAGGACGGGGGTCCCCCCCACGAGCTCGTCGAGTGCCCCTGTGGCCCCTGAGCACTCCCTGCCATGCCTTCGGAGACCATGGAAGCCCCCCGGATGGCCCAGATGGCCAGCCATGGGGCTCACTGAAAGACTTCGGGGGCCATTGTGGAGGGCCTGAGGCCCGGGCCAGGAGGCCCAGGCTGGCAGGATAAAATCATGTGGGAAACACAGCGGTTCGCATGCGTTCCACACACACACACACACACACTCGGCTCTGTTGATCGCGTACACGACGAACCCACGAAGCCACCAAGATCCGCCCACGAAAGCGGGGAAGCTCGAAAGGGGGGGTAACCCCAAAAACCGCCAGCAGGGCCCCAAGAGGCACCAAGAGGCCGCCAGAGGCTCCAAGAGGCACCTGGGGAGCCCCCAAGAAGCCTGCAGGAAACCCACAAAAGGCCCCACAGGGGCCTCGAGGAGGCCCCCGAGAGGCACCCCACGAGGCCTCCAATCAGAATTTTGCCGACCTGCCTGCGACCCAGGCACGGTGGCGGGATGGGCCGAAGACCTCTAGATCCGCCGCCCCCTGCTTGCAGGGGTGCACGGCGTGCTGGATGATTCAGTTTTGGTTTTGGTTCTTTTTCTAAAAGAACTCCCCAGTGGGCTTCGGCCCGTCCCGCCGGCCACCCGCGAATTTCCCAAAATGCGTCTGTCAATGCCCAAAAACGGCCGTTTCGCTCGGGACATCCTCAAAAAATCGCGAAGATGGCCCAAGATGGCCTCCAAGTCCGCCCGAGATGGTCCAAGACGGCCTCCAAAACGGCCCAAGAGAGTCCAAGACGGCCCAAGACGGCCCAAGAGGCCCCCCAGAGGCCTCCCAGACGGCCCAAGAGGCCTCCAAGAGGTCCTCCAGGAGAGTCCGAAGAGGCCAAAATCATTGATTTTCCCTTGGTTTTTGAAGGATTTTGGCATTTGCGCCTTTTCGGCTCTCCGACGGCTCAAGACGGCCCAAGAAGCCCCCAAGATCGCCCAAGAGGCCCCCAAGAGAGCCCCATGATGGCCCAAGTGGCCTCCAAGATGGCCCCTAGAGGGCCCCAAGAGGGCCCAAGAGGCCTCCAACACGCCCAAGATGGCCTCCAAGACAGATGGCCTCCAAGACGGCCCTGGAGCATTCCAAGCGGGCCCCAAGTCGGCCCATAGAGGCCCCCCAAACGGCTTCCGACGGCTTCAGACGTGCCAGGAACCCACCAAGATGGCCGAAGTTGGCTCGAAGCTGGCCCGAGACGGCCCAAAAAGCCCCAAAGATCGCCCAAAGCTTGCCCAAGAGGCCTCCAAGACGGCCAAGATGACCTTCAAGATGCCCACGTGTTCCCCGAAGGCTTTCCAAACCGATTCGGGGAACACGTGGTCCGATAGCTTGGCAGGTCTGGCCTCAACGTTCGGCCACATAGGCGCTTCCAAAAAGGCAGGGGGCGGCGGTGATTCGCCGTAGGCGTCTTCGATCCGCCGCCCCCTGTCGATGCATCGCAGGGGTGCCTGGCGTGCTGGATTTGTTCGGTTTTGGTGTTGGTTCTTTTTCCAAAAGAACGCTCCCAATGGGTTTCGGCCCGTCCCGCCGGCCGCCCCCCAAGACCCGCAAGACGCACACGCCATCGCCCAATCCCAATTCTTCCTCCAAGACGGCCCAACATGGCCTCCAGGATGGTCACATTGGCCCAAGATGGCCTCCAAGATGGTCCAAGATGGCCTCCAAGTCCACCCAAGATGGTCTAAGACGGCCTCCGAGACGGCCCAAGAGGGTCCAAGATACCTCCAAGTTCGCCCAAGAAGCCTCCAAGACTGCCCAAGAGGCCTCCAAGAGGTTTTCCAGGAGGGCCCGAAAAGGCCAAAATCGTCAATTCTACAACGGTGTTGGAAGGGTTTGGTGTTTTGTCTTTTCGGCTTCCCGACGCTCCAAGACAGCCTAGGAGGCCTCCAAGAGCGCCCCAAGACGGCCCAAGAGGCCCACAAGAGGGCCCCATGACGGCCCAAGACGGCCCCAAGACGGCCGCAAGAGGGCCCAAACACGGCCCAAGAGGCCTCCAAGACGCCCAAGATGGCCTCCAAGACGGCCCCGAGGCGGCCCGAGACGGCCCAAGAGCCCCCAAAGATCGCCGAAAGATCGCCCAAGAGGCCTCCAAGACGGCCAAGATGACCTTCAAGATGTCCACGTGTTCCCCGAAGGCTTTCCAAACCGATTCGGGGAACGCATGGCCCGATGGCGTGGCAGGTCTCGCCTCAACGTTCGGCCACATAGGCGCTTCCACAAAGGCAGGGGGCGGCGGTGGTTCGCCGTAGGCGTCTTCGATCCGCCGCCCCCTGTCGATTCATCGCAGGGGTGCCTGGCGTGCTAGACCTCTCGGTTATGGTTTTGGCTCTTTTTCCAAAAGAACTCTCCCAATTGATTTCGGCCCGTCCCGCCGGGGTCCCAGAGGCCCTTCCAGGAGCGCAAACTCCGGAAAAAAATCCTCCCTGAACGGCCGTTTCGCTCGGGACATCCTCAAAAAAATCGCGGAGATGGCCCAGGATGGCCTCCAAGTCCGCCCAAGATGGGCCAAGACGGCCTCCAAGACGGCCCAAGAGAGTCCAAGACGGACCAAGACGGCCCAAGAGGCCCCCGAGAGGCCTCCCAGACGGCCCAAGAGGCCTCCAAGAGGTCCTCCAGGAGGGCCCGAAGAGGCCAAAACCATTGATTTTCCTCAGGTTTTTGAAAGAGTTTGGAATTTGCTTCTTCTCGGCATTCCGACTGCTCAAGATGGCCCTAGAGGCTCCCAAGATCGTTCAAGAGGCCCCCAAGAGGGCCCCATGACGGCCCAAGTGGCCTCCAAGACGGCCCCAAGAGGGCCCCAAGACGGCCCAGATGGCCTCCAAGACGCCCAAGATGGTCTCCAAGACGGCCCCGAAGCGCCCCAAGAGGGTCCCCCGTTGGCCCAGAAAGGCCCCCAAGACGGCTCCCGACGGCGTCAGACGTGCCAGGAACCCACCAAGATGGCCGAAGTTGGCTCGAAGCTGGCCCAAGACGGCCCAAGAGGCCCCCAAGAGGGCCTCCAGGAAGGCCAGAAAAGGCCGAAATCATTGATTTGTCTTAGGTTTTCGAAGGATTTTGGCATGTCCTTCTTTTCGGCCTTCCGACGGCCCGAGACGGCCCAAGAGCCCCCAAAGATCGCCGAAAGATCGCCCAAGAGGCCTCCAAGACGGCCAAGATGACCTTCAAGATGCCCACGTGTTCCCCGAAGGCTTTCCAAACCGATTCGGGGAACACATGGTCCGATGGCTTGGCAGGTCTGGCCTCAACGTTCGGCCACATAGGCGCTTCCAAAAAGGAAGGGGGCGGCGGTGATTCGCCGTAGGACTCTTCGATCCGCCGCCCGGTGTCGATTCATCGCAGGGGTGCCTGGCGTGCTGGACATATCGGTTATGGTTTTGGCTCTTTTTTTCCAAAAGAACTCCCCCAGGCGCGTCGGCCCGTCCCGCCGGGGCCCCAGAGGCCCTTCCAGGAGCGCAAACTCTGGAAAAATCCTCCCTGAAACGGCCGTTTCGCTCGGGACATCCTCAACAAATCGCGGAGATGGCCCAGGATGGCCTCCAAGTCCGCCCAAGATGGTCCAAGACAGCCTCCAAGACGGCCCAAGAGAGTCCAAGACGGACCAAGACGGCCCAAGAGGCCCCCGAAAGGCCTCCCAGACGGCCCAAGAGGTCGAAAGTGACTATGGTAAGTCAAATAGCATCCGATTCCATGGGAATCGGATGGCAAATAGCGTCCGGCATCGTACTGAGGTTGTTCAGTAAGAGGAATGGACGGATAAGATGGGATAAGATCGATGTAATGATCTTTCCAACACATAGCGAGCACAAGCAGTGTCTGGGCAAATAGGGCGCGCGTGCCTTGAGCCAAAGGCAACGGCGCGCGAGCTATACTCCCGATTATATATAACATCTCCCAAAGAGCTACCCTTAAAGTCGGGAGGGGAGGAGACGGAGAGCATAGCCGCGCAGCCGTTAGGCTCTACAAAGGCCGCGCGCGCAACTGTTTGCAAGAAAACGGTGCATACAGACTGGCCTAACACCAGACTGTAAGGCGAGTTTCCTCGCAAGGCATTTCACGCAAATACGAGACAGCCCCTTGGATGGTAAAGGGCTATCGGCCCGGCTAGAGGTAAGCCAAACGGACCATACCCCACCGAGCAAACGGGCATTAAGGCAAAGAGCCTGAATCGCATTGAACAGGGTCGTTACCAAGCGTGAAATGTAAGGCTCGTTTCCGAGCACCTAGAAGGGCGCCTCTGTAGTAGGCGCCCATACTGGCAAATTGGACCGCGGGGGCAACAAGGACAGACTAAAACTGAGTAGACTTAGGTTTGTTTCTGTCCTCGGGACCCCGAAAGGGAACAAACTGCTTCACGTCATACTTAAATGACTGGTTGGCTGACATCACTTCCAAAAGCAGCTCCCGATCGATGCTCCCCTTTGTATGCCCATCTGCGGTCATATCTCTAGTATCACACCACTGCACATGATGCACTATACCTATATCCATGAGCTCACGTATCCAGCTAATATGTCCAAGCAAGGTCCGCTCCGTCGGTATATTGAGATCCTTGCTGGATAGCGATTTGTAAACCGACTCTGCGTCTATGGTAAGGGATACTTTAATAGCTAGGCCCCCAACTTCACGCATATCTCGTAGTTGTCGTGGAGTCAGAGCCCCTGCCTTGAGCTCGTGGAGAGTGATGAGCGCAGGGTAACACTCATCGAGGTTGTGTGCAGCTGCAAGAGCCTCAGCGGCATAGTTGGACCTCACCTGCAGTCGGTGTGATTGGCATAGTCCGTCACAGAAATGAACGACGGATTTGCATTGAGACGAGTTTCCTCGCCGTAGTACATTGGCCCCGCGTATGCCATAGCCCTTGGTCTCATCGCCCTCCTCCCCTGTGAGCTTACGATACCCCGAATCACTGTGTATGTCAACTTCATTCGTCGGCTTCATCCGAAGGTGATGCGTTTCGGGCTGCTGATCAGCTTTCGCGTCACAGCATTCAGTCGTCTGACTTGTAGGTTGGTGGGCTTTGGGATTTTCTGAAGAGAGACCACATATACCATGAGCGAGACTTGAGTAAGAAGGGCATAGGCGAGGGCTCCTCGCAAGCTGACGAACATGTCGGCGATGAGTTTGGTGGCTTTGGCACCGGCCGCCGCTCCTGTAAGTTCTGGGTGTGTGATGGGACGTAGTTGTTTGATATACTCGTCCTGATCCATGATCACATCCCCTGGGTCATTCTTAGTGTAGCGAACGGCGCAGTTCGTATACGAGTGTTTGTTAAGCTTGCATTTGCCAAACACCTTTTCGACACGTTGTACATAGTCGTCTATATTTTTCTCTGGGCCTGTCATATTAATGTCATCGACATGTTTTGCCGTTAACAAATCTTGGCTGAATTCAAACTCAGGATCACAACATGTCGGTGTAAGGCCTATGGCTCGTGTGGTCGTACGAAGCTTGAGAGAGAACGCTCTTGGGGCGTCCTTTGTGCCCGTTCCTGGCTTGAGGCACCTGAGGCAGCGTCGGCTTTCGTCATGGGATGAAAAGCCGGGCAGTGCACGAAGTACCTGGGCACTTCCCGGTGGAAGAGTGAAGCAAACCATGCGAGTTCCCTCGCCGGTGGCATGGGCAAGTTCCTCATAGGTCAACCCCTTGAGGAACGCTGTGTCGATATCCATGGATGCTAAGATCCACTCTGGATGGCATGCCGCCTCACTTGCTAGGAGTCTCTGGGACTGCCTACGAGCGGTTCCCGAGAAGGTTTCCACGTCGAAAGCCCCAGTGTCCATAAATCCACGAAGGACAAGTCTGAGACGGATGGTTTTAACGTTCTCGGTACCTACCTTCACAAACTTCCCCTTATATACATATCTGGATGTCATGATGTTGGAAGCTTTGGATAAATCATACATCTCAAAGCACCGGCTATCAAGCCAGATCTTGAGTTCAGTGTACAAAGCTTCACTAACCTCTTTCGGGTGTGCTGCTATGTCGGCTTTGGTGAGTAGGTCGTCTCCCTTGACTACCACAGCACGTTTAGCAGCAGAGGATACATATACTCTCATCGTTGCGACCATATCAGTGTTGAGCTGCGCAAGTTGAGTCTGATCCAACACTACATTTGACATTTCTGATGCAAAGCAAACCCCAACATAGGGACCATATTCATCACTGTCAAGAGAGTAGCCCTCGTCAAGTGTGGTTGAGCATAGAGAGACTAGACACGGCTCTTGTGGTTCGGGCTCGTCTCCGAGCGTTTCCGACAATACGATATCTTCTTCGTTCACAGATGCTGAAACCAAAACACATTGGTCAGGCAGCATAATTGTTGGGACGCAGTAGAGATAATCGTCGGTAGTCGTCGTGGGATGAAGGTCCATACGTAACTCATCGCACCACTCTTCCAGCATCATGGCTTCGATATTATGTTCCTCATTATCTTCGTAGATTGTCGACAGACGGCCTTCACTTGGCGATGAAGCACCTGGGGTGTCTGGTGGAGGCCTGTTTCCAAGCGAGTCGTGTTCTCCAGACGTGGTGCCCGCGCGCTGATACTTGGCCAGGTCGCCGTGAAATCCTATGGAAGGAACATGAGAAGTCAAGCATTGGATGAGTCTGGAATGAGCGATACCAGTGATTAGAGAAATGTTCAGGCCAGTGCCCACACACTCATAATAGTGGAAGGCTGGGCTAACATCATTGTCGTAGTGGATCAGCGTAGACCCGGTGGCGTACTTTACTGCAGGTAGACATGACACACTTTTGGCCAGTCTAACTGCTACTACGTGTTCTACTCGAAAGTGATTTCGCACGAGATACTGCAGTGCAAGATGTACGCGCGGGTGAAACTTGCTGTCGTCTGAAAGATTGAGGTTCCCCTTGTAGTCTGGGATGTAGCCAAAGACTTTGGCAGGTTTCCCTGCGCCAAGGTGTGCCACATACGTAAGGATTGTTGCATGGCCATATTATCCATGTCAAGTTCCCGTGTAAGGAGGCATTCAATGTATAGCGCGTGACGAGCATCGGGATACATCACAATTACCTCACGAGATCCTGCCTTGATAACGATGTGTCCTCTTTCAGGCACGTTACGGATCACAGGGAATGGGCCGTTCCAGCCTCCATGATCGCCCTTAGTGGCAGTGGGTCGATGGTAGTCGACCAGATCCCCTGCTGAGTAAATGCGAGCACCCTCTGGAGCCGTTTTAGCCCTGAGAGCACGATTTGTCTTGGCCACAGCCGCGGCTTGAGTTACTGCTTCTAGGCTAACTTCCCTCACACGACGTTCTCGTTCATGGCCTGACGTCTCGGGTCCCTTGGGAAAGTCAAGGGTGTCGAGGTCAGGAAGAAAGGAGGGCTGGCGTCCAGTGCGTGCTTGGTATGGCGATACTCCGTTGTAAAACGTGAAGGCGTCGGCGACGAAGATGCCTTCAGCCAATACTCTAGTGAATACAACAGGGATGTTGTGTCTGTTCAGCTCTTCCTCAATCATGTGGAGAACGCCTCTGAGAATACCGTTTCGTGACTCGATTGAAGTCGCGCGTTGGCCAGGCGCTCGGATACGGAGTGCTGTACCCTTGTTCGCCATCATGGCCTTAGCGGTATCATTGTTGAGGGCGCCTTCTCCATCTGAGTACAAGACTTTGAAGGGTCCACGATAGGCAATCCAGCAGTAGTGGCAGGCGTCGAGTATAGCATCACGTTCTCTGTCGGAAATATCTTGGCCTGCTGCCAGGCGGACACAACGATCCATAATGTGGAATACGGTTCGTTTCTTGTAAAACATGAGATCCATTTCGCCTTCATCGAGCCAATTTCCAGGAAGGCTCACCGAAGGTAATGTTGAGTTTCCTGGACGTTCCCATGCTCTGCATTCCCGACAGGTGTCGCAAACTTCTTTGATCATATTCAGTCGAACGTTGTCCAGTCCCACTTTGTCTAGGATTAGCCTCATCTTGGGTTCCTTCGCATGATACCACCGTAGGTGCAATTTACGGAGTTCCTTTTTTAATAACATGAGGTTCATGACTACGGAGATTTTGCAGGCTGTGTTGGATATCAAATCTCGTCCAGTCGGGTAGTCGTGGAGCCCCCGAGCCGGTGGAGGCAAGAGGGTTCCGTGTAGCTCTCCGCAGGCGGTCTCCTTCGTCAACTGCATCTGGTGGTGGTGGTACGCCTTGTAGACGACCGCGGCGGGCCGCTACCTGCGGCGGTTCCCCACAAGACGCAGAAGGCGTGTTTCCACGCTCGAGGGCGTCTCGTAGCATGTCGTAACTGCTGGCACCAAATGTCGGATCAGCGTTCCCGAAGGATCGTGGTCGCGGTGGCCTGGCGTGTGCGCCTTGGCGGCCACCTGACGCTGAAGCTTGGCCCTCACCAGGTTTGGGTAAGGGCTTCCACCAAGCTGGCACAGTCTTACCTTCGGGGTCATGATCGTCTGGAAGTTTAAACGGTTCAGGAAAACGACATTTACCGGGTTCGGTATCGAGGTGGTTCTTAACACCTTTACTTCTCGTAAGATCCCTTTGGCATGCGGGACATGGCCAATATACAGAGATTGAATCATGATACTTGCACTGCGTAGGGTCTCTGTTGTGGCTAGGACTGTCCTTTCGGACATTGTCGATGCATGCTGGACATGTAGCCACTTTTGGGATGATACGATCGCCGATGCGTCTCATACCTTCTCCCGGTTCAGCTTGATCAGGAAGGTCAGCAGGATAAGCATGTGCGGTACGTGTAGGCGCGTTTCCGCGCGCAGTGTCAATGGCTTTCGCCAAATAGACGGCTTCCACAAAGGCAGACTGCAGTCGTCGAGTGTATTTTTGCGCCAGTGAAAGCTCTCTGTTGCACGGTTGTGCGTGCACATGCTGACCGTTGCATTTGAGTCGCTCAAAAGGTTTAAGAATCGTCTCGTCGCTGCTGGTGATATTTGTCGGCTTCTTAATATAGTCACCAGCCGTATCTTTGAGTCCCGTCGCACACTGATCAATGCGTACGGTTGTGATGCGTGGTCGGTTGGCAAGTTCTTTCCATGGGGAAATGTCATCCACCCATGCTCCTGTAGGTTGTTCGCGTATAAACCACCTCCGTGTATCATCTTGAGTAACAGCAATTTTACCACAGTAAGCTATGTGTGGTAAATATTATTTGCGGTGCTGTTCCCAAGTATTGTGGTTGACTTTGTAGTTGTAGTAGGATGGTGGTCCTGTGGTGCGGCAACTGGGTTGTAGCATGGCAACTCGTACGTAGCATATTGCGAAGTAGTGATCTACAGCCCGCTGCACCGAGGGGTCTCCCAGGTCGACACATGTGGTCTTGTCTAAGTTGCCTCCTGAGGAGAGTCCCCTTGAGAAGGCAAGCTCTGAAATGCCGCCCTCACCGCCGCAAAGCTCCAACATATCCACGCAGTTGTTATGACCATGGCATAGAGTAGCGACTACGCTGTATATGTCAGCGCGTGTGTCGGGCATAGATGCGGGGAGGGTAAGGAACAGGTCATCATCCTCATCGGAGCTTATCAGCTCAGTAGGGACGTCAGTGCTCCAGGTCGCCATAAGATCCTGTCCGAATCCTGACAAGTCGTCGCCGCAATCGTCGTTTCAGTCTTCAACGTGCTTTTTGATGCGGCGAGGCTTGATGCCTGCTTCCTTTTCAGCTTTGAGCCTTTCCCTCTGCTTGATACGCGATTCCGTAGGTAAGACTTGCTCGTCTTGTTCGCCGGTCTGTGCGCCCATCGTCGCGGTGGAGTGGGTACATGCGTCAATCGCCAGAGTCGGGAGGGGGAGAAGACAGTCATCTATGATGACGCGTTTAGGTTTCTGTGGTGATTGAGTAGGCTCGCTTCCGAGCAAGACCGGTTCCTCGGGTTGCCAATACAACCGTGTGCTGATGTTGGCAACCCCTGCAGGTAGTGATGCATGCCAATCATATCCTGTTGGTTGATCGGCTACTGCGATATCCTGAATAACCGCATTGGTATCCAGGTTAATTGTTACACGTCGGATAACATCAGACCATTTCGGTCCTCCCTTGTTGGTCGTCACGTAGTGATGGATGTTGTGGTCCGTACGTGTATAGGTATTCAAGAATATAGGCACGTTTCCGTGCGTAGTGGTGCTTCCCCGGATTTTGTCGTTAAGATGACGGATGAGTGTAGTCCGTGTCTGAGCTCGCCATTCGGCATGTCGTACCGTTTGGCCGTACCAATCCAACACATGTTGTGGTATCGCCAATTTGCACGTACATGCCCACAGCTTAGAATTAATCGGTATTGATGTAGCTACCTGCATATAAGTACCACTCGGTGTACTGTCTTGCATATTGAACCGAATACCGAAATGACACAAACGCATCCGTATAACTGACAACTTAAGATGTTCTAGAGCATCACGTACTGGAGATAACTTTCAAACATATCCTAGGGGACCAAACATTATGATTTGCATACGGAGTTTCCTGGCTTTTATCAAAAGGTTTTGGATACGTGACCTATGTGGGGCCACTCTCTTCCCTGGAGCTCGTACATGCCAGTCACCCGGGGTACTAATCCATATGAGAGTGTAATCTCCACTGATCACCGCACCCAGGTAATCTGTGCCCACAGTCGTCATAAGCTCATTGTGGGAAATACGATCACAAATATAATCTCGGGTGCGGAGGTCGGCGCAAGCCTCTCTCGTATCTTCAATGACAAAAGCTCTTTTGCTAAGGCAGGTTGCCCCGCTGTCCTTGTTACCCCCCGGCTTTTCGGCCATCAGGCAAGACGACGAGGGGGCGGCGTCGCCCTGCCATCTTCAAGAAAAAGAAGATGGGCCTGCAATGTCTGCCATCATCTGGGCTTCCCTCAGATGCTGGAGCTCAGCGCTGCAGCGCACCGTGGCCTCAGAGGCGGATTGCTCCGCAGATGCCGCCAGCATGGATGGATTATCCATCAGCTGCTTCAGCACGCCCTTGGACCTTGCGTCACTGACTGTCTGCAGCTCACGGTTCGTGTACCCCATCACTATCTTCCGGCGGGACCGTACAGCGTCCATGGGTACACTTCCACCATGCTGGGCCAGTGTCCTGGCTACGAAGCAATCGAACGTCTCAAGATCGTCGATGCTATCGCCTCTCATCATAGCTTTGGCGAGCGTCTCCATCAACCCCTGAGGCAGGTTCCCCTGCAATTGTTTGCGCTCCTGCGCCGGGGTCGGCTCGCCCGTCAGCACCGTCTGAAATGACGTGCTGCTTGAGCTCGAGGCGGGTTGCCCTGCAGCTCCAAATCGATCACACCTGATCGACAGATGCCCTGATGGCAGCTTCGTCGTCGGCATGATCTTGGAGCCCTCGGGGAGCTCCATCTTGACCTGTCCCTTCCCAGGGAATATCAGCTTCTCCTGGCCTCGCTCAAGCACAATAATAGCGCGCTTGTCCTGCATACTATCGAGGCCAAGGATGGCTGGCAGGTCTCTGCCACAGCCTGACACAATGTTCGTCTTGTACGAATCGAGCTGGGTCGAGCCCTGGCACTCGCAGGCAATACTGAAGGTGCCTACGGTATCCGCTGGGGCCGACCCTTCGCCCACCCCGTTGATGTTCAGACGAGAACGGGGTTCGAATGTACAAGAACGGCCATGTGCCTCAGCAGCCTGGACAAACTTGCGGCTCGTGTTTTCTCCCATTATGTTGATCTTCGAGCCTACATCGATGAGGATAGAGTTCCCACCATCGTCCAAGAAAGTCTTACTCGGCTGCTTGATGTGCACTGTTTCTGAAGTGCCAACTGTGCCATCCGGCGGGTTTCCCCGCGATTCATGTGCACTGACAGGCGGGTTTCCCCGCACTACGCTGGCACCCGGTCTGCCTTCGGCCATACGTGCCAGGTCAATGCACTGGAAGTACGACACGTTCTGAGCATGAGTGCCACGCTCCTCCCGCACGTATGTTCTTATATTGCTCGCGGGTGGTGCGTCTCGTCAGCGTCAGATACGAATGAAGGGCGATGTCCTGAAACCCCTCATTCGTGAGGTGATCCCTGCACTGCAACCACTCATCGAACTCCTCGTTCGTAGCTGAGAAATCGACGGCCCTGGCTGCTGTTGCTGCTGTTGCCACTGAGGAATCTGAGAGGTCCAACGACGCACTCTCAGTCTCAGGATTATCGGCATCCAGCATAAAGGTTGTGTGCGCATTTTCCAATTGGGTCTGGAAACGACGAACACGCAACTCACGCAGCTGCTCAGGGTCCAGTGCCAGTTCTGCCCCGCCCCCACTCTGGGGAGACATTTGAGGAGCCACCTGTGGGGTGTTAGGCAGGTTTCCCTGCTGAGGCGCCGTCATCGGGATAAGCTGATCAAAGTATCCCGTCTCCATCGGCGGCCTCACCTCCTCCGGCAGGTTTCCCTGCTGCTGGGGCTGAGCTGTCTGCCTGTCTAGCATCCTGGCTGTCATCTCCTCCACCATGCTCCTCAACTCCCGCAACTCCCTCGCTGCTTGCACAGGAGCCTGAGTGCAGGAGCCGGTCCATGGGAATGATGACGCTATGATGCCAGGCGCTCGGCAGATAGCACATGGTGGTTGCTCAGGGTCTCCCTCGCGCTGATTTGCAACATGGCCCACCACATTTGGATTCCAGCACTCCTCATGGAATAATTGATTACACCTCAAACGGTAAACGCTCTCCCTGGGCTGAAACACCTGTAGGCATACCGCGCAGGCATCTTCCATTCCAACGAAAACTTCCACATCTGCTGCTCTGGGATATACCCGCCGCTGTCTCTCCAGGACCGTCTCGGAGTGCATGAAGGTCGCTGGAGGATCCCCTGCTGGATCTAGCACCTCCGACACTACGGCAGCCACAACTGGAGGAGCTGCTGACACGGAGGCTGTAGGCGTCACAGCGGGCGAGTTTCCTCGCGTGGGTGAGCCTCTGTTCCTCGCAACCTCAAGCGCGGCTGCACGTGACTGATCACGCACGTTCTGCACGGCCTGTCTGCGCCTAAAGCACGCCTGTTGGGTGTGGTATGTCTGTCTGATATAATCAGGCACACCTCTACTGCCAGAAGATATCGAATGGGCAGCAGGCTGGACAGCCACATCTGGCGTCGTCGGCGCAGGCATGAAGGCCATGCGCGGATACATGGACTGATCACTACAGCGCACGTTTGTGAGGCTGTGGAATTGATCCGCCATCTCGCGAACAAACTTGTTCGGAACTCTGGACCCATCAGGGTACAGCTCCGGATTCATGCGTGCTGGCGATGGTCTCTGGCCCTGGGCCATGCTCGGGTGAGCATTGAAGGCTGGGATGAAGGCTCGCTGCCGAGCAGGATCCCTTGGATTGGGACCCTCAAGCTCCCAGGGCCAGGCCGGCCTCCACCTCTGGCCACTCGGGTGAGGCAGGCTGTGACTCTGCACCTGTTGCACAGCAGCTGCCACCCTTGCACGGTAGTCTTCAGGCACACCAGCGACAGTGGTTTGTCCAGCAAACGGTCGATGATGGCTTGGAGTGCCGGGCAGGTTTCCCTGCTGACTCGTTGGAGTGCCGGGCGGCATCATGTTCAGGAGAGCTGTACCATGCTCGGCCCTGGCCGCTGCGATCCTCTCCATGAGGGTGCCACTCGTGGCAGGGCGACCAGGGGTCCCGAACGGAGACTGTGCAGGTGGCGTCGCCATTGGGGTCATGCCCCTCGGTGTGTGCATACTATGCGAGGGGCTACCATGCATCTGCTCGAATCGAGCAGGTTCTCCAAAGATGCGGCCGAACGTCTGCGGGTCTCCCTGCGGCTCGGGCATCTCATTTCTGAGTCCATTTATGGGCAGGTTTCCCTGCATGGCCTGACGATTACGCGTCGCCATGGCGGACATGGCTCCCTGGCCAGCGGCCCAGGGGTCTTGCTGATAGTCTATCCGCCAATTGCTCCACCTGTTCAGGATCTAGGGCGGCCGCGATCTGGTCCAGATCCGAGGTGCTGATGGCCTGCCAAGATATGGCACTAGGCCCTTGGCTTGGAGCGCGGCTTGGAGCCGCGCTTCCGGCCTCACTCTCGGTGACCATAAAGATTTGGTGGACTTCTGGCTGGTTTCCCAGCGCGGCAGGGCTGTAGTGGTCCCCAACTTCTCTGTGACCGTAAACCATAGAAGGGTCGACGCCCTCTTGGTCGCGAGACCACTGGTACCTGACACTAGCACTGCCTACATCAGTCCACCTACCAGGGGCCGACATTATGGCGGTGGAGACGCGTGCCTTACGATCACCCAGATACTCTGGGTTGCGCCATTGCTTCCCCGTGGCAAGGTCTTCCACGTGGGAAATGTAGTACGGTTCGATGATACCGTCATTTCCCTCGGATAAAAGGACTCCATTGTCAGACCAACAAAATGTTATTCCATCCTTCAAGGCCTTATGCCAGTCCACAAAGATGATGATGTTGGAACCTGGGCCCCACCCACTGTTCACACTGCGACGGCGAACCGTCGGCACAAAGTGGATGCGTGACCGGCCTGCCCCCTTTTTCTTCGAGTTGTGTTCGGAACGACAGGAAAGGCCATACCACATAATACATTCAAAGGCAGTCCATCGAGTACCACGCATGGCAACCTCGGGATATGGGGCCGGTCTCCCGGCAGGGTTGTCGCGTAGTACGATGTACAACGACCATGGAGCCTTCAGCGCCCACGAGTGCCCTTGAGAGGCCCGGGTGAAGATGTCGGACTTGCCAGAGTCCCGCACTAACACCTTAAACTGAAGGCGCTGTTTCTCTTCACCGTCTGGTTCGCGGACATGGACAACCTCCATAATGATGGCGGCCAGCTGGTCCACCGTTCGGCCGCATAGGTTCGCGGTGATGACTTTGGCCTCTTCATGTCTGGGATTGTAACCATCATGTCTCGTATGTCCGTGGTGCCACGGATACTCATGGACGAGCTCTACGAGATTAATCCAGCCATCATGATCGTCGAAGGTGTTCAGGTTCCACACAGCATTGTGTGGTTTGTCAGGCGCGTGTCTACACACCCTACTGAGAGCCTTACTCAGTTGCTTGAGGGTGTGATTCTTGCTCGGGATAATATGTTCTTGCCTGCGCGCCCTCGTGAATTCCTCATCCACCGAACGTATCGGTGGGAGCTTCCGCAGGGCAAGTCTATCCCTGATCACGGTCTGACTCCCACTGGTGAAGGATGTGTCTTCTGGGTGGCGCAGCTGTTCCTCGGGCGGGTTTCCCCGCACAGGAGCCTCAGTCGCCGAAGAGGCTGCGGCTCCCGAGGAGGAGGAAGCTGCAGCAGCAGCGCCTGGCGGGTTTCCCCGCGGTGACTCTCGGATGGCGCTGCCCCTAATCGTCGGCACCCAGGCACCCCTAGACAGAGCACCTGCATCGGACCTTTTGGAGCGTGTCGCCACAGGCGAGGCTGGCGCAGGGGCGCACCCTGTGCGCTCGAAAGCCTTAGCCTTGTTGGCGATAGACCCGCTGCGACTAGGCGGACGTCTACGTACTTCTACAGGTTCCTGAGGGGGCTGTCTGGGGTTGGATCTCTGCGCTGGAGTTGCTCTAGTCGGTGATCTCGGCGTTTTAGAGCGGGGCGCCTCCATCTGCACATCTGACCCAAGCTCCTCAGAGCGTGCTGTTGTCTTCGGTCTCTCCTCCGAAAGCGACCTCGGGGCCGGTGTTTCACTCTTAGCCTTCGGTTGGAGTGGAAGTGGGGGCTTCTTCGCCTTCGCCTCATTCATGTAGATATGTTGGGAGTCCATCAGCATCTGGCGAGTTGCCTCGCGAGTGCATTCCTCTGCCGTCCGTCTACGTTCCTCATCTGCCGCAGCTCGCTGGGCCTTCTGGTCATCGTTGTCCGTCGGATCTGGCCGTTGGGACTGGCTGGAAACGCCGGGCGAGTTTCCTCGCATTCCAGGAAGGTTAAAGAGCGCATCCTTTTCTTCCTGGGTCATGGGCACCAGTCCCCTCGGAGCCGGAGGGGGCTTAACCTCCTCGGCCTTCGGCCTCATATGAGCCGTGATCCCGAGACGACGATTGATCTCTGCGACCTCGTCTTGTGTCATCGGGAGCAGCGGTGGATGACCCTCCTTATGAGGAGCACGGCCTCTGTTCGGGCTCAAACCCTCGTTGAGCCCTACAGGGCATCCCGGCCTATGCTCCTGAAACGGCTCTGAGCATGGTCCACAAACTGCGTGAGGTCGGTACAGTTTGCGTGCTGCGATGACGTTTCGCAGCTGCGTTCGTACTTCTTGTATTTCACCAGCACGAATGTTCGTCGCAAGCTGGTAGCCACCGCGCATGGACTTACCCCGAGCGTCTCTAT
Source organism: Prorocentrum cordatum (assembly GCA_963575745.1). Lineage (NCBI taxonomy): Eukaryota > Dinophyceae > Prorocentrales > Prorocentraceae > Prorocentrum > Prorocentrum cordatum. The sequence continues at coordinate 462,348 of CAUYUJ010003525.1, read as the reverse complement.
AGGCTGGGCTGCCCTTTCCGAAGGCCGAATGTTCCCCTTTCCCGACGCCTTGGGTCGTTATAGGGAAGCAATTCGCCCCCTCGCCGAAGAGCGTGTTCCTTTGGGCCAGCTTGCCTCCACTCACGAGGGAGCCGTGCCTGCGGATGGGGCTCTTCTCTGAGGCGCGGATGAGAACGAGACCTTCCGGCATGCTCATCAGAAGAGGCTGCCGACGCAGCCTCAAAACGGGAGCCGGCGGGGGCTCCTGCGGAGGCTCCTGCGCGATCCCAGGCGGATCGTCTAACAGAGGCAGGTTTCCCTGCTGGCTAAAGCCCGGCGCAGTTGGCGCTTGTGCTGGTGGTGTTGGTGCGTCAGGCTCGTCGGGATCGAAGTCCACCTCTTCCTCACCAGTGACCTCCATCATGAGGATTGTGGTTTCGTCCTCGCACAGCCCGCAACCATCACCCTCTTCATCTTCTGATGTAGGATTGCCAATGATGACGGCCATCGGCACAGCCGGGACGAGCAGGTTTCCCTGCGTAGCCGGCGTCTGGGCATCGCTTGGCTGTCCCGGAGTAGGCGGCACGGTTGTCGGCTCAGGCTCGTTGCCGAGCACAGGCTGCCCAGCAATATTACGCATGGCCGTACGATTGGGCCATAGTCCTGCCGCCTGGAGACCCCATCCTGGCGGAGGAAGAGCCTGGCCGCGCATGGCGATGGCCCTTTCAAGGGCCTCGCGCCATCTCCCTCTGGAGTACCACACATGCCTCTGCACGTCCTCAGGGTGCACGCTGTCAATAAGAGTCAAGGCTGCCAGCGCTAACTCCGAGTCGTCGCAGGCATCAGTGTCCTGCAGCATCCTGTTACCAGCTTCGATGCTTTCTTGACTCTCGGGATATGCTATGGTTAATATCTCGTGCATCCTCATGAGGGTTTGCAGTAGGGTGCGTGGTCCGTACTCGCCTGGAGCAAGCGAACCAGGAGGTATAAATGGGTCTCCTGGTACGCCCGCAACGAACGCTTGAGACTCCATTTCTATTAGTTCAGCGTGGTTTCGAGGATGGGTAGGCCTGTTTCCAGGCATGAGGTCGGGTGGAGGTTGGAGGTTGCGATCAACCTCTGAAGGCGAGGCCTCTACAGTGACGTCCTCGTCACTGCTCTCGTAGGCCATGATGTCGCCTGGGTTCCCAAACATCCAGTCGGAGAAAGATATAGGCTGGTTTCCCAGCGTTCCGTGATCCACGGGAGTGAGCTCGTTGTTGCCGACAACGAACCTGCGGAGGTACTCGAGGTAATACGCGTACAGTCCATGGCCATACGCCTCGAGATCGTCGACGTTGTCCACGCAACTAACCCAAGTGTAAAATATCTGTTCCATGGCCTCAAAACCCTGGAGGCTCAGATATTCAATAAATGGTTCACTTGAGCCAAAATGGACTTCGGTTGATCTGCCCTTTCCATTTCCCTTCGCTGGACAATCTCTCACAAGATGGTCGGTACTATCACACTCATGGCACTTTAGAATCTGGCCGTCTCTACCTCGCGGGTTCCCCCGCCTACCTTTGCCTTGCCTGAGGTATCTCTACGGCCTCTACCACGGCCTTTTCCCCCGAAGAATATCTCATCCTACTGATCATCTGAGAGCTTCTGGAGGAAGGCCGTGATGCCTCGTCCATTCAACCTACGACGACCCCGTTTACCTTTACCTTTTCCTTTGAAGCTCCTCCGTATCCTCCTCCTAACACGACGCACTGGTTTTCGTGCGAACCTCCTCCACCTCCGTTTTGCCGGTTGCAGTAACCAAAACAAGCGTTCAGCACGCTGATTATCACTTTCCATATTCATGATATCTGACCAATCTAAAGCTTCAACACCGTCTGATAATACAGTATCTGTGTCGGTGCCGGAGTCGAAATCGTCGTCTCCCAGGTAGGTGGATACACCGTCGGTTAGGGGGTTTGATTCACCCCATAGGGAACGGTGTGGTTGAGGCTCTCTGGAAGGAGGGCTGGCTGCCCAGCTTGTTTGTGGTCGATCCCCTGCTAGTAGAGCAGTGGATTCTCCAGGATCGTCAGCCCATATGCTTGAGGGCCCGTTTCCAGGCTGGGCTTCAGTGGTTAGGGTAGTGCAGAAATTCCCACTACCAGATCCCCTTCCCCTTCCAAACACTGATCCTATATTACCAGGAGACCGTTCTGATAGGTGACCTATCGAACGCATCCTCTCCAGCAACTCATCATACTGTTGTTGTGTTCGGGGCATTTGGTGATTGAGTGGCTGTCAGAGTTGCATGGCTCGCTGATTGCCGACGCCTAAGGCGCGGAATAGGATCGCAGTTAGTAGTTGGAAGTTGGGAAGGTCAAATCCCACCGACTGTGCCTCAAGTCGGGCCATTTCGAATCGGGTGAGGGTGACATCGATTCGTTCTCCGTGAGGCACATGAAAGTCGATGAGTTGCGTGCCGGAAGTGAGCTGGCGCTCATCTTCCAGGCGCTCGAACTTCATGCTTAGGAGGAACATGATGTAGGTCACTGGGTCGGTGTGGACCCCATCGATGTCAGCACCATAGTTTATAATGTCAGGTGGCACCCTCATGGCGAGTGTCCTCGCTAGGCCACCTAGGCCGCGTTGTATGGCGGCCGCTTGGGCCTGTCGCGTCATACGTCCACTTGTGACGTTGAGCCACGCGTTGACCTCATAAACGTACTCGCGGAAAGGTACGTTGCCTTGAGGGTCCCAGTATGGGCCATGTGTTTGCCCATCGGTGCTGTTCTCTCCACGACGCATGTGTCCGATTGCTGCCCCCAGCGCGAGCCATATTATGGCGAATATAACCAGCCCAAGGCTGTGAAGATATGGGTGGTTATTAGGCGCGTTGCCGCGCTGGGGTAGCGCTTTGTCAAGTCTTCGAGGCGCTTTATCTCGCGGGTCTCCCCGCATCTGCTTCAAGTACTGCGCTTTTGGCTCGTTGCCGAGCGGTTGGTAGTAGCGCAGTGATGAAGCGTATATGGTACCAATGTTGTTGTCTGGACGTCGTACCTCTCGTGTTGCTTCTTGCTCTTGGATAGATCCTCGTACATGTACTGGGAGTGGTGGCGCAGGGTGGTAGTTGGTCACGAAGATCGTGCCGTGTAGCGTGAGGATAAGAAGAGCAAGAGCTGACCACACGAGAGTGCGGCCAGCTCCGCTACCAAGTCGAAAGTGACTATGGTAAGTCAAATAGCATCCGATCCCATGGGAATCGGATGGCAAATAGCGTCCGGTATCGTACTGAGGTTGTTCAGTAAGAGGAATGGACGGATAAAATAGGATAAGATCGATGTAGTGATCTTTCCAGCACGTAGCGAACACAAGCAGTGTCCGGGCAAAAAGGGCGCGCGTGCCTTGAGCCAAAGGCAACGGCGCGCGAGCTATACTCCCGATTCTATATAACATCTCCCAAAGAGCTACCCTTAAAGTCAAGAGGCCTCCAAGAGGTCCTCCAGGAGGGCCCGAAGAGGCCAAAATCATTGATTTTCCTCCGGTTTTCGAAGGAGTTTGGAATTTGCTTCTTCTCGGCATTCCGACTGCTCAAGACGGCCCAAGAGGCACCCAAGATCGCCCAAGAGGCCTCCAAGAGGGCCCCATGACGGCCCAAGTGGCCTCCAAGACGGCCCCAAGAGGGCCCAAGAGACCTCCAAGACGTCCTCCAAGAAGGCCCGAAAGGGCCAAGACGTCCTCCAAGAGGACCTTCAAGATGCCCAAGTGTTCCCCGAAGGCTTTCCAAACCGATTCGGGGAACACATGGTCCGATAGCTTGACAGGTCTGGCCTCAACGTTCGGCCACATAGGCGCTTCCACAAAGGCAGGGGGCGGCGGTGATTCGCCGCAGGCGTCTTCGATCCGCCGCCCCCTGTCGATTTATCAAAGGGGTACCTGGCGTGCCGAATCCTGTGGCTTTGGTTGTTGGTTCTTTTTCCAAAAGAACTCCCCCTGGGGCTTCGGCCCGTCCCGCCGGCCACCCGGAAAGGATCTCAAGGAGCTCAATCTGGAAAAAATTCTCCATGATGGTTCAAATTGGCCTCCAAGATGGCCACGTTGGCCCAAGATGGCCTCCAAGATGGTCCAAGATGGCCTCCACGTCCGCCCAAGATGGTCCAAGACGGCCTCCAAGACGGCCCAAGAGAGTCCAAGACGGCCCAAGACGGGCCAAGAGGCCCCCCAGAGTCCTCCCAGACGGCCCAAGAGGCCTCCAAGAGCCAGGAGGGCTCGAAGAGGCCAAAATCATTGAGTTTCCCTAGGTTTTTGAAGGATGTTGGAATTTGCTTCTTCTCGGCATTCCGACGGCACCAGACGGCCCAAGAGGCCCCCAAGATCGCCCAAGAGGCCCCCAAGAGGGCCCCATGACGGCCCAAGTCGCCTCCAAGACGGCCCCAAGACGGCCCAAGAGGCCTCCAACACTCCCAACATGGCCTCCAAGACGCCCAAGATGGCCTCCAAGACGGCCCCGAAGCGCCCCAAGACAGCCCCAAGTCGGCCCAGAAAGGCCCCCAAGACGGCTCCCGACGGCGTCAGACGTGCCAGGAACCCACCTAGATGGCCGAAGTTGGCTCAAAGCTGGCCCAAGACGGCCCAAGAGGTCCCCAAGAGGGCCTCCAGGAAGGCCCGACGAGGCCAAAATCCTTGATGTTCCTTCGGTTGTTGAAGGATTCTGGCATTTGCGCCTTTTCGGCCTTCCGACGGCCCGAGACGGACCAAGAGTCCCCAAAGATCGCCGAAAGATCGCCCAAGAGGCCTCATCATCATCATCATCATCATCATCATCATCATCATCATCATCATCATCATCATCATCAGCAGCAGCAGCAGCAGCAGCATCATCATCATCATCATCATCATCATCATCATCATCATCATCATCATCATCATCATCATCATCATCATCATCATCATCAGCAGCAGCAGCATCATCATCTTAATCTTCGTCATCATCATCATCATCATCATCATCATCATCCATCATCATCATCATCATCATCATCATCATCATCATCATCATCATCATCTTAATCTTCGTCGTCATCATCATCATCATCATCATCATCATCATCCATCATCATCATCATAATCATCATCATCATCATCAGCATCATCATCATCTTAATCTTCGTCATCATCATCATCATCATCATCATCAGCAGCAGCATTACCATCGTGATCATTATCACTATTATCATCGGCATCATCCTCGTCATCATCATCACAACCACCATCATCGTCGTCGCTACCGTCATTAACATCACAACCACCATTATCATCACCATCATCATCACCACCATCATCCTCATCCTCATCAGCATTACCACCACCACCAGCATCATCATCAAAATCATCGTCATCCTCATCATCCTCATCATTCCCAACTCCACCAGCATCACCACCACCGTCATCATCGTCATCATCATCATCATCATCATCATCATCATCATCATCATCATAAGCATCATCATCAACATCAGCATCCTCATCCTCATCATCATCATTAATACCCTCATCCTCACCCTCGTCCTCAGCCCACCTCTGCTCCCTCCTCCTCCTCCCTGGCTGGAGAGGCCGCCGCTCCTGCTCCTGCTGGATCTTCTGCGCCTCGAGGCCCGCGCGCCGCCGGGCCGACGGATGGGGCATGCCGGCGAGGCACCGCCCCTTCTGCGACCCCTTTCCCTTACCCCTTCCCGTCCCCTCCCCTCCTCCGACCTCCCTCCCTCCATCCCTCCCCTTCCCCCTCCCCTCCCACCCCTCCCTCCCACCTCCCCTCCCTCCCACCTCCCCTCCCTCCCACCTCCCCTCCCTCCCTCCCCTCCCACCCCTCCCTCCCCTCCCTCCCTCCTACCCCTCCCGACTCCTCCGACCTCTCTCCCCTCCCTCCCACCCATAATTACACCTACACCTGTTTGGACGCCCGAAAAGGGGTACGGACAAAAGTGGGTACAACGCACAACCACAAATGTTGTCCCAAACCAACAGCGGCCGCTGTTGGGGCGGCCTTCTGTCTCAAACGGACACAGCCGAGGCGGCGGACAGCGAGTCCTGTTCAAAACTGAACAAGAACTGCTGGTGGGCATTGTACCAATTCTTTCTGTACCCATTTCGTTTGTGCCGAACCTGGTCCTTCTCCACCGCCCCGTTCAAGCCGCAAGACGCAGGAATAGGAGGACGAACAAAGAGAAAGAAGGAGGGAGCGGGTGGCCGAGGAGGAGAAGTCCCACTCCTTCTCATCCTCTTCCACTTCACCCTTCTATTCCTAATCCTCCTCCTCCTTCTCCTCCTTATGATGTTCCTCCTCCTCCTGATGAGCCTTTTCCTCCTCATTCTCCCCCCTTCCTCTCTCCCTCCTTCCGTCCTTTCCCTCTTCACTCTTCATGGTCCATCCTTCTTCTAGACCGTAGACCGCCCGAGGTGGGCGTCGGGCGCAGAGCTGCTGGAGAGCCAAGACCCAGCGTGCACAAGCGGATGCCTGTCGGATGGGTCGCAAATGTGTTTGCAACACATCCGAAACGTGTCTGACAAGTGATATGCGGCATGCGCCTGCTTCCCTATTGATGCATGCAGCTCATTCCTGGAACTCGACCTGGAGTCGCAAAAGCTTGAGACACATACAATAGCCCACGCAGTTGCGGATAAGTGTGAGGGGGCCAGGGGGTCGTCGGCAGATGTGGAAAGCCCGCCGCACCTTGCTGAAACACATTGCAATACGAGCCCACCGCAAGCGACGAACTTTGGTCAAAACCAATGCGAATGGGTCGTGGGTTGGTCGCTGGGCGGGTCACGTTTGGGTCGCGAGTGGGTCGCAGTGCGGGGCGGGGGTAGGTCGGGGGGCGGACGCGGGTGGGTCGCGTGGCGGAGCGGAGCCAGCAACTAGAGAAATAGCACGAACCCGCACCGCGGGACCACACTTCAGCCACGCACCCAAGGACAATGCAAGACAGTCTGGCACCCATCACCCTGATGTGCCATTAACGCGTCCTACCGCCTCTGACCTTGGCTTGTCTCGCAATCGACAAGGGGAAGAACCTTACGGCCGCGCCAGGAAGCGGCGGGCCCCATGTCGGCGGCGGCGAGGGCGGCGGCGAGGGAGGGCGGCGGAGGTGAACGGAGCGAGAAAGGGAGCCAGGGAGGGAGCGAGGGTCAGGGTCGGGAAACAGGCTTGTCTAAATTTGGTTGGTCTGCGGTTGGCCCGTCTCACCATCTATTACCCGTCAGTCGGAAGAAGTGTGGGTAGAAGCACGAAGCAGGAAGGCGTTGGAAAAAGACTGGGCTTCCGCCGCCTCCCGAAGAGGAGGGAAGAGGGACAACCACTCGACCCTTGAAGTCGGAAGGCGCCTAAAGTAGATTGGGATTCGGACATCCTGTAACAACTCGCGTGTAACGCATGAGGATCGCGCGAGATTCGCGGGTCGTCGGTGCCATCTCGGGGTGCAGCGGAGTGGCGGCGGAGCAGCCGTCCCAGGGCGCGGCTGCATCAGTGCGCGGCATGCGCGGAGAGGCCCAGGGGGCACCACGCAGTGAAGCGGTGGAGCAGTGAAACGCCATTCGGTGTGGCAGAAACGAGGGCGACAACGGAGACGGCGACGACGACGACGACGACGACGACGACGACGACGAAGCGCGAGGGAGGGAGGACGAAGGGATCACCTCAGGGTAGTCAGAGTCACGTCACACACTTTCTAACACCATCCAGCTCGGTCTCCGCGGACAGCATGCCGATCAGATTTGGCCTTCCGCTCCTTCGCCCTGCTCCTATCCCCAGCAGCAGTGCGTCTAGGTGTCCGAGGAGAGGCATGCTGATGGCATTTGCCCTTTCAACCCTTCCATCCTCCTCCTCCTCCTCCTCCTCCTCCTCCTCCTCCTCCTCCTCCTCCTCCTCCTCCTCCTCCTCCTCTTCTGCCCCCAAGGCAGCAGACGGGCGCTTCGGTCTCCGCGGAGAGGCACGCCGATGGTATTTGCCAATCAGCCCTTCCGCTATCCTCCCCAGACCCCCGAGGTCGTGATTTTGTCAAAACCGCCGAAAACCTCCGGGCGTGTTTTTGTTCGGGACGCGAGGAGGTCTGGGTCCTCCTCCTCCCCCGCCCTCCCCGAGCAACAGAAGGGCGCCTCGGTCTCCGCGGACAGCATGTCGAAGATGTTTGCGGCCTCCTCTGCGGAGACGGCGGGCGCCGCCGGCTCCGGCGCAGCCTCCGGGGGGGGAAGCTAGATGGGGGCGGGACAACGTCGGCGTTCACTGACAAGTTCTGGTGCAGAGCATCCCACCCTCCTCTTTCGGACAGGCGATGGCCATCTACGTCCTGGTGCACGGGCCGTGGAGATCCGACGCCGCTGGTCCTCCACCTCCTCTCCGTCCCCCTCATCCCTCCCTCCCTCCGCCACATCCGTCCCCTCCGTCCCTCGCCTTCCCATGGTGGAGAACGAGGGGAAGAGGAAGCGGAGCTGAGGACGGGGAGGAGCAAGAGGAGGAGCAGGAGGAAGAGAAGGGATTGACTGTCCCTCCCTCCTCTTGATCCTCCTGCACCTACTCTGAAATCTAAAATAGTGTATAGCAGTCCCTGCTGCTTTGGCACCTCCTCCACCCTCCGATGCTCTATGGAAGACGTATTCCCGTTCGATCGGTGTCCAGCCTTGATCGACTTTTTCCTCCCCACCATATCGTCCTCACCTAGAGGCCTCCTAGATGGGGTCGGAGTAGATGGGGTCGGAGGATCGCGCCGCATCGCCGATACCACGGCGATGTATCGGCGATCTATCGGCGATGCACCAGCGGTGCATCGTCGACGTCGGCGATGAATCGGCGAGGTCGACGTGAAGCAAATCGGGCTCCGCATCACGCCGCATCGCCGATGCATTGGCGATGCGGCGAGAACCCTCCGACCCCTCCACTCCGACCCCATCTGGGAGGCCTAGATCACCACACCTGGTGGACCAGGTCAGCATGGGCACGAAGGAAGTCGCGCTGCCTGCCTCGCGGTCTGGGCCGGAGAGCGCTCCTTCTCCAGAGGGGGGGGGGGGGGGCGGTACGAGAGCGCGAGAGTGGCCGCGCTTCGCGCCTCGCGCGGCGAGAAGAGCGACCTTGGAAGACCCGAGAAGAAGAAGCAGGCGGTTTCGGACAGAGCGCACCCCGCCCCGCCCGCAGGTCGTCGAGCCCACGGGTCCGGGCAGCTCAAGTGGGCCAAGCGGTGGCGGAAGGCGGCGGGGGAGGTTCAGGAGGAGGAAGACGGAGGATGGAGGAGGAGAAGGGAGGAGGGAGGAGGAGAGAGGAGAGGGAAAAAGGAGAAGGACGAGGAGGAGGAGGACGAGGAGGAGGAGGGAGGAGGCCGAGGAGGAGGCTAAAACTCGTCATCGATGTTGGAATACACCCTTCCTCCAGGCTCCCTCATCAGAGGCCGCTGAAGGGTTCATTGCCACTGAAGAAAGTGCGCCGTTGGGGGACAATCCAATGAAAATCTTGACGCGTGCCAGAACTTCAGCGCCACGCATCCACCTGACTGCTACGTCGTAACGATCCAGAATCGTGTCGGAACACCGTTCCTGGGGCTTCCACATTGCGAATACACGTAACTGTTGCGCCCAGACAATCCCAAATCGCTCCAAAACACTACTTCTGGAATGTTTACCGTGAGACTCCGTGAAACCCTTGCAATTCCTTGAAACGAATGTGCGCGGCGCCTACGCGAGAACCACATGTTGAAAACGGCCTGTCCTCAATCCGTGAAACTCTTGCAAATGTTTGAAACGAATGTGCGCGGCGCTGAGGCGAAAGCCACATGTTGGAAGCGACCCAACCTCCATCTGTGAAACTGTTGTCAGTCTTTCAGCTTCAGGCTCATCAGTGATACAGAAGTCTCGAGCGAAACGCCTGGCCCACCCTTCCGACTGGCCTCGGAGTGCCACAGGGAGGAGTTAATCACAAGGAAAAGGGGTGGAGGAGGAGGAGGAGGAGGAGGAAGAGGAAGTGCAGGAGGTGCAGGAGGAGGAGGAGGAGGAGACGCAGGAGGAAGAGGAGGAAGAGCAGCAGAAAGAGGAGGAGGAACAGGGAGGAGCAGGAGGAAGGGGAAGGAGGAAGGAGAAAGGAGGGAAGGAGGAAGGTGGAGGAAGAGGAAAAGGGAGGGAGCCGGGCCCAAAGCCTGGGGCTGCCCGGACTGCTTCTTCTCCACCTCCTCCTCTGCGGACTGCCCGAGCGTCTTGCCTGCCCGGGGAGGACGGGTCGGCCCAGAGCGAAGCCTCCGAAGGACAAAGATGGAACGAACGGTCTCCCCTTCCTCTTCCTCCTCCTCCTCCTCCTCCTCCTCCTCCTCTTCCTCCTCCTCCTCATCATCATCATCCTCCTCCTCCTCTTCCTCGTCCTCCTCCTCCTTTTGTCCGAAGGACAGAGGTGGAACGAAAGGTCTCCTCCTCCTCCTCCTCCCCCTCCTCCTCCTCCTCCTCCTCCTCCTCCTCCTCTTCATCCTCCTCCTCCTCTTCATCCTCCTCCTCCTCGTCCTCCTTCTGACTGCGGCTTCTCATCGACAGCAGGCGAAGAGACGTCGAAGACTGCGCAATCGACGTGCTGACGCAAGCAGATCTACCGCCCCTCGCTGTCTGCACCGACTGTGCTGGAACCGTCGGCACGGAAGAGTAGGAGGAGGAAGAGGAGGAGGAGGAGGACGAGGAGGGGAGGAGGAGGAGGAGGAGGAGGAAGAGGAGGAGGAGACAAGGCAAGGCAAGGCAACTCTGGGGTGCTTTCACACGTGCCTACTTGCATAAAATTTGATTTGGGAACAATAAATAGCACCTGAGTGGCATCAATGCTGCAGCTCCCCACAGCGGTTGGCGCTGCACTCGGGCCTCGACCCGCCCTGAAACTAGGAAGAGCCAGTGAGGGGGGTGATGGCACCGCCATTCTCTCGCAGTTAATCTCCGCTGGCATTCGACCTGGGACGTTGTTGTTTAGATGCTGCTTTCGGACCTCGGGCACAAAAAGAATCCGTTCGGCTCCTGAGACACCCCTGGGGAAAAAGAAAAAGGAAAAAGGGGGGGGAAAAAACAAACAACAAAAACTCGGATAATGAGAAGTCCTGAGGAGCGGGATCAGGGGGAGGGCAAGCACCAGCAGTCGCAGAGCTCGGGGGCGAGGGAAGGAGGGGGAAAAACTCGCTGCGCTCAACTAGGGCCCTGAAACGGGCTGAAGTCTTGAAAACGGCTGGCGCAACTACGCACCTCGCTCTAGGCGCACTGGCCACCGCGGGAGCAAGAGCGGGCCTGGCACTCGACGACGCTGGAGCAGCATCTCTCAGTCCAGTCCCCACTCGACTGGCACTCGACACCGTGCTCGGGCCACTCAGACCAGCGCCCGCTCGACTGGCACTTGATGACGCCATGCTATTCAAAACTGCACGCACGCCGTGGGCTGCACCAGCATCTTCGACGCGCCCCTCTCCACGGTACCACGGGGCGCTGGCCCGTGCTTACTCTGCCCCACTTTGCTTCAGTACGAGAGCAGCGCCGACTCCGGCTCGCCGCAACGATGGTCCACGCCGAAAGGCCGGCGCAGCTCCCCCCCCCTCGCCCCCTGCTTGCGCGTCGTGCGCACACGACAGAGACGCACCTGATCGGCCAGCTCGACCACCTGCACCTTCAGCACCACCTCGCCCCAATGCTTCTCCAGGGCCTGCTTCGCGCCGATGTTCGCCTGCGGGTCCGCGCCCACAGACTTGGTGAGAGCCGTCCAAACGTGGACGAACGGCGGCCCCAGCGACTCCGTCTCGACGCCGGCCTCCTTCCCCTTCTGGATCTCCTGGCAGTAGAGCACCCCCGCCTGCTTCGCCACCGCCACCGCGACCTGCTCGGCCGCGACCAGGTAGGTGACGAACACCACTCCACATACGTTTCGATGTTCTGCCGCGCTGGACAGGCGCAACCTTGTGAGCACGATGACGAGGTTCTCTAGCAAATCTCCACCTTTTGTTGCCTGCTCGGCAAGCTTCCGCCGCTTGTCCTCTCGGCCGCAGACCACGGCCGCCGAGGCGTTGATCGCCCAGTCGGGGGAGGCCCCCATGGCCGCGCCCAGGCCTCGAACGAATCACTCTGAGAGGCCCAGGGAGATGCGCGCGCAGATGCACCCGCAGCCGAGCAAAACCGACGAAGTCACGTAGAGGACAGTCAAGCAGAGCAGGAGGCACGACAGAGCAAAGATGACGCACAGCAGGAACTTCGCTGAATCCCCTCGCGAGCGAAAGCTCAAAATGTCCCTGACACGCCACACGGCTCGAGAATACAGCACGACACCCGCAACACCCGTTAGCCACTGAGAGAAGACGCCCCAGTTCACGACACCCATGTCGAGCGATGATGCGAGTGTGAACTCCCCGCTTATCCGGTAAGAACGCCCCGCGCACCGCCCCGTCAGCGCTCGGAAAGCAACATCGATACACACCGCCCCGAGCAAAGACACGGGGCGGATCATCAGCGGCAGCAGGAGCACCCCATCCAGGAAGGGGGGCTCGTTCCGACAGAAAATGACTCCGTAACTGTCGCACATCGACCATCAAGAAATCCTCGATTATCTCTGGGTCTGATAGGAGGAGCTGGCATTGGCCCCCCCAATCGAAGCCAGCAGCGCAGCCCCCTCATCTATCACAGGCATCGCCTCGAGATCCCACCAAGCTCGTTTGGCCCAGGGGTTCGCTAGCACATCAAGTCCACATGAAGGGGAACAAAGTGGGGGCATAGGGTAGGCAGCCAAAGAGGGCAGCAAGAACTTGCCCGTGGGAATTGGGGTGCCCCAGGAGCTCCTGGAAGCACCTAATGCGACGAATCCGAGCCTCAAGCTCAATCGGCACGGCGCGCCAATACTTTAATACTGGGTGGGATGCAGAACAGAAACAAAGGCTGCGCCCCTCGTCGCTTTTCGGGCATATTGTGCGACTGCAGCAGTAAGTCTAGCATACTCGGCTGGCGAAGGCAGGAAAGCCCCAATCCCTGACAGGGCCGCGTTATCGATTTTGCTGGGGACCATGCACCTGCGCGCACGATAGGGCACACCAGAGAGAGACAAGAAACTGTCCAGAGAATGCCATCATACGCGCGTAAGCCTCCACTCGCGCTCGGCATCCGGAGCTAAATCGGGACGAAATCGAAATCAAGCGAGCCTCAAGACTGACCGCGACCTGAGACGCCTTTCCTGGAATCGCAAGCTCACCAGCGCGGAGCGCTTCGAGAGCCCGCCCCGCACCTCGGCCGAATATAACTACGAAGGTGTCCTGCTGATCTCCGCGTCGCCGATGCCCGCGCTGCTCTAGCTCGCAAATCTAGGTCGGCGTTGGATATAGCACTGAGGTCGACCAGGCTCTCTAACGCGTAAGAACGTGATCATACGAGCTTTTTCGTTAAGTCGCCAGCATATTTAGTGAGTGGCAGGTCCTGCCACTCCTGCGATAACAACGACATCGCACACGCGAAAAAATGCAGGGGGGCCCACTGGGTCTGCCCGCGGTGCCAGGCCTCGACCGCAGGAGAGAGAAGCAATGAACAGAAGACCGAACAGCAAAGGAGTCGCCCATCAGGACGCCACAGCTGGAGCGCAGATTGGCACCCCGATCCACCAAAAAAAAAAAAAAAAAAAAAAAAAGCGCAAGCCGATACCTCGGCCCCCCTAATGCAACGGCCGAGGGGGGAAACATTCTGCGAACGGCATCCTGCATTCCGTGCCACGCACTACCCAGAAACATCGGCCAGGTCGCGGCAATTGGTCAAATGCTGTCCCCCAGCATTCTGGCACACAGATCCGCTGATGTTCTGGGCCAGCAGCGCTCCTGCGTGGCGCCCGCGCGCCTCGAAGCCGCGACCCCGGTCGCTCGCCGCCCCCCCCGCACCCACCCACCCCCACCCCCATCCCGCCGCCCCCCACCCCGCCCCACCCGCCCACCCCGCCGGGCCATCGCCCCACCCATCCATATCTTTCCCACAGGGCCCAGCAGACGAATCCACCTGGCCTGACCCCCCTTGCGCGGGATCGGCGCACCGCTGCTGCGACGTCAGCGAATGGGGAGGCGGGGGGAGCCTTCAATGGGCACAAAACTGTCGAACAAAGCTTCACTGAAGAGAGGGGCCTCAACGCGCGCTGTGGAGGTGCCGAGACCCACACCTCACCTACAGACCCCTCGACTTGGGCGGCACATCGGCCACCGCAGCTCGAGTGGCACAGCCCACTAAGGAGCAGCTCGTCGCTTGCTCGCTTTCCGGAGTCCTTTGCGACAAAAGAATAGCCAGCTGCCGCAGCAATCCTACGCGCGGGATCTGGCGGCGGCAGCGGCGGTCTGAAAGAGAGACACTCACTGCGCCATGCCTCCCAATGATCAATCTCGGTGGCAGCCATGCCGCCCTCGGAGCCTGTCTTCGCGAACTGCTCAATCAGCTGTTCGGATGGGTCGGCGACCCTACGCACTGAAAGGTAGTCCCGCTTCTTGGGTCCCAACCGGGAGCCCGCAGCCCGCAAAAGCCGGGGGGGCTCGGCGGCGCGCCTCTGGCGCCACAGCTCACACGCCTCGTCCACGAGCGCAGCACGTCGACGTCGACCTTCTGCGGCAAGGTAGGCCCGATTCGCCCTGGTGGCCTCCTTGAATGCCTCCGCCACCTCCGCCTCACGTTCCGCCGTTGGAACTTCAACCAGGAGTAGACGCAGATCCCGTCGAGGCGCAAGTCGCCGAAGTCGCTCATCAGCCATCGGAGAGCAAGCACGTCCAGCTCTATCGCTGAAAGTGTTTTGCCCACGTCTCGGAGAAGATTGTTGAAATAGTCGAAGACATCATCTGCAGCGCTCCTCCGCAGCAGCTCAGCGACGTGCCCTTCGTCAGCACGGAGACGCCCTTCCACCTCGCTCACAAAGCCGGAGCGGCCGAGCCCACCACGGAGGCATCTCATGAGCCTGTCGATGTCACAGCGCACCCACTGCTCACGAGCGGTGGGATGACAGGCAGGCTCTGGCACGCACGGAAACACCGCATGAACGAGCAGATGGTCTCGAATGGCCTGTGTGCGGGTGAGCTGGAGCTTCCGACTGACTCGGTGGAGAGGTCCAGCACTCCGCAGGGCACGAACGAGCGCCCCAGGCAGAGCAACCATGTCGATGTAGCTGCTCGCGTCCAGATTGTCAAAGTAGGTGTGGGCGAAGCCGACATGCATGTTCGCGATCTGCACGCCGTGGGTGTCCAGCAGCTCGGCGAAGAACGGCCCCGCCAGGTAGCCTCGCGTGGCCGAGGACTCACGGGCAACGTCACGGCCGCCGAAGGCCCATCGGCCCTCGACACACAATCCAGGCCGATGCCGCCGTTGAGGTCGGTGCAGACAGTGGGAGCGCTCCGCTGCGAGGCCTTCGCCAGCTGCTCGGCCAGCCACGTCATGAGCAGCCTCACAGTGCACTCATAGTTGCCCCAAGCCGCTGACGTCCGTGGCCGAGGGGGAAAGTAGCACACAATGACAGACAAATCAAAGATGCCAGATCGCGCACGGCAGTGGAGACCATGCCCCTGAAGCGGAGCGGGGGCGGCCTCACATCGTATGACGCGCTCAAGCCAAACACGTCGGCCCCACAGCACCGCACATCCGCCAGAACAGTTCGTAAACGGCAACACGTCCCACCCAGCCTCAGGCAGAGTCCTCGTCCCCATGCACCTTCGCCGAGTGGTCGTGCCGCGGGCAGTCCGTTGTTTCGTGCCCACTAAGGCCAGCACGTCGAAGTTCGGGGGAGCAGCAACAATATCTTCAAGTCGGCCCCAGGAATTCGCAGCCAGCGGGTTGTATGCCCCAACGGTGACAGGAAACTGCATTGTGGCGGCCAGCCACCGACCTACCTGCGGCGCGCGCATGTACCGAGGAAGGACGGGCCTACTATGGAGTGCCACGGATCAGCCAACTTGCATCGCATCTGGGCTGAAATGGCTGAGGATGAGGAGGAGGAGGAGAGGAGGAGTGGAGGAGGAAAAGAGGAGGAAGAGAAAAGGAGGAGGGGGTGGGGCGGGAAGCGGGAATCCGAGAGCGCATTTCGGGGGGGGGGGGGGGGCAATGTGGGGCATCGTTCCAATCGTCGGACAGCAGTATGCGCAAAACGGAAGCCCATTGCACACGCGCTGATGTGGACTCGGGGGCTCACAAGGGAGTGGGAGCAGGGAGCCAACAAGCAGCCGACGAGTTCCAAGAAAGGGGCGGCAGCCCGTGGTGTTGACCAAACTGTTCATGAGCTCTGGCGAAGCCTGTCAGAGTGCGCGCGCGAGGCGGCCACTTGGGCCGCAGAGGCGCACATCCAGGCGCACGGGCAGGACCACGAGGATCTCATGGAGCTGTACCTCGCTCAGCGCCAGACCCAGTCTCCTCCTCCTGCCGAAGGTCCCGCCAGCCCCGACCTTCAGCCCGACCAGGAGCCGCCCGAGGATCCTGGAGATCTTGGGGTTGGGGACGTGGGGTTGTCCATGGGGCCTGGGTGGGAGGGGTGTTCTCGGATGAGCTTCAGGTGGAGGCAACACCTGCTGCTGCAGGCCGAGGTAGAAGGCACGAACCCTAAGGCCCAGCTTATCCTCTTGTCTTGCTGTTGCGGAGCGGTGAGCTCGGACGGCAAGCTGACGGCGTCGATTTCTGGAGGGTGCTCAGGCCGAGTGGGTTAAGGGCACCCAGGATCAGTTGCGACCGATTTGCGATGGCGAGCTCCCCCATACGGAGCGCGGGGTGAAGCACTTACTCCTTTCCCGCCCACGCGGGATGCTGCCAGCAGACAGAGAGAGCATGCAGGTGCAAGCTGGCGCGGCGGCGGCCCCCTCCAGCGACTCTGCCCTGCCTCGTTCGACTTGGGGGCGGGGGGAGGTGGGTGGGCGGGACGAAAGGCTCAAAGCTTTCGGGCTGACGGTGAGGACCGCCCGCGAGTGCTCGCGGCGGGTCGGCAAGCAGTCCAGCGAGCGTCGGCCGCCTGGGAGGACTTCGATGTTGAGGAGGGTTCGGACGAGGGTGGTCAGGTTTTTCCTTTGAACTGCCTTTAGGGCCAACCCAAGCCAAGCCAAATCTCCTCCTCCTCCTCCTCCTTCTCCTCCTCCGCAACGTCACCCCACCGTTCCTCCTAGCGAGCTTGGCAGCGTGCTGCCGTGGGCCAAGGTCTGCATGGTAGGGTTACTGCGTGATAGTGTGACTGCGAAACTTCTAATGGCCCCCACCCCCACCCCTCGACACACCAGCCCGCCCTCCCAGCCGCCCTGGGTGGCCCGACGCCACCCTAAGGCTCCCATAAGCTCTCCAAAGCGTCTGAGACTGCCCAGGAAGGTCACCAGAGCCACCAAAATTACTTACGCTTGCCTCAAGAGAACCCCGGCAGCAGGAGATAAGCGCTCAACAAAATCCCAAATAGGCCTCTCAGAGTGGACCCTGGAAGCTCCAAGACACCCCAAGACTTGAGCAGGGACCGACCGTCCCGGCATTCCTGAGCTTACCACGACATGCTCTTAGAACCGCAAGAAATTCTAACAACAAAAACTACGTTCTGATAACATAAACCCGATGTGTTCGAACAAGATACTCTCAGCCAGACATGTTCTAAGAAAATTTCGTGGAAACCACATAAGGTTCTTAGAACAGTGTTCGGTAGGCCTATAGGCACGCCGGGACGTTTCGCCACTGCTTGAAAGACGCGACCTAGGAAGGCCTCGAAGAGCCAGAAACATGGATGGCACATACGTTGTTCAATGTGCGCTCGCTAACCAAGTTCTGCGATCCATGTGCGGTCTTCGAAAACCCGAAAAAAAACCGAAAACCCGAACAAGGGCCTCTTCTGAGGGGCCTCGAGACGGCTTGAGAGGGCCTCCCGACGGCACAAGAGCCTTCAAGCCAGCCCCACGGCGGTCCCAGAAAGCCCACAGACGGGGGGCCACAAGGGACCCCAAAGACCGCCCCGCGCGAGCCCAAAACGGTCCCCATACGGGAGACGGGAGATGTCTCGATGAGACACAATGAGCTTCGCGACCACGTTCACGAATGCACAGCACCTTGCATCCCCGAATCGGCAAGAAAAAAAACATCCTGGTGTATATTCAGCACCACCTACTTGTTAAGAATAAGAAGCAGTAGGGAGGAGTGGGCAAGCAAAAAAGGACATGAGCAAAATGGGAACGTAACGTTGAAGGGTGAGGGGACAATGAGGACAAACAAGCGAAAGTGGCAGGGAGAGAAAATGGGACGCTGGGGATGGAGGAAGTGGGGAACGGGGAGAAGGGGCGACGGGGAAAAGGACACGAAGGAAAGGCGGTAAATGGAGACAGGGACAGAAGCGAGACAAGGCGATTTCAGACAATGAGACTATGAGACTAGCTCGAGGTCGAACCTCGAACCCCACGACGGGCGCAAACAAGGAGCTAATCCTCCCCGTCGGAGATCCCGAGTTCATACAACTCTGCCTCCCGACGGACACACCGCTGTTCGCTGGCGAATGTCACGACGGAGGAGGCGTCAACAAAACCGCGCAGATTCGCAACCTCGAAATCGATCAGCGGTGGTGGCAAGGCGAGACCGTATCCACCAACCCCCGCCACGGAGCCGTCCCCGCCCCCGTCTTTGGTGCTGTCTAGCGACGGCAGCACGTTCGAACAGTGACGGTGCACGGACCTGGCCGAGACGGGCGTTGAGCCTGGCAGGGTACTGAAGCTCCCTGAGTCGGACTCTCTGGTTCCTGAGCCCTGGGCTCTCGCTGCCAGAGACAAATTTATCAGAGGAAGGGGAGGGAGCGACCACGATGGAAACCACCGCCGCCACAATTTCACATGCAAATCCACGACGGGCGAAATTCCGCACTTGTGGGGCAGCGTTTCCCACTCGCGCTCATAGCCCATTCGGCGCTGCACCCAGCTAAAGCAATTACGTGCGCCCAGTACTTCAAAAACTTACACTAGCAAGGTACCCTTATAGAAGGAAAGGTGACATGAGAGACCTGTGGAACCTGCAAGACATGTGGGACCATCGAGGCCTACTAGACCAGTTGGAGCTGTGAGACCTGTGGGACCTGTGGGACACGCGGGACCTGCGAGACCTGAGAGACCTGCGGGACCTGCGGGACTTGCGTACGAGACCCACGAGCCCTCCGGGGCCTGTAGAAGCTCTGGAACTTGTGAGACCTCCGGGACCAACGAGCCCAGTTGGACCAACGAGCCCTGTTGGAGGTGTGGGAACTGTGAGACCTCGATTTGTGGAACCTGCGGGACCAAAGAGACCTGCGAGACCTGCGGGATTTGAGAGATCTGTGGAAAATGCGGGACCTGTGAAACCTGTGGGACTGGAGAAACCTGGGAGACCTGTGGGGCCCGTGGGGCCTGTGGGACCTGTGAGACCTGTGCGATCTGCAAGACTTGCAAGACCCGTGGTACTTGTGGGACTGGTGGGGCCCGTCGGACCTGTGGGACCTGTGGGACCTGCGTGGCCCGTGAGACCTGCGGGACTTATGAGACCTGTAGGACCTGTGGGACTCGCTGGGCCTGTGGGACCTGTGGGACCTGAGGGTCGTGTGGGCATGTGGGATTTGTGGGATCAGTGGGGCCTGTGGGAATTGTGGGGCCTGCGAGACTTCTTGGAACTGCTGGACCTGTGGGGCATGTGGGTCTTGTGAGACCTGAGGGACCTGCAGGATCAAGGAGACCTGCGAGACCTGCGGGGCCTGCAAGACCTGTGGGCGTTGTGGGAGCGGTGGGACATATGGAACCTGTGGGACCCTTAGGATTCATGGGACATGGGAGACCTATGGGACTTCTTGGATCAATGGGACGTGTGGGGCCTGTGAGACCTGCCGCACTTGCGAGGCCTGCGGCGCCTGCAAGATTTGTTGGACCTGCGGGACATGTGGGATCTGTAGGATATGTGGGACATGCGGGACCTGTGAGACTTGCGACAACTGTGGGACTTGGGGGAATAGTGGGGCCCGTGGGGCCCGTGGGAACTGTGGGAATTGTGGGACCAGTGGGACCTGCGAAACCTGCCCTGCGAGACCTGAGGGACCTGTGGGACCGGTGGGACCTGCGGGGACTGTGAGAGCTGCGCTACCTGCGGGACCTGTGGTAAATGTGGGACATGTGGGACCTGTGTGATTTTTGGGTCCTGTGGGACCTGCAACCGCCGAGGACCAAAATAAGGTCCTGAATTATGGAGCCGCCGGGCACCCGAGTAAGGAATTTACTTGGGACCCCGGAAATCCTTATAAAATGCTGCGGGTCGACAGATATCTCACGATGTAGGACCATCCACCATGTTTTTTTGGAGCGGCGGGACCCAAAAATTCAAACGTCCCGGCATGGCCGTCGGAGGCCGTCAACCAGCCAACCCGCTTAGAGACGCGGAACTGTTCTGCCGAGACCTGAAGGCGACCCTGATGCCGTCGCCGCCGCACCTGCACTGCACCCGCTGACCCGCAGGCAAGCCCAAGAAACCGCCATGGAGGCGGGCATGACCCCTGACGGCACCATCAAAACCCCCGGGGAGCTCACGACGGCCCACGATGTGTCCCACAGAGCCCCAAGACGGCGTAAGAGTGCCCCACATCCCCCCAAGACAACCCAACAGGACCTCGTGACAAGCCCAACGCGGCCTGATAACAATCCGTGAAAGACCCAAGAGAGGCAAGAACAACGGACGCAGAATGAGGTTAAAAAATAAGAGGATTCACAACGGGGAAGGGGGGATCACGACGAAAATGAAGGAGTACGCCCGAAACGACGCGGATAAGCGCGTCACACGACGCGGCCATTGCACGGGTACGGGAGACGGTCTGTCGCGTGGCGCGGCTTTCTTGACGGTGCTCTACAACTCGCCGCGCCGAAGAATGCGCAATCGCAGTGCGCGGGACTTGCCGCGAACAGATCGGCATGACGCAAACGCCCGATTCTCTACACGCAACCGCGATGCGTATGATTTGTCAACGAAATCGCGCCCTCCAAGAGCCGACTAGGCTCTCCACTTTGAGGCTTGCGCCCAAAAAAACACAAGGAGCGAGGAGGAGGAGGACGCACTTGCTTCTGTCAGGGCCAGGATGATTCTCGCAGTGTTGCCACGCTCGCTCTGCGACTGAGACTGCACAGCACTGCGAGCCAACTCTTGAGAGCGAGCCCGCTCTCAGCACAGACTATCTTGAAACATCTGCCGCTTTGAATTTGCAAAATTCAACTGGCAAAGCACGGAGCGGGCTGGCTTAGGGCACGAAATCAACCGTTTCAGCCGCTAGGGCAGCGGCCAAGCGCATCAACAACAGCATTGCACGCTCTGTTACACCAGGTTGCACCTGCTACACGCACTTGTTTCTGTCAGGGCCAGGATGATGCTCGCAGTGTTGCCACGCTCGCTTTGCGACTAAGGCTGCAAAATGCTGCGAGCCAGCTCTGGGGAGCGAGCTCGCTTTCAGCACAGACAATATTGCCACCAACCGCCAGTATCTGCGACCTGGCGGTTGAAGCGGCTCACACTTCTTAGACGATTCAACAGTGAGCTCTCCAGCACACGAATCATGCACACACCGTTACCAAATGGAGAGGAGGCGAGGAGGGTAGGGTCTCTGCAACCTGGGTCCAGAGACGGCCGCATGGTGGTCTACCTTCAAACACCTGGCGCCGTCGGCCAGAGAAACGACACGCTGAGCCCGCGCAAGCGGCCGACAACTGACCGAGAATGTTTCGATCCCCATCCCAACAGGCGATGGTAGTAGCTTTACGCCAAGGTGCGGCAAACCTACAGTGCACTGCGCGAGTCAAAGAGGCGCGCTGCAACAAACGCACCATGGCGGGCTGTCTCCACAACCATGGGTTACGAGGGCTCTCTAGAGACACTATACAACCATGCTGCATGCACGCTCTGATTACACGCATTGAGATCTGCAGCAAACGGTTGCCTGTGCGCACTTGTTCAGCATCAGTCGGGCTGAGGCTAGGCAGACCTGCAGGAAACTGCCGAGATCGCAGAGGGCCTCCCAGCGATCCAGGTCTGCCTCGCCCCGTACCCGAGAAATTGGCGCAGGGCGCGCCACTATGCACATATTTTACACACGGCAACCTCGACAGCACATGCCTCAAAATGCTCTCTTTAGTTATGTCCAGATCACTTGCATCACGGATCTCAAAGGTTTCAGTCTTCCAACCTCTACGCCGCAACGAAAAAGAGAAGCCCTTCGCTCCTGCAAACAGCTCAAGCGAGCGAGGGCGGCTGTCGACAGGCTGGAGCGGCGGCGCCAGGCAGGCACCTGCCCCTGCTGCCACTGGTCGAACACCACGGCGCGGCCAGCGCACTGGGCGCCTTCCAGGCGGGCGTCGGCCTCGGCAAGCAGTAGTCAGCGCCCGCGATCCAGCGTGGCCCGCCAGCGCATCACCCCCGGGCCTTTCTCGCACTCTGCGACGCTGAGATCCGAGGCCCATCTCCCTCGATGCTTGAACCACGAGGGATTTGGCCACGGTGAGCCTGCTGCGGCAAAACACCGAGTGGCGCGGGATGCAGGGCGTCAGCTCCCAGCCGTCTAACCTTGTCAGGCGCAGCGCATTCCCGAACATGACATTGCCGGCCGCGACCGACCACGGCAAGGGGAGCTGCGCGGGGTCCAGGTCCGCGGCTAGCGGCCCCATCGGGCCAAGGTACGGCTGGCGAGGGCTGACCAACAGGGTGAACACGTTGAGGCCTCTCGTCGCGGTCGCCGCGCTCTCCCCTGCCACCCCCTGCCCCGCTCGCTCCAGCCCCTGGCTGACGAGCGGTGCGAGGACTGCCCCGGCCGCCCACGGCACCGGCTCGCGCATGGCTGGCGGCATCAATCGCCTCCAGCCCGGCAGCGCCCGCGCCTCGCGCGGCAGCAGCAGCCGGTGACCAGCGCGGGGAAGCCGATGGTCGCGATGGCCGACCGTCGGAAGCAGCTTGGTCTTGCTAATGGGTGGCTTCTCGTTGCTCCCCATCGCGTCCATGGACTCTACCCGCGCCTCCACGAGGCCCGCGTCGGTCTCCGTTTCGAGCCTGTGAGTCCTGCAAAAGTCGTCTAACTGCGCCCGCCTCATCTGGTAGTCCTGCTTGGTCTCCACGGCGTTGTTCTCCTGCCCCAGCGTGACGAGCCCACCGAAGACCCCCTGGTCCTCCTTGGCCCGCTTCTTCGCGCCCCCCAACGGCGCCGGCGGCAGGCGGCCGCTCCGGCGCGCAGGGCGCGGGCGAGACCTCGTCGATGGAAGACGCCGCGGCGCGGGCCAACACTCCTGGGCCTCCGCCGCCCAGCGCGACGGGCGAGGGGAAGGGGCAACCCCCACCTCCTCCAGCCGCACTCGCGGCGGGCCGCCTCGCAAGCGGGCCCACCTCATCCGCGCGAGCTCCAGGCGAGGCGCCCCAGGCGCGGCGGCGCCAACCGCCTCGGCTAGCACTGCTGACCTCGTCTCTCACCGTGGGCTGCCAGACCCGAGCGCGCCAGCCGCGCGGCCTGCACTCGAGCGCGCCTCAGCTGCCTCTCGCCGGTAGACCCCGGCGCCACGGCAGCCGCCTTCTCGGCAGGTGAATCGAACCACCGACTCGGCTCATCCAACGGTTGAGCTCGCCAGCAATCCATCTCGCACTGGCGCGAGAGAGTGGCCAGACAGAGGGCTGCCCACTTCGTGAGCAGAACGTGCACCGGATGGGAAACAGCTCGCCCCTTCTCAAGACTCAACGCACGCCGGGGCCGGCGATGGCGCTTCTGTCGACACTTCCTCCTCCAACCGAATAATACAGCCCTCAACTCCATAAAGTGAATCGCCCCCTCTTGCAATACCTCCGCGCCCGCGCTGTCCTCCAAGACGCCCCCCTCACGAAACTCTCTGGTAACTCTGGAATTTCGCATTGATCTCCACCGCCACCCCCTCCTCTCGTGGCCCAAAGATATCCTGAATAAACCCCAAATCGCCCGGAGCATGAGGAGGCCCTCGCAGGTCCCCCGCGAGCCCTGCGAGGTCGCCAACATCGTCTTGACATCCACGACGAGGCCCACCATGCGCCCCTGGCAGGGCACCAAGACGGACCTGCCCAAGACTTCCATAAATCCCAGCGCCGACAGGCCCTCCCGAGAAACCCGCAGGAGGATCGGCAGCAGCTCGGACGACTTCGAGGCCCGGCGGGTCTCCTGCCGGATCACCGACGGTGGGAAGGGCGATGCGATGGCAAGAGACATGGGATGCCTTCCCCTCTGCGTCGCCCTGACAGCCGAGCGCCAATTCTCGCGGTCGCCTCGCCTGCGCGACGCGGAAGCGCCAGCGCTCGCTCCGACGCCCCACCTCACGCACCGCCTTCGGGTCGACGTCGGCCTCCTGCACGGCGTAATCTCTGAGCGCGGCATTCGAACAGGTCACCCGCCCGGACCGCGGCAGGCTGAACTCGACCATGAACAGCGGCAGCAAACTCATCGCGAAGCGCAGCTCCTGCCTCACCGAAGGCCACAAGGCAGCGGGCCCCCGGCAGTGTCGCCCCACGAAGTCGCAGACCGACCTGAAGGCGCCCAGGGCCGGCCTGTTCAGCCGCATCGCGCGCGTGAAGTGGCCGATCACCTTCTCCACCTCTTGACCCGCAGCGAGCCTGCGCCGCAGGAGAGCCTTCGTGCCAAGCAGCAAACGCCAGCGCTTCGCCTGCGCCAGCCGCGCCTGCAGCAGCTGGACACCGCCCAGCTCCAGCCCCAGCGCCGCCACCGCGTTCTGACCCTCCTCCACCTCGCGCAACGGCAGCCCGACCTGCGCCATCACCGCGGCGGCCCGCCCGCGCGCCCGCTTGGTCGCCCCGGGCTGGGGCGACGCGAAGATCTCATTGTCGACGCACACCGCGCGCGGCAACAGCTGGGCGACCAGCTCTGGGGCCAGCTGGCGGGCCACCAACTCGCTCTCGATGCCGCCGAGCCCGCCGCGGCGGAGCAGCTCGCGATGCGCCTGCTGGGCCCATCGCATCGCCCACGGGAACCCCATGGGCAGCACCTTCAGACATGGGTAAATCCACGCGCCACCGGCCACGCCCTGACCCTGCACCTCCTTATCGCCCAGCTCTCGCGCCCGCAGCGGCCGCATCCCAAACCACCGGATCATGCAGTTTGGCGCCCTGAGCTCGTAGAAGCAATCGGCGATGTCCTCAATGGAGAACTCCAGCTGCACGCCGGGCTCTGTCTCAAGGCCCAACAGCGCCGCCGTCGACGCCATGTGGATCGAGGCGGGCCGCCCCGGCGCCTGGTCGACCGCCCTCGCGCCCATAATCAAGCGAATAACCCGACTTCTTCCTCGCGATGAAGAAGCCCACTTCAACATCTCGACGCGCGCGCTCGACCATGTCCTGCCGCGGCAAGTCCTGGACGAAAGTCGCGCGCTCGTCTCTGTTGCTGCGCAGGGTCTTATCCCAGCACACCTTTGCGGCGTTAGGGCGCACCTCATCAGCGCGACGTAAAAGCGAACTCTCACCGTCGATCACCTCCTGGCGATCTGGCTCCGGTGGCACCTCCAACAAGCTCACGCAGCCCGCCGATCCGGGCCACGAGACAAGATCGCGGTCGCACGGCGAAAGCACAGTGGGACCTTCTGGGCTGTAGCCCAAAGTGTCCGAGCCGAGCAACTCCTTCAGGGCTGCCTCGGGGCTGGGGAGGTCATCGGGCGGCTTGTCGCCAGCGACCGCCGCCCAGATCATATCCACAGCGGAAAACTGCGCCTCAGAAGGACTACGGAAGACGCGCCTCCGAGCAAAAGTCGCCGTCCCCGCGCAGGTCGTCGAGGGCGGCGATGTAATCGCTCACGCGGCGGCCGATGGCAGTATCACGGCCGAGCTTCTGCGCGGGGCGTCGAGGAAGGGCCCTCGACTCGCGTGCTGGGTCGAGCGGCGCCATGGGCAGCGGCAGCAAGTCCCTTGGCACCATGCGCCCCAGCGGCCTGTTGGTACTGGCTGAGGTCGGCCACCCCTCAGCCTCGCCCTTCATCATAATTTCCCAGGAGGAGCCCGCGCCAGAGCCCTCTCCACTGCCGCCTTGCGCCTCCTTCGTGATCGCCGATTTCCTGGCCGCCAACTTGGCAACCCACTTCATCAGCTCCAAGATCTCCGACGGCATCCCGTGGGCCTCGGCGCTGTACTCGTCATTGTTCAGTTTGTCCTCGTGCTTCCCCGTCGCGCGGCGCTGCACCGGGCCCCCGTGCCTCTTGGCGATCTCCGACCTCACGTCGAGCGTGAAGTGCGGCCCCAAGAGGACCCCGTCGTCGAAGTCGCTCCTCACGGCGCTCTCCGCCACACTCCTCATGGTTCGACTCCTCCTCAACGCCGAGCCGCGAATGATCGCCCGCGGAACGCGGGAACCGTCTCTTCAAAACGAAGACCCAACACCACAGGATGGTTGGGAACAAGACTTCTTGCGCGGTCAGGGAAGGAGAGGACGACAGGAGTGGAGGGAGTAGATGAAGGAGTGAACGAGGGGAGACAGAGGATGGAGAAGAGTGAGGTACGAAGGGATACCATGGATGGGGAGAAGAAGCTAAAGGCTAGGGAAAGAGAGGCGGAAAGGCAGGGGATGGGGGAGGAGAGGAAGTCGGCGTCGCGCCACGAAATCTGACGCCGAGAAGCCCACGGCCACCCCCGGACCCTCCGCGACTGTTTCCCGGCAACGCGCCTGGCTTCTGTCCGAGGTACTGCTCCGCCTTCTGCATGACCTCGGGCGCGGCCAAGACGCCCCATCCCAGGCGACCCCCTTTCCATGACGACCGCCGGGCCTCAACTGGACCGAATCGCGCTATTGCATCGGATCGGACACGGATTGGATGGCCAATCAACCGTCCCGACCCAGATCGAGATCAGGTAGCCTGGCCTCCGGCTGGCCCTGGCCGATGCCAGTGAACCGCGCCGAGACAGATCGAATCGGAATCACGGCACCAGCTGCCGAATCGAATCGCATCGAATCGGACCACCAGAATGTGGACAGATGGCCTGGGAGGGATCTGGAAGCTGAGCGGAAGGGGTTGGAGGTCAGCGCACTGGCCTGAGCGTGAGCATTTGGGCGGTCCCCGAGGACCTGGTCCTGGTCGAAGCCCAGCAGCGCAGGGACGCGCTGGCGTCCAGTCTGGAAGCCGTATGCTTTGAGGCGTCCCTCCAGCGGCAGCACCGCCCGGCACTTCCCCTTCGAGTGGACACCGCGACGGAGGAGGGGGAGGAGCAGGGGGAAGACAAGATAGAAGGAGGAGGAGGAAGAGGAGAGGGAAGGGGGGAAGGGAGGAGGACAAGGAGGGAGGGAGGGAGTGAAGGAGGGAGGAGTCCAAAGACGAGCAGCAAGACCAGCGCCACTGTCTGGTGCACCACGCTCCGCAGAGTAGCGGCGGCGATTCACACAGAAATTCCGATTCTACATAGTACCCACCTTGTTCCACCATGGCTTCTGGACTTCCGATGCTCCCTGGGCACACTCTGAAAACGGCCCTGGGAGTGGCCTCCGACAACCTACAGGTACTCCACAGGACTACAAACGAGACGCCCCCACTACGCCAAGACGGCCCCAAGACGAGCCAACACATCCCCAAGAGGCGTCAGAAAAGACGCGAAGATGAGTCGATGAGGGACCCAAGAGAGACCCACGCGGGTTCCAGGCGCGAGGGGGGCTGCAGACAGATCCCAAGAGTGTCCCAAGAGTGCCCCGAGAGGCGCCACGAGGAAGGCCAAGTGGCAACTGGCTGCGCGAACGTGGCGCCATGAAGGCGCAGCGTAGGGGACGCCGGACGGCATACGTGCCCCGCCCCGCCCCGCCCCAACTGGGGCCCAGAGGCCATGCCAAGCCGAAGCGTCTCCTCATCGAACTGGCAGCCCATCATCTCCCACATGAGGCCCTGGTCTGTGCTGCCTCCGCCCCGCCTGGTTTTGTCGTGGCAGTACTCCTGCGGGCAGCAGGGGAGAGGGGGAGAAAGGGAGCAGGAAGAGGAGGGGAGGAGGAGGCGTACTCCTGACAGAAGCCATTTCCCCACACACACACACACACACACACATTTTCGGGCGGTAGCGGCCTCGCGCGCAGCGACGAGGCGGAATACACACACCCCACCGACTGGCTTTGGCTTGGGTGCGGAGAGCTCTCGAGGGCGCGAAGGCTTGACCCGGAACCGTCCACAGCCTCAGAGGCAAACCGAGAGGGGAACGGTAGATCATCCTCGCGCCCCAGCGCTGGCCCTGGTCAAGAGGCAGGGCACCCCTCTCGGCTCCTGCAGCTTCCGCTCGGAGATCCACGTCTCGAACGCGTCGGCCTGATAAGTGGGACGGGCAGAGGAGAGTAGGAGCAGGAGCAGGAAAAGGGAGAACGGGGACAGGAGAAGGGAAAGAGGGGAGGAGAAGGAGAAGGAGAAATAGAAGGAGATGAAGGAGGAAGCTGAGATGGAGATGTAGAAAGAATGGAGGAGCAATAGCAAGACGGCGACGACAGAACTCATTGCTCATTACTCACCATCATCATCACCACCACCACCATCATCATCATCACCATGTCTTCCTCAGCAGCATCATCATCACCATCACCATCATCTGCAGTATCAGCATCAGCATCACCATCATCATCATCATCATCATCATCATCATCATCATCAGCATCATGATCATCATCATCATCAGCAGCAGCATCAGCATCATCATCGCCACCATCATCCTCATTAGCATCAGTATCATCAGGTTCATCAGCAGAATCATCAGCAGCATTAGCATAATCTGCATCATCACCAGCATGTGCATCGGCATCAGCATCATCATCATCATCAGCAGCAGCAGCAGCAGCATCAGCATCAGCATCATCATCATCATCATCATCAGCAGCAGCATCATCATCATCATCATCATCATCATCATCATCATCATCATCATCATCACCATCATCATCATCACCATCATCGTCGTCTGCAGCATCGTCATCATCACCATCATCAGCAGCAGCATCGACGTTGTCGTCATTAGCATCATCATCAGCAGCATCATCAGCAGCATCATCGTCATATTCGACCTAATCATCAGCATCAGCAGCAGCAGCGGCATCAGCATCAGCATCAGCATCAACAACATCAACATCAGCATCAGCCTTTCCATCATCGTCATCGCTGTTGTCTTCATCAGCAGCATCGTCATCAGCACAGACTGCAGCATCAGCATATTATCAGCAACATGGTGATCATCATCAGCGGCAGATGCAGCATCATCGACATCATCAGAAACATCATCAGCATCCTCGGCATCAGTATCATCATCATCATCATCATCACCATCACCATCACTATCACCAAGAGCATCATCGTCAGCATGATCAACATCATCAGCGGCATCATCATCAGTATCATCATTGTGATCATCATCAGCAGCATCATCTTCGTCAGCATCAGCGTCAGCATCATCATCATCAAACCAGCATCGTTGCCAGTACCGATTGCAGCATGATCATCGTCATCGATCGTCAGCATCATCAGCAGCATCATCAGCAGCATCAGCATGATCATCGACGTCGTCATCATCAATACCAATATTAATATTACCTCACGTCCTAGACATCCTCCTCCTTCTTGTCATCCTATGATGATAAGTATCGTCCATCAGTTGTCCTCCCCCTTCTTCCCCCATAATGCAACATACTCCTCCATACTCCTCCACAGCCTCATCCTCCTCCTGTTCCTCCCTCCCCCTCATCTTCTCACGTCATCCTCCCTCAGCTATCACCTCCTCCTCCTCCTCCTCGTCCAGCAGTCTCATCATTCTCCTCATCATCATCATCATCATCATCATCATCAGCATCATCATCATCATCATCATCATCATCATCATCATCATCATCATCATCACCATCATCATCATCATCATCATCACCATCATCATCATCATCATCATCATCATCATCATCATCATCATCATCATCATCATCACCATCACGGAGGACGAATTCCTCCCGAATGCGCACTCCGTGGTCGCCACCAAGGCCCAACTTGCCATGCTCAATGTACCAGCCAGGGCGACGTGCCGCATGCTCGACGACAAGGGCAACGTGTGGCGCCGCGCTCTGCGACGCCGAGAGAGAGCTGGGCAGTGCCGCCAGCCACGTCTCCACGTGCAAGAAGGGCCCTGCCTGCCAGAGGCCACACCAGGCCCTGCTCACCGAGTTGGCACAGCTCGCCCGCCAAGCCGGCGCCGATGTAGACAGGGAGCGGCACGTGCCTGAAGTGTATCGGCCCCGCAATGCCGACAAGGTGGCATCCGAGGGGGCCGCGCCCGAATATCAGGAGGCCAGCCATTCTCGGTATCATGGTGCCGGCGGCTGCGTACGCATAGTGGTGGGACGTGACGATCCGCAGCCCACATGCGGCGCGGCAAGTGCATGCGCATGAGGCTGCAGCTGCTGCGGCGCGCACAAAGCTGCAGGATCAAGCCACGAGGTATGGAGGTTGCCACGCTGAAACTTCGAGACGCACGGGCGCCTCCACGAGAAGTCCGCCACTCTCCTGGAGATGCGGGCCGCAGATGTCGCCGGCATCCAGAGAACGTGGCCTAGCGTCATGCTGCGGCTCTGGCGCCGGCGGGGCGGCTGGAGCGCGCCGCGATGATGGTGTAGGCCGACGTCGCGCTGCTCTGCCTGGACAACCGGGCGGCGGACACGGCGCTGTCCGCCCGGGACGATGCGTCCACGTCGCTGGAGAAGCCGACGGGTATGCGACGTTTCGGTGCCATTGCAGCTCTGACCTTGCCGATTAACTGAAGGGAAACAAAATCATGATGATCATCATTGTCATCATCCTCATAATCATCACATCAGCACATCATCATTATCAGCATCATCATCGTAATCATCATCACCATCAGAATCATCATGACCATCATAATCATCACAATCATCATCATCATCATCATCATCATCATCATCATCATCATCATCATCATCATCACCATCACCATCATCATAATCATCATCAGCAGCATCAGCATCATCATCATCATCAGCATCATCATCAGAAGCATCATCATTAACATCATCATCTCATCATCCTCACATTCATCATCACCATCATCATCATACCCATCATCATCATCATCGTCGTCGTCTTCTTCTTCATCATAACCATCAACACCATCACCAGCATCATCATAATCACCGTCAGCATCATCATCAGCATCATCATCATCGTCATCATCATCATCATCAGCAGCAGCGTCATCATCATAATCATAATCAGAATCGTCGGCCTCCTCCTACTACTCTTCTTTCCTGCTACTTTCTCCCCTGCCTCCCTCACCACTCCGTCCATCCCTCAGGCCTGCCTCTTCGGAAGCAGGCCACCGTCCTCGTCCCAACCCTCTATGGTCCTTCCGCCTTTTCTATCGCCCCACAAACCCCCACCCCCCAGACACGACCTCCGGGATGAGTTCGGGCTCGTTGGGCACCACCAGCGAATGACAGAAGGACGTCGTCGCGGCGGCCGCATCGCCTTCCCCCACGGCGGGCCGGCCCGAGTCACGAGAACGCGAGAGAGAGAGGATGGGAGAGAACAAAAGAGAGAGAGAGAGATGGAAGAAATGAAAAGAAGAGAGACTGGAACTGACAGAGAGAAATGAAGAAAATTGTACGTATGGCAGGACAGAGAAACATAGAACCGAAATAAAGAGATGGAGAGGGCGGTACACACATGTGTGCACATTCTCCAAACACTGCTTGCACTCATGGGGTGTTACTTGTCGTCTAATGAACTGGGCCTGCGCGTCGGTCTGGCGGCTACGAAGCGACGTCGACGCCTCATCGCCGCCTCGTCGCCGCCCGCCGCCTCGGCCTGCGGGTCGCTCTGGCCGCCATGTCGCCGCAGTCGCCGCCTTGTCGCGGCCTGTCGCCGCCCGCCGCCTGGGACGCCATGACGCCGCCGTCGCCGCCTTGTCGCCGCCCGCCGCCTCATCGCCGCCCTTTTGCACTGCGCTGCATTGTTTTGCCCTGCTTCGCTTCGCGTTACATTGTTTTGCACTGCGTAGCATTGCTTTGCATCGCTGCGCGTTGCTTCGAATCGCCTTGCATTGTTTGGAGTTGCGTTGCATTGCGTTTCATTACGTTGATTTCCATTGCGTCGCATTGCGTTGCATCATTATGATTGCGTTGCATCGCGTTGCATTGCATTGCGTTGCACTGCCTTGCGTTGCGTTGTTTTACATGTGTTTGAATTGCGCTGCGTTTCATTATTTTGCTTCGCATGGCTTGCATTGACTTGAATTGCGTTGTATTGATTCATTCGTTGCGGTCAGATTGCACTGCTTTGCATTGCGTCGCATTGCGCTGCATTGATTTACATCGCCTCGCATTGCATTACATTGCATTGCATTGTGTTACAGTGTTTTGCATTGCGTTTGCGTTGCAGTGCGTTGCGCAGTTGCTTTGGACCGCATAGAGTGCAACACTTGGATTGCACCACATTGGTTGCAAATGCACCGCGCAAGTTGCAATATAAAACTGCTTGGGATCCATGAGGGAGACAGAGACAGAGAGAGAGAGAGAGACACACATATACATATTTTTGCGTCGGCGGCTGGGTGACTGCTCTGGTGGAATGGCAACAGGGGACACGCTGTATGCTCATTAAGGCCGCAATGCACGGAAGAGGAGAGGGGCCCCGGAGCGACAGGGGGAGAGGAAGCCGGGCCACTCAGAGGTGCCGACTG
Source organism: Prorocentrum cordatum (assembly GCA_963575745.1). Taxonomy (NCBI): domain Eukaryota; class Dinophyceae; order Prorocentrales; family Prorocentraceae; genus Prorocentrum; species Prorocentrum cordatum. Next base: position 429,702 of record CAUYUJ010003525.1, on the reverse strand, counting down.
CGGCGGAGGGAACGCCGAGGTGGGAGACCGGCGCCAGCACTGAGCTGCACTGCGCTGCACTGAGCTGAAGCTGGGGGGGAGGCAGCACTGCGCTGCAACTGCTGGTGGAGAAATACAACGCAGCGAACCCCGACCCGGCCCAAGGCATGGTCCAAGGATGGACCGAGTGCCGAGACCAGCGGGCCAACGAGACGCGTGCAGGGAGAGGCACAGGCAGGGGAGCGCCAGGGTGGGGAAGCCAGCGCGCTGTGCTGCACTGTGCTGCGCAGAGCTGAACTGGGAGCTGGGGGAATGCGCGGCCCAGCTGACTGAGCGGCAAAAAGAAGGCAACGGGAGCGCCAGCACGGCCCGGCGAACCGCCAGGTGCGGCCCAGAGGGCAGCTGACGCACCGAGACCGGGGGGCCTCGACTGTGCTGAGCAGGGCAAGAGGGGGCCGAGGGCGAACCTCGGAAGCGAGCGCGGCGCTGCGTGCACGAGGGGGCAGTGCGGAGCGGCACAGGTCACGGTCGCCACTGAACAAGCCCGGCGGCGAGCAGCCTGGAGCCAGGCGGAACATGACACCGGAGGGCACGGCGTCCAACCGAGCAGCCGAATCCTGGCCCCGAGAGAAGCGAAGCGCCGAGACCTGCGGGCCTGCGAGGCGCAACCGCGGGGGAAGGGCCCGGGCGACACCGCCGGGGAGCGGACCGAAGCGGCCGGGACGGGGCGACGGACGAGTCGAAGAAGCCAAGACCTCGACCAGCGCCGACGGTGGGAACCCCGACGTCGGCTACGGAGGGGAGCGCCGAGACCAGGCGAGGAGGGGCAGCCCAGGGGCGCAGCAGCACCGACGGCACGGGGAGGGGCCCCGCCGAGAGAGAGCGCCGAGGCCAGATGCCAGACCGCAGCGGGCAGGCGGGCCGCGCCCAATGAAGGGCGGCAAGCCAACGCGAGCGGATGAACCCAGGGGCGGAGCCACCTGAATACCCGCACGCGGCGAATTGACAACGAATCGACCACGGCCAGCCACCGGTAGCCGGTGCTGGGCGGGCGGCTGGAAGAGTCAAAGAAGCGTCAGGACCAGACGCTGGTAGCCGGTGAAGGGGCCTGGCCAGAAGGCCAGGCAGAGAAGAGGGGCACAAGCACCCAAATGAGCGCTGCCCCGGCCGACCAAGCCGGCAAGGCCGAGGGGTGCCGCAGGCAGGGCCTGGACAGAACCTGCAGAAAGCCGGCGCCCCGAGAGGTAGGAAGCGTCGGCGGCGAAGAGCACCCCAAGGCGGGCGGGAGGGGCGGCGAACAGTCACGAGCAGGCGGCAAAACCAGCCAGCAGTGACGGGGCCAACCCGGCGAGGGCGGCCAGCAGGGGAGCCAGCACAGGCGCGGGCGGGCCCCACGCCTGTGCGCCATAGGAGGGCAAGCCCCGAGCAGGGGGGGGGGGCTTGCGGGGGGGCACAGGACAGGTGCACGATGGGAGGCAGCCGCGAGGGCAAAGAAAGACAGCGGGCAGGCCCCGAGCACGAGCTGGAGGCCTGCGGGGGGGCACCGAATAGGTGCACGATGTAAGAAGCCACGAAGGCAGGAAGGGAAGGGCGGCAGCAAAAGGGGCCACTGCCAGGGCGGGGGTGCCACGCTCAGTACACGTCGAGGCCGTGATGCCGCTGAAGGCTACCAGCGGTGGTTGCTGGAAGCTGACCACCGCTGGCGGAGGGTCATTGCTAGGCCACGAGGAGTCCGCTGGCCGCTTCCCTTTCCCGTGCGAAGGAGCACCCTTCCCTCTGCCTTTTGCGAGGTCAGAGTATTGCCTCCGCTTGTCAAGTTCGCGATACAACTCAGAGTTCCAGTCGACGTGTATGTCCTTCTTCCAGCAGAGCCTGCGCACGCCGTAGACCTCGCTGAGGTCAATAACGAAGCCTTTGCAGAATCCCACCAGCCCTCTGGGCGTCGGTGGTCTGGAGAGTTTCCTCTTCCAACCCCCTTCTTCCCCTTTCGGGGAGGGGTTTACCCCTCCCCCTACCCCCTCCCCTGGACCTGGACGGAGGGTTCCGCGGGTCGTTGGGGCGTCCAAGATGGCCCAAGACGGCTTCAAGAGCGAAAAGGCGAGAAAGCACAAAACATAGATTTTCCATCACTTTTGGAAGGATGTTGGCCTCTTGGGGGGCCCAAGAGGCGATTCGAGGCACTCTAGAGGGGCAGGGCTAATTGACGGCCCCCCTTCTTTGATAGATCTCGTCCAAGATGGCCCCAAAAGCGGCCCGAAGGCTCCCAAGAGCGCCCCAAGAGCGCTCCAAGAGAGCCCCAAGACGCCTAAGAGGTGCCCAAGAGGCCTCCAAGAGACTCCCAAGATCCCCAAGAGGCCCCAAGAGGCTCCCCGAGATACGGGAGAGGCCCCCGGGACCGCCAAGAGGCCCCAAAGACGGCCCAAGGGGCCCCCAAGCTCGCCATTGTCCTCCTCCTCGTCCTCCTCCTCCTCCTCCTCCTCCTCCTCCTCCTCCTCCTCCTCCTCCTCCTCCTCCTCCTCCTCCTCCTCCTCCTCTTCCTTCTTCTCATTCCTTCTCCTCCTCCTCCCTCTCTCCTTCCTCCTCCTCCTCCTCCTCCTCCTCCTCCTCCTCCTCCTCCTCCTTCTCCTCTCCTCGTCCTCCGTCCTCGCCTCCTCCATCTCCACAATTACACAATATGAAAATACTCTCCCACTTCCCCTGATGGCGTCCCGAAGATATCCGACCCCCCCCCCCGCGTACTGTTTTTTTACACACAGGATTCCCGGGAAACGGGTTTTCGCCTGCGTTTTTTTTCAAAATGCTGCTCTCGCTGAGGCGCCGGCCTCATTTCTGCTCCCGAATCGTTCCGAATCGTGCTCCCGCTGCAGCGTGGGCCTCATTTTCGGATCGGTGTTTGGCCTCCGTCGTTCAGGATGGCGTTCTCGCCCCAGCGCGGGCCTCTTTCTCGCGCGCCCATCCGCCCGCCACCACCGCGCCGCACCACCACCACCACCACCACCACCACCACCACAACCACCACCAGCACCACCACCACCACCACCAGCAGCACCACCACCACCACCACCACCACCACAACCACGCACACACGCACGCACGCACGCACGCGCACCACCACCCACTACGCACGCACACGCGGAGCCACAGGTCCGCTACGACACGCGTCCGCGGATAGGGAAAATCAGCGCCATGGTAAGGGATGGGAGGGAGGGGTAGGACGTCAGATATGACGCGAGCGCACCTAGCTTGTCTCCTCCCCCTCCTCCTCCTGCTCCTCCTCCTGTTCCTCCTCTTCCTCCTCCCACTCCGACGACGACGACGACGATTCCTCCTACGTCCTCCCCCTCTTGGGGCATATGGCAGCTTACCCGCCCGTTGTTCTTCTGCATGCTCCCCCGCTTCTTCCAAAACCCTCTTCCCCTTCGGGAAGTTGCTTATCACTGCTCCCTATTAGTATACACCCCCTCCCCCAGGCGACCAGCGGCCAACCAGGAACCATGAGGGCACCCACCACCATCCCTATCAAAAACAATACGGAGTACACGTTGCGGCAAAGTCTTCAGTCATGTTCGTGAGGCCCGCGAGCACTTTGTGTCGTGTTTGATAAGCGCGGCGGGGGTGTCAGCAGATTGCCTGCTGCGCGCCAGACTACCATCCCTGGCAAAGAACGATGAAAATGCACATCGCGGCTAAATCTGGATCATGCGCGGCCGCCCCGCGATCACTGTCAAGAGGTGGCGCATAGCCTGCTGTGCGCAGGCCCACCAGACAGAATGATGGGGATTGGCTTTCGACATGGATGGAGCGGGCCGACATGGTTACCGATGTGTGCTGTTTCGTGCGCAGGCGCACCTGACACACTCTGCACGTGCCCCGAAAATGGCGCACCTGGCGCGGCTGGGGTATGCGGCACACCTGGCGCACGCGGAGGCACGTGGCGCATCTGGCGCACCAGGCGTGTCTGGCACGCTCGAGCCCAAGGGGTGCCTGGCGCGCGTGGCGCGCCTGGCACGCGTGGTACACCTCGCCCCCAGCGTCGCACACATGGGTTCGGTCTTGGTTCCCAGTAGCTGTCCATCCAAAGACGACCGCTGAACATGCTGAGGCTTGGGTGTTACGTATGTGTTGGGAGGGCGGGTGAGAGTGAGCAAGACGGCTTGCGGGCGGGTGGGTAGCTTGACCCCTCTCCCTACCCGTTCACCTTTACCTGCACGGGGGAGGCGGCGAGGTGTCAGAGGGTCCTTCTTCGCCCAAGACGGCTCCAAGAGGGCCTCAGAGAGCCCAAGATAGCCTCCACGATCGCTCAAGATAGCCCAACATGGATCAATATAGCTAACAACATGCTTCCACGAGGCCTCAAGAGGGCTACAAGACGGTTCCAAGTGCTTGGCAACCTCTCCAGGACCTTGAGAAGCCAACATCCGTCAAAACCCTAAGAAAAATCACTGATGTCTGCCTTCTCGCCTTTTCGCTTCCGATGCGCTGTTGAGGCCTCAAGATGGCCCTAAGATGGCCCAGGAGAGTCCCAAGAAGGGCCCAGGGGGGCCCCAAGACTGCCCCAGGGGCGCTCAAGATCGCCCCAAGAGAGCCCCAAGAGGCTAGTTCGATGGCCCCGGAGGAGGGAGGAAAATCGAGGGCCCTCCCTCCGTTGATGATTGGCCTCCAAGATGGCCCCAGGAGGCGCTCCATAGCTCCCAAGAGGGCCCCAAGAGAGCCCCAAGGTAGCCCAAAGAGGGCCCCATGAGGGCCCCAAGGCGCCCCAAAAGAGCCCCAAGAGGACCCCGAGACCCCCCAAAGAGCCCCAAGAGGGCCCCAAGATGCCCCAAAAGAGCTCCAAGAGGATCCCTATATCTCCCAGCCCTGTAGCTCCAAGAAGGCCTCCGATGCTCCAAGATAGCCTCCAAGATTGCTCAACACCCTACTTCCTCTCCTCTCCGTGCACGCTCTGTTTCATCATATAAGTGTGACATTTCCTGGCAGCTCTCATGGGCAGGGCTCCTGAATGGGCTGGTGGGGATGCGCAAAGCATAAGCTATGTGTATAGATGCATATAGTGTATGTGAATGTCGATATACTTGAGTTAACGTGTACAACTGCATACATACATGCAACCACCTACATGCATGCATACATACATATATGCATGCATGCATGCATACATACGCATGCATACATACATACATACATACATACATACATACATACATACATGCAGACATACGTACATGTATACATGCATGCATCTATTCATGCAAACATACGTACATATATACCGGAGAGAGCGTGATCCACCGCCGCTTTACTGTGGAAAATTGCCAACCTTTTCCTCCGGAACCCGGGGGTTCTCCCCCCCCCCCCCTCCGAAAATCCCCCCCCCCCTGCGGCCCCCCCCCCCCCCCCCCCCCCCGCCCCCCCCCCCCCCCCCCCCCCCCCCCCCCCCCCCCCCCCCCCCACCCTCCCCCCCCCCCCCCCCCCCCCCCCCCCCCCCCCCCCCCCCCCCCCCCCACTCCCTCACCGGCAAAACCCACCCCCTTCCCCCTAAACCCCTCCCCCCCCCCCCCCCCCCCCCCCCCCCCCCCCCCCCCCCCCCCCCCCCCCCCCCCCCCCCCCCCCCCTCCTCCGAAAACCGAGCGGGGTCACTACGGGTTGGGGGGTCACTACGGGTCGAACCCCCCTCCCCCCCCCCCCCCCCCCCCCCCCCCCCCCCCCCCCCTCCCACCCCCCCCCCCCCCCCCCCCCCCCCCGGATCGGAAAACCGGTGGGGGTCACTACCGTTCGAACCCCCCCCCCCCCCCCCCCCCCCCCCCCCCCCCCCCCCCCCCCCCCCCCCCCCCCCCCCCCCCCCCCCCCTCCCCCCCCCTCCCCTCCCCCCACCCCCCCTTCCCCTTTCCCCCCCCCCCCTACTCACCGCCAGCAAACGACTCCCGGTCCCCACCACCGTCCGCATCACATCCCCCACTGGTGTTCCCAGCACCACCACTGTCCTCACCACCGCTGTCCCGACTGGTTCCACCACCGCCCCTACTGTCCCCACCAGTGGCCCCACCACTGTCGCACTGTCTCCGCTGTCCTCAGAACTGTTCCCACCACGGTTCCACTCTCCCCACTGTCTCCACGGCCCCAACCACTGCCCGACTATCCCTACTGTCCCCACTGTCCCACTGACTCCTCCGCTGTCCCACTGAGCTGTCCCACTGTTCCCACCACTGTCCCCCCCACTGTCCCCACCACTGTCCCCACTGTACCTCTGTCCCATTGTCCCACCGCCGTCCTCGCCACCGCCTTCACCACTGTCCCCACCACCATTGTACCCTCCACTGTCCCACTGTTTCCACATCATTCCCATTGTCCCCACACCACTGTCCCCACCACCACCGTCACCACCACTGTCCACTGTCCCCCCCTGTTCCCACCATTGTCCCCACCACTGTCCCCACCACTACCGTCCCCACCACTGTTCCACTGTCCCACTGTCCCCACCACTGTCCCGCTATCCCCTCACCACTGTCCCCACCACTACCGTCCCCACCACTGTCCCACTGTCCCCCCGCTGTCCCGCTGTCCCCTCACCACTGTCCCCACCAACACCGTCCCCACCACTGTCCGCACCCCCACTCGGTTTTCGAGGGGGGGGGGTTCGAACCGGCAGTGACCCCCCCCGGTTTTCCGGATCCGGAGGGGGGGGGGGGGTGGGGGGGGAGGTTGGTTCGAATCCGGGTAGTGACCCCCCCCCGTTCATGATGAGCAGGGGGGGGGGGGGGGGGGAGGGTTCGAACCGGTCAAGTGACACCCCACCGGTTTTCCGCAGGGGGGGGGGGGGGGGGGGGGAGGGGTTCGAACCGGTAGTGACCCCCCCCGGTTTTCCGCCAGCAGCGGTAGAACACGCTCTTTCATATACCGTGATACACATATAAATGCATACATACATGCATGCGTACATACATACCTGCATGCATGCAAACAAACAAACATACGTGCATGCATGCATACATAGATACATGCAGACATAAATACATGCATACATACATACGTACATACATACGCGCATACATACATACATACATACATACATACATACATACATACATACATACATACATGCATGCATGCATACATACATACATACATGCATACATATGCATACATATGCATACATGTATGCATGTATGCATGCATGCATACATACGTATACCTATGCATATACATGCATGCAAACATATATGCATGCAAAAAATATATACGTATATACATACACGCCTATCTACGTACGTGCATACATGCATGCATACCTACATACGTACATGCAAACAAGCAAACACACATACGTGCGTACCTACGTACATATATGCATCCGTCCATCCATCCATGCACACATACATACACCCATATATACATACGTGTATGCATTCATGCATGCATGCATGCATACATACATACATAAATGCATGCATGAATGCATGCATGTATAATTGCATACCTAAATACATGCATACATGCATGTATACATACAGACATCGCATAAATTGCATGCATGCAAACAGGCATGCCTCGAAGCAGCCATACATGCAATACATACATTCGCGCATGCACAGATGCATGTACACACATGCATGCATGCATGCGTGCGTACATACACTCCGGCGAAAAATCCCTCGGGCTCGCACCCGAGTCCGAGACCGCGTCAAGAGCCTCAGCCGCGGCGACGAGGGGGCGCATTGGCATCCGCAGGAGCAGCGTCTTGAGAGCAGGCGGCATACATCGGCTTCCGCACATCGGCCCCTCGTCATCACTAGAAACCGATCCTGGCCAGGCCCATCTGGGCCAAGGCCCATCCCGGGTCCAGGATCGGTGCGTGTGCTACATCTTCCCGCCGCCGAAAATCGATCCTAAGGAATGGCAGACTGCAGGCCGCCACTTTGAAGAAGCCTGCGGCTGAATCATCACGCAACTGCAACCGGTGAATTTATAAGATAGGGCCACGGCCTTGATGACCTCGCAAAGCCAGCGCCGGCGCTCGTCGCCTGCGCGACTCGCGAGGGCGAAACGACTGCCATCGCCCCCCAACCCAGCACCCGCGGCGCGCCCCGAGTCGGCAACTGCGATTCACAGTCACCGCCCCAGTGCGGCCTGCTCACGGCGAATCTTGGTGCGGGCAATGGGCACAAAGCAAGGCGCCCTCGAGCAAGCGGGCGAATCTCCGGCGCCCGCAAACTCACGGCGGGCCAGAACCCCGCATCCGCGCACGGCGAGGGGCCGGGGGGCCTGGAGGAGGAGGAGGAGGAGGAGGAGGAGGAGGAGGAGGAGGAGGAGGAGGAGGAGGAGGAGGAGGAAGGGAGGAGGAGGAGGAGGAGGAGGAGGAGGAGGAGGAGGAGGAGGAGGGGGCAGCTGCGCGGGCGGTCTGCCGCCGGACACGAGCAGCCGGAGCACGCTCGGCCATGGCGGGGAGCCCCTCGAGGCCCCCGGGCCGATCCCCCGAAGCAGGGCCAGCAGCTCGACGGAGGCGCGGGGCCGCAGGGCGGCGGTCCAGCTCGCAGAGCGCAGAGTTCGGAGCGCCTGCTGGGCGCTCGGCGGGCGACATCTCCCGCGAGACTGGCCGGAACAAGGCGCGCACGCGCAGACATGGCCCAGCTCTGTAGAAGGGAGAGAACTGTGCACATGCGTGCACCAATCCTGCCTGGCCAGGCACATCCTGCTGGGGCCAGGGTCAGTGCATCTGCCCCCCTGGCTTAGCTAGGGAACAATACACGCATTGATCCTCGGCTCAGGATGGACCTGGCCAGGATCGGTGCTGTGCATACTTCTGTTCGCCCGATTTCTTGAACACTGGAAAACCTGTCCGCAGAGAAATGTCCAAGGGTCGCCAGAAGGAACTGTACAGTGGAATCGAGCAAGAAGCAGCCAGCAGTGGCGTCAAACTCTGCACTGCGCCGGGGGCCGCGCGCGGCGGAGGTCTTAGTACGCTCTGTAATCAGCCGGACAGGGCGAGGGCCATCACGCTGGAATCGGATACATCGCCGATAGATCGGCGATGGGCCCAGACCGAACCGAACCGACGGCGAAAAATCGAAGTCGACCGAAGTCGGCAGGCCGCAGACAGCCTAGAAAGGCGCGGCGACGCGGCAACGAACCGACCGAACCGAACCGACTGCGAAGCAACCGAACCGACCGAACTGTGAACACCCTTGGGAAGACCTTCGGTGCCCCCGCCCGCGACACAACTCGACGACCGTCTCGCCCGCGGCGCCCAGTGGCGACGCGACGGGCCAGGCGCCATCATCGCGCCGCCCGCATCGAGCGCGTTATCTTAGCGAGGCGATCAAGACTTCGGTGCCTCGAGGGTCGCGTCCAGGGCGAACGAACGAGACTGCCGTCGCCGCAAGGCGACCCTGCAAGGGCGGCTGGGGCGCCAAATGCGCTGGCCTTCGGGAAGACCCGTTTGCTGAGTAGGCGTGAAGCGTCGCATAATAAGAATGAGTATGAAATAGCGCCGCATGCGTTTGACGTACTCATCCTCAGAATGAAGTCGTGTCTCAAATAGTTTGGCCATCTCGTTCGAGCTCAGGAGGCACGCATTAAGTGTGTCCATTTTCTTGCCGAACAATCAGCCCTGTCGCACTCTCTTTGTCCGCACTGGCACGGCCCGTCCGCAAGGTACCATGCGGCGCACGCGAGCGTGCGCCCGTTCGCGCGGCATCGCAGGCGCAGCAAAGCAAGAGGAAATGGTTCTGCCTGGTGCGCCCCCCAGCTTGTACCGCGCGCACATTACGCCCAGTGCTGGTGGAACGCCATATACGACACGTATTGGCGCTCGGGTTTCACTGGGGCGATCCAGAGCATCCGACGCCATTGGAATGCCGGCCACGCAACCGCCCTTGAACGTGCTGATCAGGACCTGCTTCGCCGTCGCACTTCTTCCACCGCGCACGGGAGAGTGAGAGAGAGAACCCGCGCGCCTCGCCATTCGCGCGGCGTCGAACTCGGCACCATGGGAACCCGCAGCCCCAGAACAGTTGGCGCTCGCGGGCGCCACTCCCCGCCCGAAGGGCCCTGCACAAACCGTGCCGAGCCTGCAATGGGCGACGGGTAACCGGAGAAATGCTTGATTGCACCACCACACCCCACGGCGCCTGGAAGGCCGTGTCATTCGAGCGCTCGCAGCCGACCGCTGCGCGCCTGCACCACTGTCGACATCTGCGCAACGAGCAGCTCGCTAAGCCGCCGACGGCTCGAGACCCCCCCCCCCCGCGTCATTCTCTCAGGAAAACTCCACATCAGTAGCAACTACCACAAAATGATCGAGAAAAAGCCCATGGAAGTCGCCACCTGCTTTTTTCGGAAACTCGACCGCGCGTTGCGGGTAGCCGCGCGAAGTCCGAATGCCTGGATTGTCTACATACGACGTTAAGCAGGCGAGACGAGACGAAGCTGCCCGACGCTATGCACTTGCACACGAGATAAATTATTAGAAACATCGACCTTTTGTGAACCAATATTCCGCGCGAGAAACTCCGATGGAGTGATGCTGGCGCATTCTGGGAACTCTGTGGGCTAGCAAAACGTGAAAGACAAACTTCACGAAGGCCAGGGTGGGCGCGAACACTCAAACGCATTCCCCGAAATATGCACGTGGATGTTTTCATGATCACAGTTTTTACGACGAGGATGTCGCGCCTCTGTGAAACGACACCAGCTTCCCGCCGAACTGCACACTTACGCACAAACGCGATCCACCGAGCTCCTCCCCCGACTGGCCCCCCAACAACCGCGCTCCAAATCTTCCGTCAAATCCCAAAGATCCCGGCATCGGTCTCCAATGTCGCCTTCCAATTCCGGGCATGCCTGCGCGCCGCACAGTCGGGCGACGGCCCAGAGAAGGCTGGGGCAGCAGGGGCAACAGGACCCATAAAAGCTGCCTCGGAGCTACGCCGATAGCCTCGCAGCATTGCCTAATACCTAAAAATCCAGTCCACCGTCGTCGACGGGTTACTCACTGTGTCCGACGGCACTGGTCAAGTGAACGCGCTGCGGTGCCTGGGACACTCCTCGCCGCACGACGCACTTCATCAGGTGACGCTCGGATGCCAAGCGTGTTGGGGGGCACAAGGGGTTATACTTTGCACCGTGTCATTTCACAGAGCACTATGCAGAGTGGAGTTAGCACTGACAGAAACGAATATGTCCACCAGTGCCAATCAAACAAGCGCTCCAACCATAGTTACGATGGCGAGACGCTCCTGTCTAGGCTACGTTGTTAGAACCAAGTTTGTTCCAGAAAGCTGTAGCCACTGTGGCACTTGAAGCTGCATTGGGTACGTGCCGTACTTCTGCACATCGGAGACAAACCCAGTCCAGCGTTCTGACTGGTAACGGTAAGTACCGAGCAAACGTGTGAAATGAAGTTGCTAATGAAGCTCAGGCGGGTGGGCCAGTACACAACCAGGCTCCCCAAACACCTGAAACGTGGGCGTATGCTGCAACAACTAACACATAGTTGTCTATTGGACGGGTTCCGTCGATGTGTACATCGCGTTGAACGGTGCACCTGCGCTCCACCCACCGCCGCCTCCCCACAGCAGTATCAAACTGTGTGAGTGTCACTTGGTAGACCAAAAGCACCTCGTCGAATGCAGCAGCTGGCATACCGAGTCGTGCGTTCTGGGCCAGTGGTTCTCCTACTTCGGGGAGCACGGGCGCTGACGGCACATCCGGGTCACCTCCGCGCTGGCCTCTGGCCAGTCACACTCACCCGCATCGCTCGTCTGCTGGGCACTTCTGGCGTGCGCCGCCAGAGCTCGAGCAGCTCCCTGGCTCGCGGCAGCGGTGCCACTCCCAAGCCGACCGCCACATCTCCCGCTGCGCCCGCGCCCCCGGCGGCGGGGCGCAGGGCGGACAGTGGCTCGCGGCAGGAGGACGGAGAAGGACGGAGGACGGGGAGAGGGAGAAGACGGAGGAGGGATGGAGGACTGAGAACGGAGTGAGAGGGGGGGAGCGACCATAAGACCGAGGACGGAGATGGGAGGAGACAGAGAGGGAGGAGGGAGGAGTGAAAGGGATGAGGGACGAGGGAGGAGACAATAGGACTGAGGAAGGAAGGTGACGGGAATGAGAGAGAGAGAGGGCGGGGGCCAGCTAGGTGCGCTCGCACCTCATCTGACATCCGGTCCCTCCTTTCCAGGCCTTCCCATGGCGCTGACTCGTCTCTGTCCCTCTATCCACGTACGCGTGTCATAGCCGACCTGCGACTCCCACAGAAAGACAACTTAGTGTCATGCGCAATCGGAAAAAGGGGAGCTGCGTGCACAGGAGGAGGAGGTGGTGGTGGGTGAGCAGGAGGATGAGCGGGAGGAAAAGGATGAGGACGAACAACAGCAACAGGAACTAAAGCGGACGGATCGGGAGGAAAAGGATGACCAGGGGAAGGCGGAGGAGGGAATTGGAGGGGGGCGGCGATGCTGAAGAAAGACTCAGATTCAGAAAAAGTGGCCCGCGCAGGGGCGAGACGAACAGCAGCAACATGAACTGGAGTGTAAGAAACGGGAGGAACAGGAGGACCAGGGGAAGGCGGAGGAGTGAAACGAGGGGAGGACCACAGTGAATGAAGGGGCCCAGGGACGCACAAATAAATGCACACAAATAACAGGATTCCCCATATTTCCCCATATTTTCTGTGTTTTCGTCTTCCCCCCCACTCCCCATATTGTCCCATCTTTTCTGGGGGAATCAACGACTGATTGTGTCTGTGTGGTTTTCCCCTCCTGAGTGAAGCAGGACTCGGATGCAGAAGATTGGCCGCGCTGGGGCGAGAGCCCCAGTCTGGACGACGGGAGCCAAGCGCCGATCCGACCATGAGGCCCACGCTGGGGCGAGAACATCGCTTTGAAACACCAGATTCCGTCGGCGTGTAGTAAATACGTAACGCAAGTCCGTGCTTGAAATCCGGTGCAAAAAACAGCACGCGGAGGGGGCGGGAGATCTGCTGGGCCACTTCATGGGAGGAGGGAGAGTGCTATTCATACTGTTGTACAAGAGGGGAGGAGACAAAAGGGAGGGAGGCGGAAGGGGGGGAGCGATCTGCAGGAGGTGGGCGAGGGGCGACGAGGGCGCGGACGAGAGTGAGGAGACGCGTGGCCCGGGGGCGCGCTGCTCGCTGCGGCCAGCGCGCGGGGGGGCCCGCCTGTGATTGCCGCGGCAGACTTGTTCAGGCCGAAAGAGAGGACGCGGCCACCTCGCAGCTGCTCCTCTCCGCTCTGCTGGCGGCGCGCACCAGGGAGCGGGACGACGGAGGGGGGCCTTCTTAGGAGGCAGGGGGGGCGGTCTCGAAGCTCCCACCCCCTCTCCGAGAGGGCTCCGCAGAAGCCGCCCGGCCCCTTTCGTCCAAGAAGCCCCCTGCCTTCTCAGAAGGCCACCCCCCTCGGGCAGCCCCTTCTGCGCGCCGCTGGCTTTCTCCTTCCAGCTCCACCCTCCCCGTCCCCCCTCTTCCCCGCTGCTACCACGGCATCCCACCAGGGGCGATCGCCGCTGCGACTTGCCGGGCAGCCGCTTGCGGTATCGGAAAGCCTCCCCCGCGAGACGTCCGCGGGGGACGGCCAGCTGACGCCACGGGCGGCGCTCACACCGCTTGACCGACACCGACACGAGTCCCCCCAAAGCGAGGCTACCCTACACAATGATTTCGTCAAAGACCCCTCGTGAGGTCGTGGGCGTGGGCGCATATGGCAGCACGTCGCGTCCCGTGCGAGCCACACGCTGGCACCGCATTCTGGGCCGCCAGAATGCGAGGAACGCCGACTCTACACAAAACAAGAGCACGTCCCCCCTTTGAGGAGGACGAGATTGTGCAAGACGTGGACGAGGAGGAGCAGAACAGGGGGAGAAGGAGCACCACCTCTGGGCGTAGGTGGTTTGGAGCGACTCCTCGTCAAACCATGTTCTTCCACGTCCGGGAGGGGTTACCCCTCCACCCAAGCCCTCCCCATTGGCAGGTCCGCGGGGGGCCGCGAGGCGTTAGAGCGTCTAAGATGGCATTTAGTGGCTCCAAGCTAGCCTCCGATAGCCCGAGATGGCCGCGAAGACGGGGCAGCACCACCGAAGATTGCTCCCAAGATCAGCCCCAGCATGCCTCCAGGTTCCAAGCTGGCCTCGGACAACCCAAGATGGCCGCGAGTACGGGGCAGCATCACCGAAGATTGCGCTCAAGATTCGCCCCAGCATGATGCCTCGAGGGGACCCCGAAAGACCGCTCGGCCGCTCCAGGACGGCATGCAGGTGACCACCGCGCCTCCCAGGGATGAAAAATACCCCGAGATGCCAGAAAAGTGCAAAAACCTCAGGTGTCTCAGTGCTGGCTGCCCTCTCGTCTTTCCCCAATCAGTGCTTGCACTGAAAGGGGTCCTGGCGAAAGCTGAAAAATTTGGCGAAAGTTCCCAGCCGGTGTTGGTAGCAGGCTGGGTTCCCGGGTTCCCAGTTCCGGGTTCACGGGTTCCCAGTCATTGGTTCCGGGCCGATTTCGGTGGGTTCTGGGTTCCCAGGCTGCCAGGTTCCTGGTCGATCTCAGCGAAAACCATCCACTGATTGGGGCTTTTCTGGTAAAAAATTAACCCTAGATGCCAGAACCATTCCAAAACCTCAGGTGTTTCAATGATGGCTGCCCTCTCGTCTTTTGGCTTCCGATGGGCCTCTAGGGATTCAGGGATGGCTCAAGCATCGCCCGAGAGAGGGGCCTCCAA
>CAUYUJ010003525.1:387500-410000 GCA_963575745.1 Prorocentrum cordatum | reverse complement strand
GACTATTACTACTACTACGACTACTACTACTACTACTACTACTACTACTACGACTACTACTACTACTACTACTACTACTACTACTACTACTACTACCACTACTAACTACAAACTACAAACTACTACTACTACTACTACTACTACTACTACTACTACTACTACCACTACCACTACTACTACTGCTACTACTACTACTTACTACAACAACAACTACTACTACTACTACTACTACTACGACGGCTACTACTACTACTACTACTACTACTACTACTACTACTACTACTACTACTACTACTACTACGCCTACTACTACTACTACTACATGTAGTAATAGTAACAGTAGTTGTCGTTGCAGTAGTATTCAGTCGTACGACTGCTACTACTACTACTACTACTACTACTACTACTGCAGCTGCTGCTGCTGCTGCCACTACAACTACTACGACTACTACCACTACTACTAATACTAATCATAATAATAATACGACTACTACTACGACTACTACTACTACTAATACTACTACTACTACTACTACTACTACTACTACTACTACTACTACTGCTACTACTACTACTACGACTACTACAACTACTACGACTACAACTATTACTAGGACTACGACTACTCCTACGACTACGACTACTACTACGACGACTACTACTACTACTACTACTACTGGTACTACTACTGCTGCTACTACTACGAACTACAAACTACTACTACTACTACTACTACTACTACTACTACTACTACTACTACTACTACGAATACTACTACAACTACTACGACTACAACTATTACTAGGACTACGACTACTACTACGACTACGACTACTACTACGACTACTACTACTACTACTACTACTGCTACTACTACGAACTACAAACTACTACTGCTACTACTACTACTACTACTACTACTACTACTACTACTACTACTACTACTACTACTAGTACTACTAGTACTACTACTACCACTTGTACTAGCTGACTACTACTACCTACCACTACTACGACTACTACCACTACTACTACTACTACTACTACTACTACTACTACTACTACTACTACTACTACTACTACTATACTACTACGACTACTACTACTACTACTACTACTACTACTACTACTAACGACTTACTACTTACTACTACTACTACTACTACTACTAGACTACTACTCCTACTACTACTACTACTACTACGACTACTACTACTACTACCTACTACTACTGCTACTACTACTACTACTACGACTACTACTACTACTACTACTACTACTACTACTACTACTACTACTACTACTACTACTACTACTACGACTACTACTTGTAGTAATAGTAACAGTAGTTGTCGTTGCAGTAGTATTCAGTCGTAGCAATAATAATACTCGCAATAGTACTAGTAGTAATCGCAGCAGTAACGATAGTAGTAATAGTAGTAATGATGAAAATGAAAATTGCGGCAGCAGTTTCAGTAGAAGCAGAACTACTAATAGTAGTTGTAGTGGTAGTAGCAGTGGTAGTCATAGTACGCCTGATCCTCCCTCGGTCCAGGGTTCCGAGGTAACGCTTCCAGGATGCGGAAAGCGTTGTCCTTTATCCGGAATGGAGGAAGGGGCTCTTAACAACTTCACCGGGTTACTCCTTGCCCTCATCATCACCATCATCACCATCATCATCATTCTCAATATTCTGACTGCGATCAGTCCGCATACTTTTACTAGCCGGCCGCTCTGTGGTGGATCAGGGGTGTCTATACAAGATGAAAGGCGTGTGCTTGTAGGCGAGAGGAGAATGAGCTCCCACTCCCATGCTGGAAACCTCCACCTTCTCCTCCACATCCTCCCAGGAAGTCCCGTGACGTCCATGAAGGTCGTTCCTCCTCCGCCTCCTCCTCCACCTCCGCCAACTCTCCTCCTCCTCCTCCTCCTCCTCCTCCTCCTCCTCCTCCCCTTCTCTCCTCTCCTCCACCTCTCCTCCTCCTCCCTCCTCCCCTCGTCCCTCCTCCTCCTCCTCCTCCTCCTCCTCCTCCTCCTCCTCCTCCTCCTCCTCCTCCTCCTCCTCCCCTTCTGCGACTCCCTCCTCCTACGTCTTCCTCCCTACTCATCCTTGTCATCGGCCTCGGGGGCCTCCCTCGGAGGGGATTCGGCGACTCTCGGAGGGTTCGGCGCGCCGCGGCGCGCGCCGGCAGATCCCCAGAAATGTTACTTGGAGGCGCTGTGGGGCCCGACTTTCTCGCGCGCCGGGGAGGCGACTTTGGGAGCGTCTCGAGCAGGAGCCCCGGACTGGGACGCGCCCGGTGCGCCCCAGTGCGCGCCGGCAGATCTCCAGAAATTGTCCCTGGGGGCGCTGTGGAGCCTGAATTTCTCGCGCGCTAGGGGTCGACTTTGGGAGGGTGTCTCGAGCGAGAGCCCCGGACTGGGACACGCCCGGTGCGCCCCGGCGGGCGTCTGAGGGCCTTCTTGGGGAGGCTCAGGGGGCTGGTGCTCTGAATTTGTATGTCCCACGCGAGGGCGTCGGTTTGGAATTCGTCGCCAGATTGCCCCGAAACTGACCAGGAGGGCCTCTGAGGACCTCCTTGGCCTTGGGGAGGCTCGGGGAGTCGGTTCTCTGATGATGCCCCACGCGAGGGCGCTGGTTTGGATTCGTCACCCGATTTCCCGAATTTCCCGAAAATTGAACACTCGCCATCGCTCGGACGTCCATTCCCTACGAATCTGTAGATTTCATGCGCGCTTTTGTCCACAAGATGGCCCAAAAGGCTCTTCGATGGTTCTCGCCGACGAAAAATGCACACGCCCGAGCGATGCCAAGAACAAAGGGGCCTCTGAGGGTCTCAATTAGGAGGCTCGGGTAGCCGGTTGTCTGAGAATGTCCCACGCGAGGGCACCCGCCGGTGTGGAATTCGTCGCAAGATTCCCCAGATTTTCCCAGGAACGGAGCATAAGGAGGCCTCTGAAGGCCTCATTGGAGAGGCTCGGGGGGACAATTTTCTGAGGACGTCCAACGCGAAGGCGTCGGCTTGGAAATCGTCGCCAAATTTATTGGAAACGGAACACGGGGGGCTGTTGGCCCCTTCTTCCAACTGGCGTGCTTTCTCAAGAAGGGCTCCCTCAAATGACTTGCCTGTTCTGATCACTGCCAACAAAAAGGAAAGCAGAAATATGGGTCTCTTTTTGCTGGCAACTGCCTCATCCATCCTCTCGCCTCCTCTCTTCACCCCCCCTTCTCAGGCTGCACCTCCTATTCCTGCTCTCTCGTCCTCCCTTCTCTCACGTCCATCCCGATTCCTTATGAATAACTTCTCCCTGTTGCTCCCCGAGACGCGTCTGTGGGCCGGGCCAGGCACGTCGCTGCAGACTCTTCAGATTCTATGATCTAACAGCTTGAATGTGCAAACAGCTTCACGGATGGAAGGCGGACCGTGTTCGAATTTTGATTATTCCCGTAGCGCCGCGCACATTTGTCTAAAAAGCTTGCAGCAGTTTCAAGAATTGGAGGGTGGCTCGTTCTCAAAATGGAGCTCTGGAATTAGCACCCCGCACATTCGTACTAAAAGTTTGCAGCAGTTTCACGAATTGGCGACGCTTCCTTCTCACAATGTGGCTCTCGCCTCAGCGCCGCGTACACTCGTCTAAGCCATTTGCAAGAATTTTGGGGACTCGAAGGGCTGAACTCCCGGGAACGGTGCTCTGGCACGACTTAGGATTGCCAGGACGCAACAGTCACGTGAACTCGCGGTGCTGAAGTCCCATTACTGGTGTCCTGGCACGAAGTAGGGTTGTTAGGACGCAACAATCACGTTGATTCGCGGCGTTGAAGTCCCGAGAACGGTGTTTTGGCCCAGTCTGGGACTCTCAAATACTGTCGGACATCGCAAAGTATCCCAGTGTTTGGAGTTCTTCGGACAGTTGTGTTTCAACGGGCCGCTTCCTACAATGAATACAAATTCTTGCAGGGACCTATGACGAGAAAGCTTGGAGGGAGGGTATATTGCGAAATCGTTGAAATTTATACTGGTCCTTCTCCTCCTCCTCCTCCTCCTCCTCCTCCTCCTCCTCCTCCTCCTCCTCCTCCTCCTCCCCCCCATCCGCCCTTTTCCTCTTGATCGTCGACTTGCATCCTGCCTCCTGCTCTTTATCATGCCTTCCCCTGCCTCCTCGAACCTCAATCCTCTCCCCTGCCTCCGTTCTTGCGAGGCGGGGATGTATCCATATCCACCGACGTCCTGGTGCCCCAGCGGGCGGTGGATATGGATGTAGTTGGGCACCCAGGGGCCCGAATATGTTCATATCCCCTGCCTGCCGAGTTCCCCGAAAATCGATCCTCCAGGCGATGATCATGTATAAATTCCCGTCTCGGATTCTCCTGCTGCACTACCTCCCACACCTGAGCCTCCCGTACCCTCCCCCATCTCCACTTCCCCCCCTCCTACCCCAATACCAGCCTCCCTGTTTCTGCTCATAGATTCCTCCTCCTCCTCCTCCTCCTCCTCCTCCTCCTCCTCCTCCTCCTCCTCCTACTCCTCATCATCATCATCATCATCATCATCATCATCATCATCATCATCATCATCATCATCATCATCATCATCATCATCATCATCATCATCATCATCAGCATCATCATCATCATCATCATCATCATCTTCAGCATCATCACCATCATCATCATCATCACCATCACCATCATCATCATCATCATCATCATCATCCTCATCATCATCATCATCATCATCATCATCATCCTCATCCTCATCCTCATCCTCATCCTCATCCTCATCCTCATCCTCATCATCAGCATCATCATCATCATCAGCATCAGCATCAGCATCAGCATCATCAGCATCATCATCATCATCAGCATCATCATCATCCTCTCCGTCCCTTCCCCGTCCTCCTCTCCTGCCCATCGAATGCTCTCGCTCACGCTCATGCTTGCCTCATGTAGGGTCCAGGTCCAATGTGCGTCCTACGGCGGAAGTTTGACTGCGAGGGGCTTGGTCGAAGCGAATAGATTGCCCCTCCTCCAACGCTCCCTCCGTACATCCCTGACGCTCACGCCAGCCAGTTGCCTCACCCGACGGCGCGCACCGCCCGACGGGAAAGACGAGGCGCACCAGCAGGAACAGGGAAGGGGGCACGAAGGATACACGGTGAAAGAGCGGGCGCGGAAGAACCTGTGGAAGAAGAGGAAGCGGAAGAGGAAGAAGAGGAAGAAGAAGAAGAAGAAGAAGACGTGAAGGAGGCGGACATGAACAAGGGAACCGAAGAGGAGAAGCGAAAAAAAGGTGGGGCAGTGAGAGGAGACGTGGGAGTGGGCAGAATCGTTGGGGGCAGAGTGACCGACATACTCTGTCACACCGAACATGAGAAGACCGTCAGGACAAAATACCCAAATTGTCGTAGAGCGTGGCCACCCTGGGTGCGTGGAGGAATGGTGCGTGCGGTTTTGTGTGTGGGTGGGGGGTGGGAGGAACTTACGGAAATTGGGTGCACTTAGCGTGGATGCGCCTGGTACGCACTGACTCGCGACTGGGGTGCCACATCGCACTGTGGGGAAAGGTGTGCGCGCGTGGGGAGGGTCGCGTCTTCGCCCGTGTCAGACGTATTGATGCTGCTCCTACCTTGTCAAGTGCGTCCGTTGTCAATCTCGCCCCGCCCACGACCCGCCTGCGACATGCCCGCGGTCCACCCACTGTGGCCCGCCCGCGACACCCCCCGGACCCGCCAACGCTCGGCCCGTGGCAAGCCCGCGGCCCGCCCGTGCCACACCCCCACAGACCGCCCGCGACGGCCCGCCCGCGACTCGCCCGTGGCGGGCCCCGGTGACGAGCCCACGACGTGCCCCACGACCCCCCCACAGCGCGACGGTCGCCCGCTGCCCTGCCCGCGGCCCGCCCGGCCCCGAACGCGACATGCCCACGACACCCCTGCGAACCGCCGGCGGATCCGCCCGCCATCCAAATTGACGGAACAAAGGAGCACTTCCTGCGGCGAGCCTGGAGGTCTTCTCCTCTCGTCAAAGCTGGCCAGGCGCTTGAGAAGAGCCGGGCTGCCGGGCAGCCTGAGGGGCAGCCTGTCACCATCCCCATCGACTGGTGGAAGGAAGGATTAAGTACCGTTTAACCGATCCCCATCCCCAGCGGCGTGGCCTGGGCCCCACTGGCCGATTTACCCCCCCCTAGATGGGGATCTTGGCCGTTCCCTTCGGGTTTCGAGGGGTGTATCCCAAGTGGGGTGGTAATTTGGTGGGGGTCTCGAAGGGGATGAGGATGGGGATGGGGTCGGTTAAACGATACTGAAGCATGGGTGCCCTTCGTTTGGGTGAGACGCACCTTCGGCAAGAGTGCCCACGCGCACGGAGACGCCATCCTCAGACCCCCGCGCCCAGCACGCGACCCAGCTGGCAACCTGGCCAAAACCTGCCTGGCTCATGGGCATCCAGGGAAACACGGTGTCTGCAACGGGCCCACCTCGATTCGTGGAGTCGTCACCCCGCACCTGGCACGTGACACGCATGCAGTCCGACGCTGGGCGCGGCAAACCCCTTTTCGCCCGACGCGCGCGCACCACTCACGCCGATCCGCAGTTGCGCAGGCTCGGGCAAGACGCCCTCTTTTTTGCTCAAGCCTCCACGCTTCTACCAACAAGCCGATCCTGAACGTGGCCCCATTCGGTTCACCGATTTTTCGCAGAAAACGGTTGCACCACCATGGCCACACAGCGAATGCAAGTGCGATGCGGCGAAAGAAGCGAGA
This sequence comes from Prorocentrum cordatum, assembly GCA_963575745.1. Classification (NCBI taxonomy): domain Eukaryota; class Dinophyceae; order Prorocentrales; family Prorocentraceae; genus Prorocentrum; species Prorocentrum cordatum. Next base: position 403,239 of record CAUYUJ010003525.1, on the reverse strand, counting down.
ACAAGTGCAAGCTAACACGTCAGCAGAGAAGAGGCCGATGGTTCGTTTCGCCACCGATTCGTGCGTCCATTGCGACTCGTTTGGCAATCGATCAGCAGAATCGAAACTCTCTCGGATTGGCTGCGCGCCTGCATCACAGCGGCATCGGCTCCCAGGGCTATTTCTTCGGTTCGTAGATATATCATGTCTGGCACCACGGCTCGCATAGAGTTTACAGAGTGGTCTTCTCCCGACGCTGGGCTAGCTCGTTCTCGTCCTCGAGCAGCGAGGCGATTTCTCGACGCCCAACACTCCTCCATAACAACAACGATGAGGAAGAAAGTCCGTAGGCGGCCACGACGGTACCCAGTCCGACGTTTCCTCCTCCGACGACGACGAAGGCAAAGCCTAATGTTACGTACCACGGACTATTGATCGGATGGTCGCAGCGTCCATGCGGCCATGGTAATACACAGAGACAAGCATCGACTCATGCAATGCGGCCTCATTACAACTGACAACAACTGCAAGAACATAGAGTGGCGAAGAGACGGAAACAAAGTGAACCCTCGAGGGCTTCGAGTAACACAAACTGTCAGGAGATAGCGAGCGGAGGTGGATGATCGAACCCATAGCATGACATGCCCGAAAGGAAACGATCCAAAAGAGGGCGGTGAGCGAAATACGTACTGTGCAGTGTGCGGGCGGCGGCTGGTGTAAAGGCAGTAGATGTATGGGTATGGGCGGTGTGGCAGTGCCGCTTAGAAAATATGCCGGTTATAAATGAAGTGGGGCTTGCATTGACAACTGGTAGGTAACAGTGGCTAAACCCGTGGCCTTCACCACCCAAACTGACGAATCCTCCTCCTCCGCCTCCTCCTCCTCCTCCTCCTCCTCCTCTGGCCCACTACTGCTCCTAGATAGAGCATCGCCAGCCTCGGCCGGATCGTCGCGAGCGCTGCTTCGGCGGCGCTGCGCAGCTGAGCTCGGGGCTTGGCAGAGGCGCTCTGCTGGCCCTGGCGAGCGGCAGGCCGTTTCGGCTTGGCTGAAGAGGGGAGGATGGCAGGGGCAACGGTTCACGAGAGGGTGGTGGAGGTACGAGATGGAGCGGGAGAGAGAGAGAGAGAGAAAGAGAGAGAGGCAGATCGTCAACGCACCTCGGGGCCCTCGGAGCCTCCAAATCCAGCATCCTGGCCTCCGAGCCTCGAAGATGCCGAAGATGCCTCCTGAGACGGCTCAAGGAGAGCTCCAACGCGCGGAGAGGCCTCAAGGACACCCTGGGTAATCTCAAGACTGCCCAGAAGGCACCCAAGACGCCCCAAGAAGGCCTCAAGTGATGGGCCTGTTTTCCACCACCACCACCACCACCACCACCACCACAAGTTTGAGGGGGGGTCCTCCTCCTCCTCCTCTCCTCCTCCTCCTCCTCCTCCTCCTCCTCCTCCTCCTCCTCCTCCTCCTCCTCCTCCTCCTCGCTCTCCTTCTCCTTGCCCCCTCCAACTTATGGTGGTGGTGGAAAACAGGCCCATCACCAAGAGAATCAATGCTCCTTGGATCGTGAATGTGTTCGCGTTCTCCTCGTTCCGGACTTCTGCCATGCCTCTCGCTCGGCCCGCGTGCCTCCGAGGGCCCCCCCGTGGCCCGAGGAGGCCCCCGAGAGGGCCCGCGGACGGCCCAAGGGGGCCCCAGGCAGCCCGAGGAGCCCTCCAGCCTGCGAGCTGGAGAGGCCCAGGAGGGGAACTCACACAGGGGGCCCGGGAGCCCTCCCCCCGCGAGAGATGGACCCAAAGACTCCCAGCATGCCCCCGAGGAGCCCCCGGAGGGCCCCGAAGAGACCCAAGGGCCAAGGAGAAGGCTCCCACGACGCTGCACCCGAGGCCTTCCAGAGGCCCCCAAGAAGCCCAGCAGCAGACGCAGAAGAAGAGGGGGACAAATCCGCAACAACGACACGCACGCAACACAACGGGAAGCGGCAAACAAAACGCGCGGAATCGGAAGATGCACGTATCCTTTCCTGGCGGACCTCTTCGCTTCAGGGTACGGCACCCCAGTTGCGCCTTGGGCAGCCGCCGGCTCCCCTCGGCACTGTGAGGCGGATTACTGAGCACTGGGCGCTGAGTGGTTCAGCCTACAACGCCTGTACAGCCTTTGGTTTTTCCTTTGTCGCGCACTGTTTCTGGTTACGGCCGCACAGCCGTTCGGCTTGTGCAGGTCGACAAGGAGTCTGGCGCCGCCCTGGCGACTCACTTCGATGCTTCCGCACATTCATCTCGGCGGCCTGCCCACTTCGGTTCGGGCTGCGGCGCCTAAGTGCGATGGCCCTGTGAATTTAGTTCATGTTGTTCTGTGCACGTGCAACTGCGAATTTGTCTTGCAGGTGCGAGCTTTGTCCGCCGACTCTGGCGGCAATTGTCTTGCAAATTAGCCCCGTACCGTGACCCGGACGCCGCTTCCGCTCCCTGTCCGTTGCCTCGGAGCCGCCGACCAAAAAAGTATCCTTTCCTGGGTTCGGCGGAATGGCCCAAGCCGCTCCAGTCAAAGAAATCATGAATACGGGGGGGAAGGAAGAAAGAGAGGGAGGAAGAGAGAGGAAGAGATAGAGAGAGAGGGAAAGGAAGAGGGACAGGCACAGAGAGGGAGCATCAGGGAGGCGGAAAAAGGTGAGAGAGGTGACAGTGGCAGAGGGAGAAAGAATGGTGGGACATCGGCAGAGCGGGAACGATCCCCAACGGTGCCTGCACCGAGTAGATGGAGACCAGCCCGTTGATGGACGCAGCTGAGATCACCTCTCCGGGAGGACGAGCACGAGGACCAAGACGAGGCAGAGGCAACGAGCAAGGAGCAGGGGAAGGGGGAGGAAGATCAGGGGGGAGGACGGAGGCACTTCCGAATACGACGACAGGGATGCAGTGTCCTCCAGGGAGGAGGGAGCAAAGAAGGACCACGGGAGAGGGAGAAATTTGCGGCATCCCCCGTCGCTCGGCAATCTCCACGGGATATGAACAACCAAGCGAGTGCGGCCTCTTCGCGCCAGCCAAGCCCAGTGAGCGTGGAGGAAATGGCGGGTTCCCTCCTCATTCCCCCTTCCCTCGATCCCCTCGTGTTTCCTCCAATCCTCCCCTCAACTCCAACCGAATTTCCTCCTTTGGTACGAGTGTGCCGCACGACTGTTGATCAGCGGCGCGATGCGCGGCAGAACCGCGGTCAGATGTGTCATCGTTCCGCGGAGGACGATGTACGCCCCTTCGGCGAGGAAAAAGAGGTGTGTTGCACGATCGTCGGCAGTTCTCGGACGACCTGCAAGGTTGCGAGTCATCGGACGGGCGACGTTTCAGCTGAGCACCTCCGAAGCCTCGATCGGGCCGACGAAGACGAGGACGAGAAGGGCGAACGACGAGAGGACGACGAGGAGGGCAACGTCAATGATGGAGGTCTCCCGACTTCTCTGGGGACCTCAGGGACCTCTGGAAGCCGGTCAAATAACCAACAACGCCAACCACGGCTTCGTCATCGCTCCTGGAATCTCAAGCAGTGGCAGGATCGGATCGGACGAAATTGGTCGGCGGCGAGCACAGGGGGGGGAAGCGAGAAGGGGCGGGCCGGGCCTTCTCAGAAGGTCCGGAAAAGTCCCCGGGACTTCTGAGAAGATGTGTCCAAGCCTGCCCCAAGATGTGTCCAAGCCTGCCCTTCCCTGTGTTTTTGTTCGGTTTCGTGCGTGGCTTTTCCGCCAAATGATCAAGGATGCTCCTCGATGGTCCTCGCCGAAGGAAAAATGCACACGTCCGAGCGATGCCAAGTCCTCCCCCGCCGCTGAAACGGGGGGCAACAGAGGGCGGGTTAGAGGCTCAGCTCGCGCAGCCAGCTTTCCCGGCGCCCCCTCGGGCGCCGGAGGCGCCGGCGCGTCTCGGAGCGGCGCTCGGCGGCGGGGCCGAAACCATCTGCGCGCAGCAAGGTTCGTTCCCCCCCTCCCCTTGCCCCGCAACCCCCGCCCCCGCGTCGTCCGAATGGCGGGATCGCGAGGAGGACACGGAGGAGGAAGGACGGCGGCGAGGGGAGCAGGAGGGGGAGGAGGAGGAGGAGGGAGGAGTGTGGGGGGGGGGGGGGGGGCAAATGCCATACCCCGGCACCAGACGAGCCATACCCAAGATGGGCGGGTTCTGTTCTGCCCCGGCAAACTCGGGCAATGCCCCGGCTGGAGCCTTCCCAAAAAAAACAAGAGCGCGCGCCCGATACGCTAAACACCTTCAGACACCAAACCCCAAACAACGAACCCGACACCCCAGACATCAAACAACAAACAACAAACCCCAAGCCCAAAACACAAAACAACAAACCCCAAACCCTGAACCCCAAACACCAAACCCGAAACACCAAACACCAAACCCTAGTCGTATTCCTCTTTCCGCCTCCCTCATTCCTCGTCGTTCTCCCCCCTTGTCCTCGTCGTCACGGGACTGACCGACGGCCCGCAGGCAGGACGGCGTGCCTGGGGGAGGGGGGGGCAGGGGGAGGAGGAGGAGGAGGAGGAGGAGGAGGAGGAGGAGGAGGAGGAGGAGGAGGAGGAGGAGGAGGAGGAAGAGGAGGAGGAGGAGGAGGGGGGAGGGGAGGAGGAGGAGGAGGAGGAGGCGGAGGAAAAGTCTGAGAAGAGCCTTTGGCTCGGGAGGGGCTACGATTCCTGAGCCGGTCCTCGGTTCAGAGTCTGGAGACCCTGTTGTGGCCGAGGTTCGCCGTGGCCGTCAAAGCCCCATTCGCCCTCTATGTCCGTTGGCTTATCGATGCCACCGGATTCCCTGAGCGTTCCTCCGGATTCCAATTCGGCGCACCCTCTGGATTGCCGAGGATCCTCAGGGGTTCCGTAAGAGGCCTGCGGGTTCTTTCGTATTACGTCGGATTCCAGCGGGTTCCTTCGGAATATGTGCGGGTTCTTCGGAGTATTCTAGGGTTCCTCACGGTTTCTGTATCAACCGTATAAGACTCACATGGAAATCGTATACGATCCACATAGGAATCGTATACGGTTCACATAAGAATCGCATACGATTCACACAGGAGCCGCGTACGATTCACATTGCATTCGTATACGAATCGCAAGGGAAACGTATACGATTCACATAAGAATCGTAGACGGACCACATCGGAATCGTATACACGAGTCGGCTCGTACACGATTCGTGTACGATTCACATGGGAATCGCATGCAAGTCGTACAGGAAAAGTATACGATTAACGTCGGACTGGTATACGATTCACATGGGTATGTTGTCGATGCACAGTGTACCCGTATACGGTTCACCAAAAAACCGTACGATATTCATACAATTCACATAGCCCGCGTGTACGTTTCACATAGGAGTCGTCTCCGATTCATATTGCAATCGTACACGATTGACACAGGCTTCGTATACGATGCACAGAGGAGTCGCAGACGAGTGACGTAAGAGCCGTATACGATTCACAGACAAGTCAGATACGTTTCACACAGGAACCGCATGTGATTCACATCGGAATCGTAGACGACTCACATCGGCATATACGGTTCACGGAGGGATCGTATACGATTCACATAGGATTCGTATTCAAGTCACGTAAGAACCGTATACGACTCACATTGGAGCCGTTTAGGGTTCACATGGGAATCGGATACAACCCACATCGGAATCGTGTACGCTGCACATGGGAGTGGGATGCGATTCATCAAAAAATCGGATGCGATCCACACAAAAATCGTGTAGGATACACATTGACTGGTACAAAATTCTCATCGGACACCTGCGCGTTCACACAAGGCTCGTCCACGAGTCACATGGCGTTCGTGCACGTTTCACATAGAAGTCGTCGGCGATGCCGAGTCACATCGGACTCTTATACGATACACATCAGATCCCTCCACGATTCACGTAGGAATCGCAAACGATTTGCATAGGAGTCGTATACGATTCACATTGGACTTGTATACGATTCACATAGGCTTCCTACACATTTTACAGATGGGTATTAAACGATTCACAACATTTATTCAGATATATTCGTGTACGATTCACATAGGAGCCGTCCGCTCAGAGTATCATTGCTGCGGATAGGTTGTCCCCCGTTGGTTTTCCCAGGAAGACATGTGGACTCCTTTAGGGCACACCACTGGCACCCCAGACTTTCTCAAAATGGCTTACAATCGAAATCAATTGCTGAATGTCTTCCAAGACGTACATTCCAGAGGGGGGCCCCGCTGCAAATCGGGGTAGACCCCGTCCAACCAGGGTATAGCCCATCCAACCGGGTAGACCACTGCTGGGGGGGAGGAGCGGGGAGAGGGAGAGGGGAGAGGGAGGGGAGAGGGGAAGGAGGAGGAGTGGGAGGGAGAAGGAGGAGTTGAGGGAGGAGGGGAAGGAGGAGGGGAATGAGGGGAGGAGGAGGAGGAGGAGGAGGAGGAGGAGGAGGAGGAGAGGAGGAGGAGGAGGAGGAGGGGGCGTGACTCTAAGGCCTCTGATCGTGCCCCGATCGGTTCTGCACATGGCACTCGCACTGCAACAGTTGGTTTCATTGTCGCGTGTCTCAAAGCGGTCCCGGCGGGACGCAGCGCTCCTCTGAGCGCCTTCGCCAGCTTTGCCGGCGCACTTTCCAACTTGCGCACTGTCCAACTTGATCCTGGAATGCACGCCCCGGGGCAAGGCCGCTCACGCCGACATTGGCAAGCAGGCATGGACGCGACCACCCTGCCCTCACCGTGGCGCGAACCCTGCCGCTGTCTCGGCTTCGGGGGCTGCGAAAGGAGCACAGAGACGAGCAGGAGAAGGAGCGGAGGCCAGAAGACCGGGGAAGGCAGGAACGGCGTCAGGTCGGTGGCCGAGCCCCCGCTGATGGAGGCCGCCCCCACGAGACCAAAGATGATGGGGTCGGAGGATTGCGCCGACTCGCCAATGCGTCTGCGATGCGCCGCGATCCTCTGGTCGGCTGCACCGGCAGGAGTAAGCTTTGGTGCGTGGGCTGCCCATCGCTGCATGGGATGCGACAACAGCGGCCCGCCTGCTTGGGCTTGCCCCCCCCCCCGCCGCCCCCCCGCAAGCCGCGCGCCAAAGGCCACTCCAGCGAACGGCCGGTCTTGCGCGTAGCGGGCCGACCCCATCACCGCCGATGCATCGGCGACTCGGCGCGGTGTCTGACATTTGCTGGCACCAGGGATCGGTAAGGGACTCCAAGGACCGCCAGGGACTTCCAGCCTCCAGGGAGGTGCTGACGACGATTGCCGCGTCCCGTTACATCGGGGATGTCTTTTCTTGCCGAAGCATTGGGGGCTGCAAGATCGACTGTTGGAAGAAAGGAGGGGGGGCACGATGAGGGGGGAGGAGGCACGGCGGCACTCCGCGCGCCTGAACAGCGATGCGGGCTCTCATCCCCAAGGGCCACGGTGGACGCGAGCTCTTGCCCCACCGCCGCCCCCACCCCACCCCCGAAGAAAGCAGATGTCACATGCCCTGAGCCCGAGGTTGCCCCAGGCACTCGGTGGGGGGGAGGGGCCGCGGAATGGCGAAAGCCGCCGAAGCAACATAGGCCTCCATCGAGAGCCATCCTTCGGAAGGCCCACTGCGCGCTCCACCGGCGGCGGAGCTCTGGCGGCGAGACGGCCCCCGCGGCCCACCACTGGCACGGTCCCGGTAAGGGGCAGGGGAGAATCCGCAGGTCGACAGGCGAGAGGAGCAAAAGATCGGTCGAGCGAGGCAAGTTCGGCAGGCCAAGGAAGAAATGCATAGTCCCCAGCGAGGAAGCTTGGCAGGGCGACCAAATAAAACGCGCCCAGGCGAACGGCGAAGTGTTTCTTGGGTGGGCGAAGAAATGCCTGGACCCTGCTGCAAGATACCTCCAAATGCATGTCGTGGCCGGAAGGCCTCGATGAAGGCCTGATCCAATCGCTGCCGTCGAAAACGCCCAGCTGTAAGCAAAAAAGCCAGTGCCAGACCCCTCGATCTACAACGGAGCTATGGATAAATTGACGGAGACGTTCATCCCGAGCTTGTCCCTTGAGCCCCATTGAGACACCTCAATACAAAACGCCTGCCCCGATTTCGAAAACTATATCCTTGGAGAAAAACTCTCGGCCAACTCGAGTTTTTAGTTTCAGGGCGGGGGCCGGTGATATCGGCAGAGGATTCGCAAGCATGGAGCTGTTTCGCGAAGGTCATGGAAACGCAAGAACGAGACGTTAAAGCGGCAATGCGATGATGACGGCAACGACGCCAAACGGTAGCAATTAAAACGATGACCTGAGTGCAGCTGCACCGACGCAACCCGTTAATGCAAAGCATGTGCGAGCAACCGTTCTAACTCGAGAGCACTGCGACCACAAGATGCATGCACAGTTGCACCAAGTTCCAAGCAAATGAATTGAAGCCTCCAGGAGAACCCGAACGCGACGAAAGCAGGAGCGAAGTATACAACCCGACCGCCAAGGAAACCCAAGGCACCTGCAACCACCAGAAGTCGAGGGCATACGAAAAAAAGTATCAAGAGGGAAACAGAATCAACCCCAAATGCTGACAACCAGATACTGGACAAGGAAACACATGAAACCAGCGAGAATGTAAAAAAAATAACTCTCAAGAGTCTCCCGCTCCTCTTTTGCGAACTTCCGCGCGGGACAGCCGAGCAGCCGCGCACCTACATGTACATTCCAGGAAATCCCACACGCGACAAAAAAGCGGTGTTAAGTACACTCCCCGACACCCAAAGAAATCCAGAACAACTGCGACCACCACAAGTCGAAGGCAGAAGATGAGGCCCCGCCCCAAAACGTTCAGTCAGAAACATCGGAGTCAGCCAAAGCCCACCAGAAATACGATTCACAAAGAAAGCCCCCGAAATGCAACAAACACCGAACCTGATCTTGGAGAAGAGCCGTCCCCGATTCATCCCCAGCCACGAGAAAATGTCCCCGCTCACCCGAAACAAATCATGGTCGCGCCACGCAGGAGTTGTCCGCTCCACCGGAAATAAACCCCCCTTCGACCGAGCAACACTTCTCCGCTCGCGGGACTTCTTCCGGGCTGCCGGCTGGACTTCCTGGTTGGCCTCCTCACCGAGTCCGCGTGGTGGCGTGGTGCCGCCGTTCTTCGGCGCCCCGCCCGAGGCATCCCCTGAGGGGCCTGTTTTCCACCACCACATCCACCACCATAAGCTGGAGGGGGAGAGGGTCTTCCTCCTCCTCCTCCTCCTCCTCCTCCTCCTCCTCCTCCTCCTCCTCCTCCTCCTCCTCTTCGTCCTCCTTCTCCTCCACCTCCATCCCCCCTCCAACTGATGGTGGTGGTGGAAAACAGGCCCATCATCCCCGACCATCAGCTCGGCAAGGGCACCGTGGACAGCCTCGCCCACGGTGGCCCTGCCGGCCCCGGCGGAGCGCGGCCGACCCTTGGCGGCGCAGCCGCCTGCCGCCAGGCTGCTGGAACTCGTGCTCGCCGTGGGCACCGTGCGCCCCTCGACTTTTGCAGCAAGCCGCCGGCACTCCGGACTCGTCGGGGGCGTCTAAGAGGGGGGCGTTTCCAGAGGGGCGCTCGCAAATCATAACCCGAGGCACGCACACGGCCTCAGGGGGGGTGGCAAGAGAGACACACTGAAACAAAGAGAGGGGCCATGACGTTCGAGGAGTTATCATGGCCCTGGCCATGGCATCCACACACCCCGAGTCCTCAGCCCCCTCTTAGCCGCCCCCGAACTCGGGCAGAGGGGAGGAGAGACGGTCACCCCGGGCTTGTGGGGCGACCACTTGACGTCGAAATTCCACTGCTGGGCCGTCATCTCGCCGTGTGGCTCCAAGGTCCCCGAGCCGATGTTCCAAGTGATGATCTTCGGACGCAGGCTGCCACTTGAGCGGCAGGCGAAGGAGCAATGATGATGAGGAGGAGGAGGAGGACGAGGATGAAAACCTTCAAAACCTACCCCCAAGACCTCTCCTGGAACGCTTTAAGACCAGGGTCTCGAAGCGGATCCAGTCGTGCCGACGAGGGCACCCCTGGAGACCAAAAAAGCAAAGAACTACGACGAAGAAGTCACCCCCCGCTTCCTCCTACTGGAGGATAGAAGGATGAGGTACGATGAGCCCAACGAGCATTCAAGCTTTGATTGCGCGGTCGTACTAGGACGCGGCATAAAGCGAAACCAGATTCGAGCCTCGGCGTCTACGGAACGCGCAGCAAGTGTGTGCATACATGCACGCCTGTCTTCAGCAAGTCATCCGACTGCAGATTCGCGATCACCCGTTGCAAGACGTGGCAAGGATGCGAGAACGGGGACACGTCTGAGTGATAGGACAACACCGATGCCCATCAGAGCAGGCAGTACGGCGCACGAGGAGTGCGGAAGCTGGGGAGGAGGCGGAGAAGATGGGGGAGGAGCAAGGAGGACGATGTTTATCCTCCTCCTCCTCCTCCTACTCCTCCTCATCCTCCTTCCCCCCAGCCCCTTCCTCTTCCTCCTCCTCCTCTTCCTTCTTCTCCTCCTCATCCTCCTCTGCTTCTTCCTACCCCTCCCCGTCCGCCTCCTCCTCAACATCCATCTCCGTTCCCTCCCCTCTCGGAGAAGATGGGGGAGGAGCAAGGAGGACGATGTTTATCCTCCTCCTACTACTACTCCTCCTCCTCCTCCTCCTCCTCCTTCCCCCCAGCCCGTTCCTCTTCCTCCTCCTCCTCCTCCTCCTCCTCCTCTTCCTTCTTCTCCTCCTCATCCGCCTCTGTTTCTTCCTACCCCTCCCCGTCCACCTCCTCCTCAACATCCATCTCCTGTCCCTCCCCTCTGTTGTGTTGTCCGTACCCTCGAATCTGCGGGCCGAGGATCTGACTAACCGATGCTGTCCCAGAAGGATAGCAGTCGGGAGCACCATGGCTGACGTGCTGCTGTGCCGTGCTGCTGACCGTGCCCGCGTGCCACAGAATGAGGAAACCTCGTATCGAGAATCAGGACCAAAACGCACTGTTACTCCGTTGCCGCGTTCTCCGCCACGCCATTGACACACTTGAGCGAGAGAAAGAGCTGGAGCAGCCTCGCCAAATGAGAAAAGACAAACTGAGCCTGTCCCTCCTCCTACTGCTCCTTTATCCGTGCAGATGCCCACATGGAGACACCGTTGTGCCGCACGGCATCGCGGTTGTTCGACGTGCCTCAGCTCTGCCGACCAGGCCCGGCAAGCCACGTGGGGAATCACTCCCTGCTCCCACTCTTGCTATACAAGCAGGGTCCTTTTCGGGGCACCGCCAGGGGTCAAGCTGCACATAGCAGGAGCTGGGTGCATGAGAGTCATCAAGCGCGTTCGCATGGTACTCTGAAGCTCTGGTGCTGTTGCAGCTGCGGGTATTCTGCTAGCCACATGCTGAAGAGCCTTGGGCACGAAACTCCGAGGGCTACGGACCCATCCAGAATTGTTCGGGTCCATGGCAGAAGGCTCGGAGTCGGGCTCACCTCGCTCATTGGGGCTCTTGGCTCAGTCGGATTCGCTTCGCGACTGGTCTCACTCACATCCTTCCCCCCTCACCGCCCCCTTCTCCTCCTCCTACTACTACTTCTACTCCTCAGGATCGTGAGCACCCTGCATAATTTTTTCGGCTGGAGGCATCGTCGAATGGCAATGACCCCCACAAGGGGCGTGGTCGCTCTCGAGAGCATCTGCCGTGGAGAATTGGCCCCCCGCTCCTCCCCGCCCCCAACCCCCTACCCGAACACCTGCAGAGACCCCCGAAAAACCTTCGAGGACTCCCCAAAGCATGAAAGAACCTCTGGAGACCGCCCTGAAAACCTCCTGGAGCTTATGGAGGCGGCCCCAAAAACCGCACAGCCTCCCACATCATCCCGCTCCCCACATCCTGTCCTCCCCCTCCTTTCCTCCTCCTTATTCTCCTCCTCCTCCTCCTCCTCCTCCTCCTCCTCCTCCTCGTCGTCGTCGTCGTCGTCGTCATCGTCACCACCATCACCATCATCACGACGGGGGGAAGAGCAACGAGCTCCCTCCTTGTTGTCCTTGCCGCAGGAGACCAGGAGGTTTGGATCCATAATGTTCCAGTCAACGCTGAGGATGCCCTTCGAGTGCCCCGCCGTTTCCTGGCGTCGGGCGCCATGTACTGGGCAGGGAGGGGGTGGCCAGGGCATAACGGGGAAAGAGCGAGGGATGGGGAAAAAACAAAAAGCATGGAGAGTCAGAGCAAAGACAAACATAATACCGTTATACCTATATATGTATGTATATATCTAGAGAGAGAGGAAAAAAATGAAAAGCGATAGCGATAGAGGAAAGAAAGACAGGCAGACAGACAGGCAGGCAGGCACACAGGAAGACAGAGAGGGAGAGCGAAAGCGAGAGGGAGAGCTAGAGACTAGGCCAGAGAGATGGAGAGAAAGAGAATGAGAAAGAGAGCGAGCGAGCGACAGCGAGAGGTCACCGAGAGCCAAGTGGAGCACACGAAGAGCTAATGCGAGCGAGACAACAAGTGGCAACAGGCGTCGATGGTACAGTCGAAGGCCCCTCCAGTGAAACGTGACAACGATAACGGGAGGTGGGCGGAGCTCGGCTGACACCGCGCAAGGCTGGGTGCCACAGCCCTCGCACCCGTGGACGGTCATCATGGCCGGGGCTCTCGGCCAGCGCTGCCACGGCACCGGCAAGCAGCGATTCGACGCGTCGAGACGAGCGCCTGGCCGCTGCGGGTCTACGAGGGCGGGCGGACGACGAGCACGAGGAGAGGGCTCGCACCTCCCCAGGGAGGGCGCAGCGCCCTCGCCCACCGCGGACGGGGCGGGACCGGCGCAGACACCGCGGCAGGAAGCCCCGTCCAGAAATGACTGTGGTGCTGCGCCCGGCCTGCCATCTCAGGGGAAGGCTCGAATCGCATCTCGATGGCGCCACCCTTGTCCACTGGAGAATGAGGCGATGCTTGTTCGGGGCCGAACAGCAGGAGGCCGCCAAGATGAGCAGATCCTAGGCCACATAATTTCGCAAATCGCGCCCTGCGATGCGCGACGAGCGGTTCTCTTCGCGACCTCGCGCCGCCCCCTAGAGAAGGCCCGCTCGGCGGCCCCCGCCGCGACTCGCGAAGCGCGGCTATCTTTGAGCCCGTGAGGGCGACGTAGAGATCGCGCCAAGGATGCAAGAAGGGGCGTCCGCATCAGCAAAAATCAACGAGGTGCAGCACATCCATAGTCCGCGGCGGGACTACGGGCTCGGGTAGGTACTGCAGGTCAAAGGCACTCGAGTTCGTCGTCGTTGTCGTGCGAACAGAAATGCTGGAGCCGCGCCACCAGCGGTAAGGTGCATGCGCAGAGAGGGGGCACCTGTGCATCACCACCATGCCTGGCCGCCCGGAATGGCGAATGTTCCTTCCTGGCCGCGGGCAAGCGCGAACGGAGTCTGTGCAACATCCTCCAGGGTGGCCCAGGCCAGGCATGGCGGTGGTGTATAGGTGTCTTCTGCGGAATGCTTTACACCGAACCCTGGATCGTGGCCAACCAGACCTTCAATCTGGCACGCAATCTGAACAAGGAGGGGAAACGAAGAGGAAGGAGGAGAAGGAGGAAGGGGAGACACGAAAGAGGAGACAGGGGAGGAGGGCGCATCAGTGCGGACCAGGTCTGGTCCAAGCCCCACTGCGTGTCTGGACTGCGCAAGCCTGCCTCGAAGGCGGGGGGCGCCGCAAAGAGAGAAGGGGTTGGGTGCTACCCTCCTCCCTGGCGCGGTCGAATCAAACCCCAACTGGTGGACAGGCCGCTCGAAGGCCCGCCAACACAATCGAAAAACAAGCGCCAGCAGCTACCGCGTTTTGACTTGCGCGCCTCGGTGCCTCAATGAACCGCGGCACCGCCTTGGGGCAGTCCCCGCGGAGGCCCAGTGTGACAGCTGCGGAGCAGATGCTCATTGATTTCGCAGCACGCTCGGGAGAGAGGATGCCACCACTGGTGCGGTGAGCGGTGGGTAACAAGGCACGGCTGGAGGTCTTCCCAGCAGCGAGGCACAAAGGCAAGCGGTAGGGCGGAAGGCTTCGTGGAGGTCATTCCGAGCGGCCTGCACTCGGTGGAACCTGTCTATCAGCGAGCGGTGTAGCCTGTTCCTGGAATTCTTGGATAGTTTGAACTAAATGGTTGGTTCGCTGCTGCAGTGCTGTGATGCTAGCAATGAGGGCCGTTTCGCGTTCCCGCTCTGGCCGTCGCCGTGCATTCCCGAGGTGATGCGTGAGGGATGGCATCCGGTCCGTTCGCCGCGTCGCCGTTCGGCCGAGGTCAAATCCACCTTGGGTTGCGGGCGCCGGGCGGTCCGCTGCTCCCCGTGCCCTGGCGGGAAGGGGGCGCGACCCGGTGGCCCGACAGATTGGATGTAGGGGCCAGATCCTGATAGACATCCGGCGCACGAGCCAAATCATCGGAGAGTCTAGGCTGGCGCAAGGCTGCGCTTTCGTCGTCCGCGTCATGCCCGTGACCAATGTGACCTCCTGGTGAAGTAGCGTTGTTCCCGTCATCGTCTTTCAAGTACGCTCCGAGCCCGAAGGTCGAGGGGCCCATGGACGAATTGCTCGGCTTCGCCCGCGCCAGGTTCGACACGGACGCCCACCCCTTCATCGGCGCGGATGGCTCCTAAGGCGCGAAACCTTTGCAAGGCGCGGCGCGCATCCCCTCGAGATGTAGGTCGGCCGTCTTGGCACCGCGCCGCGGCGTTCTCGGTGGGCGCCGGGCCCTCGGCGCCGCGGTATCCGACGCCGAACTGATTGCCACCTTTTCCCGAGGCGGCGAGCGCGAGCCAGACTTCCGTTGGTTGGATGTCACATGCAGTTGTGAGCCAAGAGAACGGGCAGGTGCGCAGCGCCTCAAGCGCTGAGGCGACTGCAATAGCACACGTTTTACACATGGTTCCGCGGGCCCATTTTACATGGTCTGCTGGGCCGAGAATGACCTGGACAACGTGTTGCTCACAGTTTACCAGTGGACGCCTAGTTAGTACATGGTTACCTGACTGTGTCCTGACGTGGGGTTGGTAGCCTTAGCCGACCGACGGAGGACGAAGATTCTTACTTCTTCCTCAAGGCAATCCATGCCGATTGGTCTCATCCGAGGGGTTATGCTGGCGGCGCATTTGCTGCAGAGGGCAGCTGCCCTCTACTAGCGTGCGAAGCGAAATTCTGCTGGCGTACGATGTGCCGTCCTCCATCCTTGTTTTGATGGGAGCGACAGCGATGGGGACATCCCAAATTGGTGCATCCAGGCTGATGAACGCGGCGGCCCCATTGCCCTGGTGAGCATCGGTTGGGGCCGCGGACCCTGGTGTGTCACGGCCGAAACCCGTCTTGTGCGTCAGGGAGTAGCGTGCCGCTTAGCATAGCTGAGTTGGATTTCGCGTACAGTTTCACCAGTTCGCCCCTGAACTTATGATGGTCGGAGCGATGGTATTGGCAAATGTTCCCGAATTCGGCTCGATGCTTGCGAGCGGATTCGGTGTATGCAGCGATTGCTGTATCGACGCCACTTCTGCTCTGGAGTGCAATACGCACGCTTCCTTTCGACTCAGCCATCACGCAAGGTTGCCTTTAGGCGGACCTTGCCTGCTTGCTTTGGTTGCGGTGGTGAACAGGGCGGAGGGCGTGGGCTTTTAGGGCTATGGCGCGCGCGCGGAACGAACAGGAAGCGACACGAATCTGTCAGAAGCTGGGGCGGCGTGCGTCCAGTCTCGCGATGCGTTCCACGGAAGTGCTGGGCACTTCGAGTCGGTGGATACACCTGTACCCGAAGGTACTCGAGCCGAGAC
>CAUYUJ010003525.1:360000-382500 GCA_963575745.1 Prorocentrum cordatum | reverse complement strand
GCTTTTCCTCCTCCTTCTCCATCCAAACCCGTCCTCCTCCCTCACCCTCCTCCATCCTCCCTCCTACCCCTGCATCCCCTCCGTTCTCCCTGCTAGATGGCGCTTCCGTGACCCCTCCGCATCTCCCATCACCGCTCAGGCCTCCCAGGGGGGGCCAAGAGGCCCTCCAGGCCTCCCAGAGGCACTGAGGCCCCCAAGAGGCCTTCAAAAGGCCGCGAGAAGGCAGGACGGCAGAACGCCACGGCACCAGCACGGCAGACGAGCAGGGCAAACCAGCCAACACCCAGTCTTTACGCGTTCCAGATGTGCATCCCGGAGAAGCGAAGGAAATCTACCAAAGTTCCGATTAAAGTCCATGTCCCCGACGCCGCCACGCACGCCACCGAGGCAGGTGAGGGAAAAAACAAGCCTGTCGACCATCTGCATACGTTCACTCCGGATGCGGCGAGGCGCAACGCGTGGCTGTTGGCGAAAAGCCCTGCACCTACGAACCTGGGGAATCATGATTAGGTACGGATCCTGACCCTCCGCATCTTCTTCGTATTCCGCGTGCATTCCGCTCCGCCTCTGGCTTCACCAAGTCCTTATCCTGCTCCAGCTCGGTGGCATCTGTATCCTTCTTTCTTCTCCGCCTCCTCCATCTCATGCTGCCCGTCCTCTTGCCCCTCCTCCGACTCCTCCTGATGCTCCTCCTGCTCGTTATCTTCCTCGTCCTCCTCCTCCTCCTCCTCCTCCTCCTCCTCCTCCTCCTCCTCCTCCCCCTCCTCCTCCTCCTCCTCCTCCTCCTCCTCCCCCTCCTCCTCCTCCTCAAGCCATCCCGGCTCAGAGCATTTTGCCCTGAGCCAGCCCTCGCCTCCCCGTGGCGCTTGAGGGACACCTGGCGGGGCAGAGGAAGGCGCCTTCGCTTCCCCAGGTTGACTAAGGAGGGCAGATCCACCACCCTCCCCGAGCCATGGCAAAAAAGAAGTCGAGTGGCAGAGCGGCTCCTGCGCCCGAGACCACAGAGCCACCCGAGTCTGGGTGGTCCACATGTCAGCAGTGTGGGCGACAGGAATGGAATCGCATACTTTGGAAGCATCAATGCCGTTGTCCGAAGTGCCAGGCTGTCGTCACGCTGCATCGGCCCAAGACATCCATCAACCAGCTGGCGCTTGCACCCTCCCCTTCCAGCACGAGGTCGGGAATATCGAGCACACCGCTGTCTGCTTATCAGCAGGCGCTGAGTGTCACCACCGACCCCGCGATGAAGGCCATCCTGGAGGCGCACATCGGCCAACTGAAGGAAGTAGAGATCTCGCCCGAAAAGTGCATCACGCCCGAGGAATCCCTCAGGCGGGCCACTGCTGCGGTGCGTGACGCGGCCACCAAGCATGATCAAGCAGTTTCGGCACTTCTTCGGGCACGCGAGGTCCTTGAGAAGGCCACTGAGCGCGAAGCTACAGCGGCTCTCACCCTCGCCAAGGCGGAGAAGTCCAAGCTTCAAGCTGTGCGGGCCCTCGCCGAGTTGAACGGGGTGGTCGGTAAGACGGCCAAGGACAGTCACGGCATCGACGGGAACGACAGCAAGAAGCTCATCTCCATCTCGTGGGACGAAGATTTCTTCAGCACGCTCGACAAGCTCGAGGTCAGCGAGACCGAACGGGCGGATCTCAAGCAGCTGGAGACCGACTTGAAGGGCGATCGTGACCTGGTCGGCACCAAGTCCTCCGAGGTAGAGCGCATGCTCGCGCGCATGGCGAAGATGAAGGAAGACATCATGGTGCGCATGGCCAAGAAGAGGAAGGGCCTCGACGGCGCGGCCACGGGCAGCTCCGACGGCGGCGGCAGCGGCGGCGAGCCTGGCGGAGTCCGTGGAGGCGACGATGGGCGCACCGCGGCGGAGGCCACGCCAGTCCGCGACGACCAGGCCGACGCCGAGCTCGCCGAGGAGGCGCGGCGGCTGAGCGAAGCCAAGCTCGCCGCCGCCCAGGCTGCGCAGGGGGCAGGCCTGAGCGGCAAGTGACCTACAAGACGAGGCCGCTCGAGCACGCAGTCAGCTGGGGCATCGGCTGCATCGAGATCGGCCTCGACGGGGATTGAGCAGCCTTCGAATGGTGAGACGCAGATTTTTGTTGCTAATGTCACTCAGCTCAGCAAGAAATCGTGGGAATTTCTCACCAGTAGTAGGGCTGCCAATTATCATCTTTTAGCTTTAGTAGAGACCCACGTCGGGTCCAGTGATGACGTTTCTCGGTGGAAGTCCGAGGCCTCGAAGGCCAAGTTCAAATGTTTCTTGAACCCCGCCCGCGGCGCGGGAAACAGCACGACCCAGTCGGGTCAGTCCCGCGCCAACGAAGGGGGTGAATGCATCCTCGCCAGGAAGCACTTACCAGTCCATTCACTTGCTCAGACCAACGGGGCTTGGAAGGACCTTACAGTCGACGGTTCCGCCAGCCTCGATGGTTTTTCTGCCGTAGTTTGCCATCAGAAAGGTTTTTCGTTCATCCTAGTTTCTTGTTACGCCTATTCGGGCGAAGGGTACAGGGGCCGAAACATCCCTCGGTTTGCTCGGCTCGGGGCGATGCTGCAGCAGTGTCGATTGCCTTGGGTCGTCATCGGGGACTGGAATCTGCCACCCGAGACTCTACAGCGAGTAGGCTTCGTTGACAAGGTTGAAGGAGTCATCTACAAGTGCCCGCTGCAATACACATGCTCGCTAGGTTCTGGCACTCACATAGACTATGTACTGGCTAGCAGAGCCAGCGTACCGTTCATTTCTCGACTCGAGGCCAGAGTAGATGTTCCTTGGCGCCCGCATTGTGGGCTTGTCTTGGTCATCCGCAGCTCTTGCCAGCAGCTGCTTTGCCGAGAGCTCCGAGTGGCGCCCAAATTACCGCAGGCCCCGAGGCCGAAGCTGCAGCCGCAAGTAGGTTCCAAGTCTAGTATGAAGAAGGCTGCCGACGCTACGAAGCGCTTGGAAGCCCGTGTCGCTACAGACGAATGTTATCAGGAGTTGTACGGTGATTTGAACGAGGACGACCCTCGATCAAGCCACCCGACTCGGCAGTTTTTCGGGGACTCGGACGACGAGGGTGGTTTCCCTGGGGCCCCTCTTTCCCTGGTCTCCCTTGTGGGGCCTTCTTCCCCTGGCGGGGCGCGGGTTTCCACGATGTCCGAGTCCCTAGATTTTGATTTCAACAACGAGCTCGATCAAGAAGCCCACGAGCCACCCCTCGAAGTTGAGACCCCCCCAGTCCCGCCTGCGACTAGTGACGCAGGCTGCAGCTCCCCAGGTAGTCAGTCTCCCTCTCCTTCCCTCCCTCCCCTTCCGACGTTCCACATCCCCGACGAGTCCTGGGAAGCCGCCAAGCGGGACGTGGGTTACATTCCTGTGGGGTCTACTCAAGAAGTCTGGCCAGTCATTCGGGATTCTGGAGCCTTCCACGTGGGTCGTGAACATATTATGAGCGTCAGCGCACTCTATTCGCAGTGGGTGCGCACCGTCGAGCATACCATATGTACGCATCATGGTGAGCAGCAGCTCAGTCTTTCTCGTTCACAAGGCCCAGTTTTTCGGGAGCGAGTGCTTCATATGTTAGATAAGGTTCGTTCGGAGCCGCTACACGGGCAGGTTGCTTGCTGGCGGGGGAGAGTGCATACAGTACTTCAGAATCTTCGTCATCACGTGATTAAAGGGAATGGGGAAGTACAACGCTCTCGTTTGGTTGCAGCATGCCGCGCCCTGGCTTGCGATATCCCAGAGTCAGTTCATCTACCGCTCGCCTCGCTGGATCCTGCCGACGGAGCGTGGTCTCTCTGGCAGTCGAGGCTGATGCACGTGGAGGAGGTCAGTCTCCCGATTTTGCAGACGCTCTGTTCAGTTGCTAAGCGAGTCGCTGGGCGTGCCAGGCGGAGGGACCTTCAAAGCTCACTCAGTGAATTCCGTGAATGGATTTCTTCTCCTGAGGCTTGTGGGGTCCTGCACAAAAACTTGAAGGCCGTCCCTCCCCCTTCCTCTGAGGTCGAGGTCGGGGGGGGGAAATGATTTTTCATCCTCGGGACGCTTTAGATCAGAAGGCCAAGAAGTGGCATCATCTTTGGAGCCCAGGCGACGTCTCACTTGACTCTTTAGGCCAGTTATTTGATCGCATTCGCGCAGCTGCCGAAGACGATCAGCTGCCTTTTCTCTCTTGCGACCGAGTGGAAGCCGCGCTCAAATGTATGAAAGCACGTGCTGGTCAAGGGGTAGATCAGCTTTCCCCTACAGACATGCAGCGGCTTCCACACGGAGGGCTTCTTCAGCTCGTGCAGCTGTTGCAGGCCTGCGAGGCTCGGATTACGTGGCCATGGCAAGTCCTACTGGTCATAGGAAGGCTACTGGGGAAGAAGTCTGGAGGTGACAGGGTGATCGGGCTGATGGCCATGCTCACTAGAGCGTGGTCATCAGCTCGTGGAGAAGATGTCCGCCTCTGGACCTCCTCCTCAGAGCCCGCGTGGGATGCCGCGATCCGAGGCAACTCAGCACTTCGTGAGGCTTTCGTGCGAGCCTTGCAAGATGAAGCATGTATGCGTTTGGGAATCGAGTTCGGCACGGGTTTAATCGATGTCGAGGCTTTTTACGACTCGATGTCTTGGGGAGCTCTTGTTGATACCTCCCTTCGGCTACAGTTTCCTGCTACTGTTCTCGGATTGGAACTTCAGAATTGCGCGGCCCCGCGTACCCTCGCTCAAGACGGGTGTTTCTCGGCCGCTTTCCAGCCTTCGCGGAGCATCGTCCAGGGCATTCGGAGTGGTGTTCGTTTCGGGAGATGCATGGTTTACTTTATCCTGGCTAAAATCACCACGGCGCACGTCGGGGCTTCCATGAGGATTTGGGTCGACGACTTATACCAGAGGGTGATGGGGTCCAGGAAAGTGGTCCGTGCTCAGCTCTTTGGGTGCCTCCGCGACACTTGCGATGAGCTCGGCAAGGCAGGGCTGAAGGCAGCCTCCAAGAGTGTTTTAGTGTGCTCGCAGTCCAGCGATGGGAAGCTGATTGCAGCCAAGCTCAAGAAGTTGGGCTACACAGTCCACAATGTTTTACAAGCTCAGTACCTTGGCGTGGACCTCGGTGCTGGCCGTCCTGCTCGCTCCTCACGGCGCAAGCGTGTTGTCAAAGCTTCTATTATGACTGGTAAGATTCGCAAGTTCGCGAGGGCGTCTCGGAGATATCAGGTCACTGGGCGTCTGGAGCGAGCAGGGGCCCAAGCAGTTGGCTCGTATGGGCATCAAGTCCACGGGTCCTTCGGATCTCACCGCGTTGGTTTTCGGCGTCGCCTCGGAGCTGCTCTAGGCTCCAAGCAGAAAGGACGGTGCCTTACTACACTTTTGGACTTGAAAGCTCCAGGAGCCGACCCGTTCGTGAAGTTTCCCAGGGATACTATGAAGCTCTGGCTCGACACGTGGTTCAGGTTCCCCGATATTCGTCCCATGGTCCGTCAGGCTTGGCCTCAGGTTGTTCGGCGCCTCCAGAACATCGTTCCGTCCCAGTTCGCTAGACAAGTTCGAGGCCCTATGGGAGCTCTTATCGGGTATATGCTCGAGGTTGGCTGGACTCCCTCGTCTCCCTCAGAATGGACTACGCCAGGGGACGAAGGTGCTCACTGGCTTTTTCCCGACAGTGGCCTCACAGGTTTCGGGGACACTTCAGAGGTGCTCGACGAGTTTCAACAATCGTTTCAAGACGCCGCTTGGGCGAAGGCAGCGCAGCACTACTGTGGCGAGGGGTCGCCCCAGGGAGTCGACAACACCAGCTACCGTCGGTTCCTTCGGAGTCTCCAGGGCAGCAAGCACGGGCATCGTCTTTCGGAAACGATGATCAATGTGGCTACTGGGGGGTTCTGGCCTCGGCAAAGGGTAAACGACGAAACTCGACATCGTCTTAGTCCAGTTTGCCCGAGGTGCAAGGAGCAGCCCGAGACACCACTACATCGATTTTGGCTTTGTCGGTGCAACAGTGTGGAGCACAAAGCTTTCAAGCAGTCAGATGATCTAGTTCCTCGCGCAGTCTCTTGTGGCGAGAGCGAAGCATGGTTTTGGTTCCGAGGGCTCATCCCGCGCGCCTGGACGGCCGTACCCCCAGCTAGTACCGAGCCTCAGTGGATCACTGTTGGGGGGAACGAGCCGCCAGAGCTGAACGATACTACATTGGGAGAGGGACGTATTGGGGAACCAGTCATCATCTTTGGAGATGCTTCTGGAGGCCCTGACGCTCGGGAACCATCCTTCAGGCGAGTAGGAGTTGCTGCTGTTTCGTTGGCATCGTACGATCCACCAGTCGTCCGTGCAGGCGTTTTAGGCCCTCTCCCAGGTAGGAAGCAGACTGTACCCCGCGGAGAACTTCAAGGGCTTATGTTGGCTCTCCTGTACTCCAGAGGCCCTTTGATTTATGTTACTGATGCTTCCGGAGTTTGTGATGGTTGGTATAATGGGTTCTATGAGAGACCCGCTGGGGAGAGTATGGGGGCTTGGGATACTATTCGGTCTATTATCCAGAGTACTGAGCGTGACACGTCACTTATCTCCGTCCTCAAAGTAGACTCCCACCTCTCCCCAGCCCAGATTATTCAGAAGAATATTCCGAGGTTTCTGGTCGTGGGCAACACGGTTGCCGACGAACTTGCAGGTGTAGCGGCACAACGATGTCGACTGGACAGCACCCATCGGACCCGCGTCGTGCAGGTCGAAAGAGATGCTTTGCGTGTTCGGTGCAGACTGTTGCGAGTTGCCCTGGAGGTTTTCAGCTCGGATTCACAGGCGCAGCAGCCTCGACAGCGAGGCGAACGACGTGGCGGCGGAGGCGCCCAGGACGGGGACGTCGTGGAGCCGCCCCTGCCGCCTCCTCTCCCTCCTCCTCCCTCTCCTGCCGCCCTGTCCGTTTTCCACTCATCCCACCGTCTTGGGCCTAGTGGTCGTTTCTGTTTGCGCTGTAAGGGGTCTGCCTCGGTCGACACTGCCACAGAGTGGCGATCTACCCCTTGTTTCGATCTCGTTCCTGGGAGCTCCAATGTCTTGCATCTGCCCGCTGGTCAACCCTTGCATCTTTGTGGGGGCTGGGTGGGGTCGTCTCACAAGATGGCTTTTCACAACGACTTGGGGGTGTGGCATTGTACATCGTGTGGCTTCTTTTGTAACGAGCTCCTGTCTCCAGGTTTGAAAGCGTCTTGCACTGGGCCGCTTAACCCCACCAGAAGAGAATATCTCCGAAGG
The DNA here is from genome assembly GCA_963575745.1 of Prorocentrum cordatum. Taxonomy (NCBI): domain Eukaryota; class Dinophyceae; order Prorocentrales; family Prorocentraceae; genus Prorocentrum; species Prorocentrum cordatum. The sequence continues at coordinate 375,273 of CAUYUJ010003525.1, read as the reverse complement.
TTGGCGCGTGGGTTGTGGCCTAAGGCGCTCACCCGAGCTCAACAGGCAGCTCGAGCCTCGGGTGGCTAGTGACTCGGATCACCTCGTGATGGCGTCCACTCCACTCCACTCCACCCCTCCTCCTCCTCCTCCTCCTCCTCCTCCTCCTCCTCCTCCTCCTCCGCCTCATCCTTCTCTTCCTCCCTCGCCCCCCTCCCGATCCACCATCCCCCGTCCCCCTCCACCTCCTGTGCCCCTCCTCATCCTTGTCGTCCTACCCGCTCCTCCGAATCGTGATCATCCTCCTCCTCATCCTCCTACCCCTCCGCCTCATCAGCATCACCATCAGCATCATCAGCAGCATCAGCAGCAGCATCATCATCAGCATCATCAGCATCATCATCATAATAATCAGCATAATAATAATCATCAGCATCATCATCAGCATCATCATCAGCAGCGCCATCATCGGTATCATCGGCATCATCGCCGTCATCAATCAGCGTCAGCATCATCAGCATCATCATCAGTATCGGCATCGTCGGCATAATCGGCACCATCGTCATTATAAGCATCAGCATCATCATCACCATCAGCAGCATCAGCACAAGTATCATCATCATCATAAGCATCAGCATCGGCATCAACATCAGCAGCAGCATAATCATTGTCAGCAGCAGCAGCAGCAGCATCAGCATCATAATCAGCATCAGCATCAGCAACAGCATCATCAGCATCGTCATCATCATGATGGTCATCACCATCATCAACATCACCACCACAACCACCGTCGTCGTCGTCGTCGCCATCATCATCACCCCCATCATCAGCATCATAATACTAATCATCATAAGAATCATCATCCGCAGCACCACGAGCATCATCATCGTCACCACCAGCATCGTCCTCCTCAGCATCATCATCATCAGCATCGTCAGCATCGTCACACTCAGCACCATCATCAGCAGCAGCAGCAGCATCGACATCGGTATCATCAGAATCATCATCAGCAGCAGCATCATCAGAATCACCATCAGCAGCATCATCACCATCATCACAGCATCGGCATCAGCATCAGCACCAGCAGAATCATCAGCATCACCATCATCAGCAGCCTCATCATGGCACAGTCAGAATCGGTATCGGCATCGTCAACGTTATCGTCAGAATCATCATCAGCATCAGCATCACCATCGCCATCACAATCACCATCACCTGCATTCTCAACATCATGCTCATCAGCATCATCATCAGCATCGTCGGCGTCGTCATCACTGTTCGTGTCAGTATCACAATCAGCATCCGATTCAGCATCATCATCATCATCATCATCATCATCATCATCATCATCATCATCATCATCATCATCATCATTAGCATCGTCAACATCATCAGCTTGAGCATCATCACCATCATCACAGCATCGGCATCAGCATCAGCCCCAGCAGAATCATCAGCATCATCAGCATCAGCAGCATCATCATGACACAGTCATAATCGGCATCGGCATCGTCAACGTTATCGTCAGAATCATCATCAGCATCATCGGCACCATCGCCGTCACAATCAACATCACCAACATCCTCAACATCATGATCATCAGCATCATCGCCAGCATCGTCGCCGTCGTCTTTCGTATCAGCATCATCATCAGCATCATAATCAGCATCATCATCAGCATCGTCATCATCAGCATCATCAACATCAGCATCAGCATCATAATCTGCCTCATGTCCATCAGCCTCATCATCATCATCAAACTTAACGTCATCTTCGCATTCATCATCATACGTCTCCTTCGCGTGTTCCCCCCTTTCGCACGTATTCATACTACACCTGGAACTCTCGCCTAGCGTCAGGCGGTTGGTCCTGGAAGGTGAGCACCTCCGCCTTCTTCCTGAGGTCCCACACGACGGTGGCGCCCGTGTTGGAGGACGAGCACAGGATGTGCGGCACGCCCCTGTTCCAAGCGCAGCAGAGGACCTCCGCGGACCGCATCCTCCTTCTCAACCTCCCCCCTATGTTCTTCTACACTTCGTAATCCTGCACAACATCACCATCGCATCGGCATGTCATTATGACCAGCATGAAACCATCACGTTCGTAATCAACCGCGTCCTCACCACCTGGCGATATCAGTATACGTCCCCCCATGCTGACAGATCATCAGCATCAACATCCGCAGCACAAGCAGCATCATCATCAGCAGCAGCAGCATCAGCATCAGCATCATCAACATCAGCAGCATCATGATCATCAGCAACATCGAAATCAGCATCATCAGCATCCGTATCTCATCATCAGCAGCATCGTCATCATCAGCTTAAGCAGACTCATCGGTATCATCACCATCATCGTCGTCATCATCGTCATCGTCATAATCATCAGCAGCAGCAGAAGCAGCAGCCTCAACATCACCACCAGCATAATCATCATCACCACCACCATCATCATCGTCATCAGCACCAACAACATCAGCATCATCAGCATCATCATCGGCAGCATCGGCATCACCGTCGTCAGTAGCATCATCATTAGCAGCAACAGCACGGCCAGCATCGTCATTAGCAGCAACAGCACGGCCATCATCATCATCATCATCATCATCATCATCATCATCATCATCATCATCATCATCATCAGCATCAGCATCAGCATCAGCATCATCATCAGCATAAGCATGAGCATCGGCAGCAACAGCCTCATCAGTGTCAGTATCATCCTCATCATCATCAAGGTCGTCATCCCCATCATGATGATCATCATCATCAGCATCATCATAAGCATCCTGATCATGATCAGACTGATCGTTATCAACATCGACATCGTCATCATGATCCTGATCATCATCATCATCATCATCATCATCATCATCATCATCATCATCATCATCAGTATCATCATCATCATCATCATCATTATCATCATCGACATCATCATCACCAGCAGAAGAAACAGCAGCAACATCGTAATCCTCATCAATCTCGGCATGAGCATCATCAGCAGCAGCAGCAGCAGCATCAGCATCAGCATCAGCCTCAACCTCAGCATCAGCATCATCATCATCAGCATCGTCATCAGCATCAGCAGCAGCAGCATCATCAGCAGCATCATCATCAGCACTATGATCATCGTCATCACTATCATCCGCACCAGACACACACACACATACTCATCGTCATCATGATCCGCATTGACACCACCTCCACCAAAATCATCACCATCATCATCACCATCAGCAGCAGCAGCATCGCCATCATCATCACCACCAGCAACATCATCACCATCATTACCATCATCACCCTCATCACCATCACCATCAACATCGCCATCGTCATCCGCGCCATCAACATCGCCATCATCGTCTTGCCAATCCCTCCACGCCATTATCCTTGTCATGTCGCCTCCTCCGCCTCCTCCTCTCCTTCCCCCTGTAGACGGCCCGTAAAGATTGTGGCTAAAGTCCTGAGAGCCAGAGAGCCGGAGCGACAAGGATCGTCCCCTGAATCCAAAGTTCAAGGCGATCAATTCCAGGGCATACGAGCGAGGCAAACGGGACAAGCGGCGCCGCTAGCATCATAAGCTAAACTTTCGTTTCGTACTGAAGGGCGCCATGCTCGATTGCCATCGCGCTCCTGAGGTTGATAAGGGAAGGGAAAGGAAAGGGGGTGGGAGGGAAGACGAGAGGAGCAGCAGGCGGAAGGTGATGCAAGGGGGGTGAAAAGAGCGACGGAAAGATATGGATACTGGGATTATTGGACTCTGGATTGGCCTCGCGCGTGCGCATCGCAAGCGCATGACGTACAAGCAGAAAAGAAACTAGAACCACGCGCGCGCTTCGCGCACTTAGGTTCTAACAAGCACCCACCCTTGACAAGTCCATAACTGCATGCACTTACGCACATACCCTAATATGAATTAAAGAAACCACCAGGAAACGGACCGAGCATTACCGTCAAAACATACGCCCCGGCATCTTCTTCGCGACGCAACGCAAAATGAGGCGAAATGAGTTGAACGCTATGCAGTGGCAGTGGCATTGTATAAGCACGATCGCGTTAAACTAATGTCACGACGACCCATCGTAACGCAAGGAAACGTAGAACAGATCGAAACTAGTATCAAATCAACTGCACAGAAATGCAATGCAGTGGAAATCCATACAAAGCTGAGTACTGTCAAGAAATACCCTGCGGAACATCAATACGCAATACAAATGCACTGCAAAACTATGCGCGCTGCGATCGAACGCGAGAAATCCAACGACGAACCCGACAACCCAGGAAACGTCGAGTTCGGATAGCATTGAGACGGGGAATCCGACGCCGAAAGAGCCCTGGGAACCTGGGCTGGAGGTCGTAAGTGCCACCGGGCCCCTTGCACAGAGGAAAGGCGAGAGAGAGATGTGGGGAAAACGAGGAGGGAACGAGGAGGGAGAAGCGAGAGGACGGGCCGCACCAGGGATGAGAGAAGAGTCATGCCAGGGGACGGCGGACGGAGAAACAGAGGGAAGGAAAATACGAGGGCGGGATGGACGAGCCAGGAGGAACGAGAGAGGAGGTGGCAGGACAAGCAACAGAAAGGCGCGACAGAGAAGGGAAGGAGCAAGAAGGAGGGACGGAAGACCCATGAGGCCCCCATGGGGCCCTCGTAGACTCGTGGGGCCATATATGACGAACATGTGGAACAGTTTGGGTCTCTGTCTTGTTTGGGCCAGCTGAAAGACCTGTGTTGACTCGCATGTGGCCCGCGGGGTGGCACCCCGGAAACTTCTAGGACCGCTTTGGGGTTTTTCAGGGAAAATAAGGAGTAATTGAAGGGGCCCTGAGGCACACAAATAAATACACACAAATAAAAGGATTCCCCATATTTTCCTACATTTTCTGGGCTTTTGTCTTGCCCCCACTTCCCATATGTTTCCATATTTTCCTGAGAGTCGACGAGTAGTTGTGTCTGTGTTGTTTCCCTCCTGAGTCATATTGTGAGATATCGGAACATTCACTTTCGGGCCATCTGAAGGGCTACTTGGGCCGAGGTTGGAGCCGCTGTATACTGGGAGGAGCATCTGATGCCAAATTGAGGACCCTCGGAGGGCCTCTTGAAACGGTCGCCGCGTGTCCGAAACCCCTTTATAATAAGCTTCAGCCGACAAATTGTGAATCTGAGAGATGCAACCAACAAATCCGTGTGTTTCTAGCAGAAACTGGTCAGCTCGGAGTCCTCTCTAGGCTCTTTTGCGGACAAGGAATATCAGGACACAGCTCCCCCCTTGACCGCGTCTCGCGGCAGCGGGATCGTCCAGAACACCACGGCTTCAACCTTGAGCGGCGCCCAACAGGCACCTCCACTTGACCGCGTCTCGCGGCCAGAGGGGCGCCTCAGAACACCACGGCGTGAACCTTGAGCGCCCCGCGTTTCGCAGCCACGGGGGCGCCTCGGGACTCCACGGCTTCAACCTTGAGCGCATTCCGGGCCCCCCTTGACTGCGTCTCGCGGCCGGGGGGACGCCTTGGGACACCGCGGCTTCAACTTTGCACGCTCCCCGGGTGCCCCCCCCATGACTGCGTCTCGCGGCCGGGGGCGCACCTCGAAACACCACGGCTTCATCCTCGGGCGCCCCCCGGGCACCTCCCATTGACCGCGTCTCGCGGCCGGGGGGGCACCTCGGGACACCCTGGGAGGAGTCGAGGTGTCGCGGGAGACAGGAGGGACCACGAATCGCCCGCCCCATCGCCGGGCGACGGGCCACGAAAATGGCCCGCCGCCGAAAACCACGTTCGTGCCTCGGCCCCCCCCCCTGGGCCAGCGCGACGCTGAGCGCCATCCAGGACAGCAATTCCAACTGGACTGCAGGGTGGCGCGCTGTTCGCGTGCGGCCAAGCGCCCGACAGGATGCGCCGAGCCTGCCTGGGCTGCTCGGGCCACCGTTGCTTCGAACCCTACAACGGACGCGGGCGGCAGCCAGCACGGCACTCGGCACGGCATGCAGCACATTCTACCGCACGGCACCGGGCATGGCACCAGGCAACACTCCCTGTGGGTTCCTGGTGCCCCGCAAAGTCACACTCCCACTGAAGAGAACAAAAGGGGATGTACGTACCCGACGCGATCCGTTATCGCCTGCGCCAAGGTCCGATAACGCCCCCCGCACTTCGCCATGAGAAGGTTGCGGCCACAATTTCGAAGAGGATCCAGTCGTGGCGCCGAGAGGATTCTAGCAACGCGGGATCTGAGGGCATGGCTGCACCAGGCCACGCAGAGGGCCATCCACGGCTGGCTGCGGTGCGTTGCGCGGGGCGCTTCTGGGTCACCGCCGAGACTCGAGGGGCAGAAAACGGCAGGAGCAAACACTTTCGGAGGTCCGCGCAGGCTTCTGGATAGGCGAAGGACCCCCCTGGCGAATTCAGCGCGCCAGGGAGGGGGAGGGGGTCCAGCTATGATCCAAGAAATCGACGCGGACCTCATAACATGTGTTGATGCTTACGCAATATATCCAATCGAAACACAAGAAACCTCCCCTCCCACGTCGCATGGCGCCCACATGCACCCCCAGGCGGCTACCAACCAGGCAAGGAACCCCACCAAACCCAACTCCTTAGGGGCATGCTTGTCAACTTTGACCCCGAACATCATGTGGTGCAAGATATGTGGTGTGAGCTACGTGGTGCGGTCAATGTGGTGAAAAGTACATAGTGCAAGCTGCATGGTGAAAGCTACGCGGTGCAAACCATGCAATGCAAGTTCTGTGGTGTAAGCCATGTGATGCACGATATGGTTTGCAAGCTACGCGGTGCATAATATGTGGTGCAAGCTACGCTGTGTAAGCTATGTGGTGCAAGCAGCGGTGCAAGCCCTTCGCTGTATTGCGTGTGGTGTGAGCTGTGATGTAAGCTGCGTGGTGAAGGATGCGGCAAAGGTTATGTGGTGCAAGGTGGTGCAGATTAGCTATGTGGTGCAATACAGGGCTGAATCTAAACAGTGCTTTTCGTTTTCGTTTTGTTTTTGTGTTTCCCTCGTTCTGTCTTCAATCCACCTCTACTGCAAAACGAAGTCGAAACGAGAACGGTCCACGAAATCGCCACAACACCGTTTAGGGCCAGCCCTGGTGCGATATGCGTGGTGCAGGCTATGCGGCCGCCCAGCGCACGAGGCGCCCACGAGGCGCCCATGGGCGCCCACGGGCGAGCGTCAGGCGAAACGTCGGCACAGCCACACTGTGCACGAGGCGCCCGCAGAGCGCCCACGAGGCCACAGGCGGACACCACGGCCGCCAACTGGGCACTGGGCAGAACTCCGCCAAACCCAACCAATCCCTGAGGGACACACATTGAAGCCTTCTGCTTCGGAAGAAGTAGTTTAAGAGCCCCTAGTGCAAGCAGTGCCTGGGGAGTGCACATGCTTTCGCACACCGATCCTAGCCAGAAGCTTCCTGGGCTCCAGCATCGGTGTATACACCCCCTCAAGGCTTGATGCATCAAGTGTCGTAACATCAGACCCCAGGATGACCTGGGGTTCACTCCTGCTGGCCTTGCACACCAGATCGATCCCTGACGGCTCTAAGGGTCCCAAACTGGCCCTCCAGAGGCGAAATCGAGGAGAAGCATCCGGCGCGATGCTTCTACCCACTACCCAGATCACCCTCACCAAAAACACAAGTCGCATCTGGGTCCGTCAAGTTCCAATGACAATGGCGCGCTCACACACACACACACACACACACACACGTCCCGCCAGGCCGTCGGAGACTCTTCGAAATCGTCTTGGGGGCGATTCGGGGCCCTCCGGAGCCGCCGTGACGGCGGGCTAAGATCGATCAGGGGAATATGGCTGAGTTGTGGGCGAGAGGCCTCATAGACGTAGCTTCCGGTCTCTTTGGAAGTTTTTCGGAGCCCCGTTGGGAGCCTATTGGGGATCTCCTGGAGCCTTTCCCTACCTCCTTGGGTCTCTTGGGTGGTTCTTCGGGCCCCCTTTTGGGTCTCCTGGGGACCTCTAGGGGCATCTCGGGGGCCTGTTGGCGGCCCTGGGGGTCATCTGTGGGCGGAGGGCTCGAAATGGCAGCTCGGTTCCCCCTCTCGGGTCCCTCTTGAGGTCCTCTTGGGCCGTCTCCGGGGCTTCTTGGTCCTTCTTGGGGCCCTGTTGGGCCGTCTGGGGGCCTCTTGGGCAGTCCCAGGGCGATACCACTTGGGTCGTCTTGGACCGTCTTGAAATCAAGAAGGCAAATATGCTAAAAATGTACGCTTTCCCACGGGAATGGGGCGAGTTTTGCTTATCGAGCCCCCTTGGGGGTTCTCTTGGAGCCGTCTTAATTAAATCGTCGTGGACGCCTCTTGGGCCGTTTGAAAAGCATCTTGGCCCGTCGGAGATCCCTGGCAGGCGTCATAGGGATGACTCGGGGCCGCCTTGGGCCGCCGTGACGCATGTCGGAGTCCTCTCGGAGGCGACTGTCGCCCCCCCAATGCAGGCCCAGACCACGGCACAAACATTTGCGGTCGGGGCTCTGGCCCCGGGGCCCCGGGGCCCAGTCCCCCGTTGCATGTATAAAACGGCGGCGGCCAACGACGACGACGACGACGACGACGACGACGACGACGGCAGCGGCGGCGGCGGCGGCGGCGGCGACGGAAGATAACAGCGAACAAGACACGACGACGGAACGCCGGCAGCGACGCAACCCACGATGACGGCGAAGGGCAACGAGGGCGGAAGCAAATACAAGGGAGATCTTCGCACAATTGCGATGCTGACCTGAAGAAACCGTCCAGGACGCACGGCGTCACACTGGAAAGCAAAGCGAACGGAGCACACGAGTTCGGTCTGGAAAGAGCTGGCCCGAAGACGCTTCGAAGTTCACCCCACAGCTGAAGCCGAAGCCAGAGCTGAGGATCATAGAAATGGAAAGGGCACGCCTGCAGGCTCGGCCACCCCCTCCTCCCCACAGAGGGCCTCGGAGCCCGCGTGCTTGTTGTTGGCCGAGGGCTTGTACAGCTCTGGCTGCTGGATGTTGCTGATGTCGAGAATGTTGACCTGGCGGCGCGCGCCACGACACGCCTCGAAACGGGAGGGAGGCAGGGAAGAAGCCGAGGGGAAGGAGGGAGGGAGGGGGCGGGAAGGCGGAGAGAAGGAGGAACAGTTTATTATTCCGAGGCCTCCTAGATGGGGTCCGAGCATATGGGGTCGGAGGATCGCGCCGCATCGCCAACGCATCGCCGATGCATCGGCGATGCATCGGCGACGTCGGTGATGCATCGGCGCCATCGGCGTGGAGAAATTTGCCCCACATCGAGCCGCATCGTCGATGCATCGGCGATGCGGAGTGATCTCTTGACTCCATTTACTTGAACCCCATCCGGGAATCCCAGATCATTCCGCAGCATGAACGAGACCCGAGCGCAAGCCTCGAGATGGGAGAAGGCGTCGCGCATGCCCAATCACGCTCGTGGCACAACGGGCCCCTCTCTCTGGGCCGCTCCCTTTGGGGGGGGACGGGCGGGTCCGCCTCCGAGTCCGCTCCTGCGGTCGCCATCAGGTTCGGCTTGAACGGGTTGAACTCCACGCAGTTCACTGGCGCAGGGGATTCTCACAAGCAGCGAACGTATCCACATCCACGCACTCGCTGTCTGGATTCCGAGGCGCGATCTCGCGGATGCGTGGTCGCAAGGATACGTTCCGCGCGGGGCATCCGCGAAAGAACGCCACGTATACGCGGGGTCGCGGCCCAGGGGCCCGGCCAGCGAGGCCGCGGATACAGATATGCCTTTCGCGCACGGAACTCTGGCCCTCTGTTTCCTGGGCAGCTTGACCACAGGCGGCCGTCTTGGGCCGATGATCGAGGAACAAACAAACATAGTTTCTCTGAGATCTATGTGACGCCTTGGATCGGCGTTGGACCCCTCCCTAGCAAGCAGAGCGCGACAGGTGCGGCGCTGGAAGCACCGCCAAGCGGGCCCCGAGCCAATGCGAGAAATCCGTACGGACCACCGAGAAATTATGATTATGCTGTTTTCTGTTCTTCGAGAGGGAATCTCGACATCCAAGCAGATATCTCATCTTTGGGCGTCGCTACTCTTAGGGATCCTCGCCTCCAGTGTTTCTGCCGCCTCTTCGGCCTCTGACACGCGCTCTCTTGTGCCTGCGCTAGTGCCAAGCGTCGTCATGCCTTGATCGCCTCGCGTCTCTCTTTCCCCACCGTCCAAAACTCTTGGACTCTTGGCCGCACTCGACCTTCCACTTAGTGATTGATCTGTCTCTCTCTCTCTCTCTTTCTCTCTCGCCCCTCTCTCTCTCTCTCTCTCGGTCTCTCTCTCTCTCTCTCGTTCTCTTTCTCTCTTTCTCTTTCATTATCTCTCTCTCTCTCTCTCTCTCTTTCTCTCTCTCTCTCTCTCTCTCTCTCTCTCTCTCTCTCTCTCTATATATATATATTATGTATATTTATATATCCCTCTCCTTAGATGTAGATACATACACATATATATATATATATATATATATATATATATATATAATATTATAAAACACCACGCAACATGTATGTTGGCCCCATGTTGGCCTCCTGGGGGGGGGGGGGGGCAGCGCTAAAAAGAGTTCCCCTCTTCTTTGATCGATCTCCTCCAAAATGGCCCCAAGAAGCGCCCAGGAGGCCCAAGACATCCCAAGATGGCCCCAAGATGGCCCCAAGAAGAGCCCCCAAGAGGCCCCAGGAGGCCCCCAGGGGGGCCCAAGCGGCCCCAAGAGACCCCCCCGAGGCACCCAAGTCGCAAGAGCCCCCCACGACCGCAAGAGACCCCCAAGACGTCCCAAGAGGCCACCAAGAAGCACCCAAGAGATACCCCAAGAGGCTCCGAGCGGCATCCAAGAGACCTTTGGCCCTTTTGTTTGCACTCTCCTCTCCTCCTCCTCCTCCCTCCTCCTCCTCCTCCTCTCTCCTCCTCCTCCTCCTCCTCCTCCTCCTTCCTCCTCCTCTTCCTCACCATATTCATTTCCTTCCCCCCACTCCCTCATCCATCCATCCATCCATCCAGCCCCCTCCTTCTCTACCTCCCTACTTCGCACGGTTCGGCCGTCCCCCTCTTTGCTCCCGCACTTCCCTGATCACCTCAACTCGCCTGGGCATCGTTACTGGATGTGTTGCTGGGGATATTTGTTTAAATCAGCGGCCGCAGGCGAACGCGCCAGCGGCGAGTCCAGTAGAAGCTGGGCACGCAACCGCGAATTAGCCTAAAACGACGGGGCGCAGCCACACCTAAAGCAGCGGACAAAGCCTCACGCAGCACCTCGGCGGCGAACCGGCGAAGGGAAGGGGCCGGCTGTAAACTGAACCAGTACTGCCAGGGTGCAGGAATGCAACGCGTCGGAAGCCGCAGGTAGACGGGGGCCCGTCGACCAGGGACAGCAGCAGACGCGGAATTAGATGCAAGGGCGCAAGCCCCCTGACAACTGCGAAGGTACCAGGGTGGCCGCAGCCAGTGAACCGACTGTCGGATGCCGAATTGGGTTCCCAGAGGGGACGTAAGCGTTGGCAAGCTGCGAAGTACCAGGGTGGCCGGGGCCAGGAGATCCAACCGCAGCAGAATGCACAAGTGCGAGGAGCAGTCAAGCTGCAGCGCGGCCAAGAGCGCGATCCGCGGTCGGCACACCAGGGGCGGCGACAAACGCGGACGGACGGCGCGGGGGCGAACACCGGCACAGCAGCCGAGGTCGCGGCCGCGGCGCAGGGGAGCCACGAAGGTGCCTAGGATGAACCACAGGCGCCAGTAGCCCTCACCCGAGAGGGAGGCGAACCGCGATTTGCGCGGAAAAGGAAGGCCAGGACCGGTGGGGAATGGCACCACCGAGCTGGCGAGGGAACCGGGAGCCCAGCCGCGGGGGGGGCAGAGGGCGCCCGGGGACGCGGGGGAGTGACGCGCCAAGAGCGTTTAACCGCGATTTGCTCGGAAGGAGAACACGGCGATCGGCCGGGAGGGGTGGGCGGCGGGGCCAGCTGTCGAGCCTGCGCCGTGGCAGACAGCGGCCGCATCTGGCCCGTTCCACGCGCCACGATGCAGGGAGGAACCAGGAAAGGCGGCAACCCTGACGCCGTGGCGCAGCCCGTTTCTGGCCAAACGGGCCGGCCTCCCTTGGTGAGGACGCCGGGGCCGAACCTCCGTCCCCCTCTGGCCAGGCGGGCCCCGCCTCTCCTTGAGAGGTCTGCCGGCCACCAGGGTTGCCCGTGGGGGCGCCAGGGCACGGACTGCGGATACCAAGGGTGCCTCGACCGCCTGCGGGAGGGCGGGGAGGGCCAGCCGCACCCTGCCTGCCGGCCAACGGGCCCAATTCCTCTCGGCGGGACCGGGGGCACGGGGTGCCCGCCCCTTTCTGGCCCCACGGCCCTGCCTCCCCAAGAGGGACCTGATGGCCACCAGGGTCGTCCGCAAGGACGTCGGGACTTGGACGTCGGGCGCTTGCAAGAACTGCCGGCCACCACGGGTGTACCCTTGGACGCCAGAACGCGGAGGTCGGATGACAAGGGCGCCTCGTTCGCCCGGGAGGCGAAGGGGAGAGCCAGTCACTCCACTTCCTACGGGCACAACGGGCCCTGTTCCTCTTGTTGAGACAGATGAGGCTGTCGCCCCCCCCCCCTCCAAACCTGACGGGCTCTGCTACCTCCAGTGAGCCCTGATGACCGCCAGGGTTGTCCGCGTGGACGCGTGGGCACGACGTCGGACGCGGAGGGCGCCCCGTGTGCCTGCGAGAGGGAGGCGCGGGGCAGACGCTCCGCCCCCTCATGGCCAACGGGCCCTGCCGGTAACCAGGGCACGGGGAGGGGGAGAGCAGAGGGCCGCAGGAAGGGGGGGAGCGGACGGGGGCAGCCAGGAATCGGCGGCATGCTTTCCTGAGTCGCGCGCGGCTGCTCCTCCTGGGTCACGGCTACTAGCCTCGCCCGAAACAGGGCGGGCAGGGGGCAAGCCTTCCACGTTCGTCGGCGCAGGCTGTCCTCACGCCGCGCCGTCGGTCGGTCGGGGGGGGTGGGCGACAAGACCTGTTGTCGGTGCCTGCGCTGTGGCTGACGGCTGTCTCCTCTGGTCCGTTCCTCGCGCCTCGCTGCGCGGGGGCGCCAGGCGCCCCTCGCCCGCGCCGTCTCGGCGGCTCGGGAAGCGCAGCTACAACTGAACACAATTGACGCCGAGGTTCAGCGCGTCGCTCACGGCCCTCACATCGCAGTTGCGGCTGCGGTAGGAGCGCAGGAAGCTGGCGCAGGTTTGCCGGCCGCTCGCGTCGTCGCGGGTCGAGCGCGCCCCTGCTGCGATGCCTGGCGAACGCGCCACGCGCCTGTGAACATCGCACCCAGGGTGGCTTGGAGCCGATCGTCTCGCCAGGGGTCTCCCCGGGGAGACTCCACTGGATGCAGCTGATCTTGGTTCTATAGAACTGCTGTCCCGCGTCGGGTTCAAATTTTTCGGGCCCTTGGCGCGCGGCGGACCTCGCTTCCCGGGGCGGGGTAGTCGGCGGCAGGTCTTTGGAGCGGCGGCGGCGGCTGCCGCTGCTTCTGCTTCTGCTGCTGCCGCTGCTGCGTCCGTCGCCCGTCGTTCGCCGCACGCCGGGCCCGCCAGCGGCATCGGCGTCGCCAGGGGCCAGGTTTCGACACAGGGGCGGCAGGGAAACTGGGAAGCCGCCAGTCGCCGGGGCCAGGCCGGGCCTCCACCCGTTGCCAGGCGAACGCGCTGGAGGACCGTTGCGGCCTGGTTGTCGCCGTTCTTCGGTGCTCGAGCTCGCGCCGCTGCCAGGGAGGGAAAGGCCCGGGTGCTGAGAGCCGGCCATGGGAGAATGGCAGCGGGTGGTTGCAAATTCGCGCCCGTGCTCCGATTCCTGCGCCGGCGCCGCTTCCGTGCCCCCCCCACGGGCGGCAGCCACGTCCTTCTCGTGGGGCTCATAAGGCTCCTGCTCCCCATGCTGCTCTCGCTTGCTACTCTGCGACAGCCCCGCCTGGTTGGGCCCGCCGCCAGAGTCGCCCATGGTTTCGCGAGGCACGGCGGCTGCCTGGCCGGGAACGCCCGGCCATGCAGGTCGGGACGGGCCGCGCGGTTGGCCTCCAGGCGGGGGCCAGATCGCCTCCGGCGGCTGGGGCAGAGAGGACCGCTGCTCTGTGGCCCGCGGGGGCAAGCCCCTCTCGATGGCGTTCGCCAACGGACCTGTGCCTGCATTCGCTCGCGGGCGCGCCCCCATCTGCAACCGCGAGGCGGCAGCCAGATGCGGGGATGCCGCGGGTCGCTCCGGGCGCAGGCGCGTTGTCAGGCACCGGTCCTTTCGGGGCGTCCGTCGCCATCCCCGACGAGGCCCCGGCTTCGAGAAGGAGTTGCTGGGGCTCGCTATCCGCTCGGGCAGACTCGCTGCCAGGGAAAGGAGGGCGAATGGGCGCGACAGGGCTTCTGTCGACAAGCTGGCGGATGGCATCTATGTCCTGCCTCTGCAAAACTGGCCTGTTGTTCCTAACGGGCCAAGCTTATCTAGAAGAGGTTTGCTGGCTCGGGCGCTGGGATGCAAGGGTGCCTTGTTCGCCAAAGGACACAAGGAGGCAAGGATGCAAGGGTGCTCTTCGTCAGAGTCGCGAAAAACCTCCCCGTTCCCTTCCGGTCTAACGGGCCCCGCTTCTCCTTGTGAGTCCGAAGTCACAACAGCTTCGTTCCCAGCTGGCCTAACGGGCCCTGCCCCGGCTCCTCCCTGTGGGTCCGATGACACAACCGCCGCGTTCCCTTCTGGCCTAACGGGCCCAGCTTCTCTTTGAGAGGTCTGCTGGCCGCCAGGGGAGCCCGCGAGGGCGTCCGGACCCGAACGAGTGGAAGCAAGGGTGCCTTGTTCGCCACAAGACACAGGGATGCAAGGGTGCAAGGGAACGTCTTCCAGACTGTCAGAACCGAGAGAGACGCCCGGGGAGGCAAGGGTGCCTTGTTCGCCAAAGGACACGGGGATGCAAGGGTGCATGGGTACCTCTTCCTGACTGTCAACCCAGTTCCCTTCTGGCCTGGCGGACCCTCCTTCTCCTTGGGATCCGCCCCCGTCTGGCCCAACGGGCCCAGTCTCTTCTTGAAAGGTCTGCTGGCCGCCAGGGGCGCCCGGAAGGGCGTAAGGGCTCGGACGTCGGAGGGCAAGGATGCCTCGGTCGCCCGTGGGAGAGAGGGGAGCACAAGTCGGGGACACGCAGCCAGGGAGAAGGAGGGGGCTCGAGACATCACCACTTCCTTCTGCCCTAACGGGGCCTATTTCAACTTGGAACACCGATAAGACCGAAACCACGTTCCCTTCTGGCCCGCCGAGGTAGGC
>CAUYUJ010003525.1:342500-355000 GCA_963575745.1 Prorocentrum cordatum | reverse complement strand
AATTATTAGTAGGATTAGCATTGGCATTATTAGTCCTCCTCCTCCTATTCCTCCTCCTCGCAACCTCTCTCCTTCCCTCCCTCCCTCCCTCCCTCTCCTCTTCTCAGCCGCTGCCCTGGTCCGACGTGTTTGGGTACTGCTCCAGGTACGCGCGAGGCTGCTGCCATGCGTGCCGGCCGCCTCGACTCGCAACTAGCGCTGCTGTCGGGCGGGCCGTGGGCCAGCCGCGCGCCGCGAGGCCCCTCCGGGCGGTGCTGCAGCCGGCCGAGACCGACGCGTCGTGCTCCCGCGGAAAGGCTCGGCTGTGCGGCCCGAGTCGGCCGCCGGCCTCGCAGGAGCGACGCGGCTGCCCTCGCCCGTTGTGACTGCGCTCGTTCTGGGCCCAAGCACGTTCGTGGATCCGCCGTGTCTGGTTCCCAGGCAATACCATCAGCTGGAGGCCGTGAAGGCCCTCGGCCAGATGATCGTGGCGACAAAGCTCCACGTGTCCGCCGCGGACATCCTGCTGCACGAGCCCGTGGTGCAAGTGATGCGCCGGCCTCCAAGCGCTCAACATGCACAGCTTCCTGTTGGTCCTGCACCCTGGAAACCGCCCAGGCTGGAGGCGGACTGCCGAGTGCCGGATGACCAGCAATTCTGGCGTCGCGCATGGCCGGAGCCATGCGCTCCATAGCCTTCCTCGCCGATGTCTGTGTCCATGCTGCCCCTGCCACGTCACGTGTTCTCCCACCCCAAGCTGCACGTGACGTACGGGCCGCCCGCCGCTTCCAGTGCTGCTGCTGCTGCTGTGGACGCGGCGCCAGATCGTGGCGCGCCTGGTGCTAATCGGGCTCGTCGTGTCCACGCTGGAGCTCTGGATTTTGGTGATGCTGCTGCTGGCGCCCGTGATCTTGCTCTACGCCCTGCTGCACGGCTTCCTGCTGGTGCTCCGCCCCCAGAGGCGCCAAGGCCTGAGGCGATCGGCACGCCTGATGCGGCTACATCGCCTGCGGCTGCGTCTGGACCGCTGCCACCGAGGTGTGCGGAAGTGCACAGGCTGGAGGTGTCTGCGGCCGCTGTTTCCGGCGCTGCTGAGGCCGCGGCCGCGGCGCCGGATCGTGGCGCTCCTGGTGCTGATCAGGCTCGTCGTGTCCACGCTGGAGCTCCCGAGCTTGTCGCTGCTGCTGTTCGCGTACGAGATCGTGCTCCACGGCCTGCGCGATGGCTTCCTGACTCGATTGCAGAAGACGCAGCCCTGGCTGGCCAGGCGCGCTGCCTGGAAGCGATGGAGGTCCTGGCACAGTGGAGCTTCGCAGATGCAGGCCCGTGTGGCGAAGGCTAAGCAGGTCGCGCTGCCCAGCAGGTGAAACTGGGACGGAGCTTGCAATGGAAATGGGTTCGCGAGTGCCGTACTGCAGTCGTGCAGCTCACCACGACGCACAGCAAGTCGGCCGCCAGTAGGGTGAGCGCCGAGATGCTTCATCTGTACGTGCGCTGGTGGGTCCGGCCGGGGACTCTGCCCATGCCCCCACCAACTCCTCCGCCTTCTCCACTTGACGAGGATGCCGTGTTTGCTGAGCATACAAGAACTCAAGTTCGGCATCGTATAATAGGATATCGACTTCCGAGTCGCTCGCACGCCATCTCTTGAGGACTAGTAGTGGTAGAAGTAGTAGTAGTAGTAGTAGTAATAATAATAATAGTAGTAGTAGTAGTAGTAGTACTAGTACTAGTACTAGTAGTAGTAGTAGTAGTAGTAGTAGTAGTAGTAGTAGTAGTAGTAGTACTAGTAGTAGTAGTAGTAGTAGTAGTAGTAGTAGTAGCACCAGCAGTAGTAGTAGTAGTGGTGGTGGTGGTAGTAGTAGTAGTAGTAGTAGTAGTAGTAGTAGTAGTAGTAGGAGTAGTAGTAGTAGTAGTAGCAGTAGTAGTAGTAGTAGTAGTAGTAGTAGTAGTAGTAGTAGTAGTCGTAGTAGTAGTAGTAGTAGTAGTAGTAGTAGTAAGTAGTAGTATAGTAGTGGTAGTAGTAGTAGTAGTAGTAGTAGTAGTAGTAGTAGTAGTAGTAGTAGTAGTAGTAGTAGTAGTAATAGTAGTAGTAGTAGTAGTAGTAGTAGTAGTAGTAATAGTGGTGGTGGTGGTGGTGGTAGTAGTAGGAGTAGTAGTAGTAGAAGAGTAGTAGTAGTAGTAGTAGTAGTAGTCGTTCGTAGTCGTAGTCGTAGTCGTAGTCGTAGCGTAGTCGTTAGTCGTAGTCGTAGAGTAGCAGTAGTAGTAGTAGTAGTAGCAGTAGTAGTAGTAGTAGTAGTAGTAGTAGTAGTATAGTAGTAGGTAGTAGCAACAGTAGTAGCAGTAATAGTAGGTAGTAGTAGTAGTAGTAGTAGTGCTAGTAGAAGTAGTCGTAGTGGATGAAGTAGTAGTAGTAGTAGTAGTAGTAGTAGTAGTAGTAGTAGTAGTAGTAGTAGCAGTAACAGCAGCAGCAGCAGTAGTAGTAGTAGGAGTAGTAGTAGTAGTGGTAGTAGTAGGAGTGGTGGTGGTGGTAGTAGTAGTAGTAGTGGTAATAGTAGTAGTAGTAGTAGTAGTAGTAGTAGTAGTAGTAGTAGTAGTAGTAGTAGTAGTAGTAGTAGTAGTAGTAGTAGTAGTAGTAGTAGTAGTAGTAGTAATTCGCCGACCCAACGGGCCAGGGCGTGCTAAGATCTCGGGTAACTGGTTAACAGTATTAACAGTATTTCTAGTTCGCGCGCGCGGGGCGGCCCCTGGGGGTCCCCCGGCGAAAAGTACCCCGACCGCCGCCCGACCAAGTCTACTCAGAGATGGTTTTCCTTCTGGGTGCGGCCTCTCAGGCTCCCCAGAGCGCGCTCAGAGTGCCCCAAGAGGCCCCCAAGACTGCCCAAGAGGCCCCCGAGACGCCCAAAGAGCGCTCGAAGACGCCGAAGATGACCCCAAGACGGCCCAAAAGGCCCCCAAGACAGCCCAAGAGGCCTCCAAGACGCCCCAAGAGCCTTCCAAGAGGCCTCCGAAGAGAGCCCCAAGAGGCCAAAATCGTTGATTTTCATTGGTTTTTTCGATGTTTTTTGTGTTCTGGCTTTTTCGGCTTCCGGACGCTCCAAGACGGCCCAAGAGGCCCCCAAGACCGCTCCAAGACGGCCCACGAAGCTCCCAAGACGGCGCCGAAACGACCCAAGAGAGCCCTCAAGACGGCCCAAGTGCCGCCCAAGACGGACCAAGAGGCCCCAAGACGGGCCCAAGAGGGACTCAGGAGGGATACCGAGAACTCAAAAATGGAGCCCTCCGTCCCAGAAGGCGCCCAGGAGGTCCCAAAGAGGCCCCAAGAGGCCTCCAAGAGGCCCCAAGATGTCGCCAAGAGGCCCCAGGAGACTCCCAGGAGGCCCAAAAGAAGCCCCAGAAGGCTTCAAACATGTCTCCCAGGCGCCCCCGAACGGCCTCTCAACAGACCCCAAGAGGCCCCCCAAAGAAGCATCTTGACGACGACTCTATTTCGCCCCATCGAGAGACGACCCCCAGGGAACTGCTTCACCATCAAAACTCCCCACGCAACGCGTCCGAACGACACCCGCCCCCAAGAGCGCAACATGGGCAACGAACACACAGACAAAAACCAGCGATGCCATATCACGGGCCGGCGGAATGAGCGAAGCGATTCAATAATAGTAGTAATAGTAGTGGTAATAGTAGTCGTAGTGGTGGTAGTAGTAGTAATAATAGTAGGAGTAGTAGTAGGAATTTTGGCTTGCCATCCTGGCCTCTTCTCGCGCCTACTTGCGCTCGTTGGTCTCGCTGGCGGTACTGGGGTCGCCCCGTGTGCTGCTGTGCCGCCGCTGTGCGCCTAGTCATGTTGGCTTGCCATCCTGGCCTCTTCTCGCGCCTACCTGCGTTCGTTGGCCTCGATGGCGGTACTGGGGTCGCCCCGTGTGCTGCTGTGCCGCCGCTGTCGCTTTACTCTGGGCCGTAGGGACCAGCTGCCCTCGGATAAGCGCCCGCCGCTGCATGCACGTCAGACCCGCCATTTCACCAAGAAGAGGTGCTCGCTACATACTGGAAATGAGGCAGCCACAAGGACGCTCATCCCAAGGCGGTTGAGCCGTGGTGATGTGGTGCACGAGTCCGAGTAGTAGTAGTAATAGTAGTAGTAGTCGTAGTCGTAGTCGTAGTCGTAGTCGTAGTCGTAGTCGTAGTAGTAGTAGTAGTAGTAGTAGTAGTAGTAGTAGTAGTAGTAGTAGTAGTAGTAGTAGTAGTAGTAGTAGTAGTAGTAGTAATAGTAGTAGTAATAGTAGTAGTAGTCGTCGTAGTAGTAGTAGTAGTAGTAGTAGTAGAAGTAGTAGTAGTGGTAGTAGTAATAGTAGTAGTAGTCGTAGTAGTCGTCGTAGGCGGTCAGCAGCTAGTCGTGTGCCGTTATGTGTATGTTCCTGTACGTATGGTGCGTCTCTCGGCACGCCCTGTGATCTCTAGCGAGCAGCGTTCGCCTGCGGCGCCACATGTTGCCTCGCAGAGGAGGGCCCGCGAGAAAGAAAGGCCATAGTGGAGGGCTGGCGAGAGAGGCGATATCGCTGTCACTGTGACTGACCGTGCGTCTGCCGCTTCGCTCCCTTACCACCTCGGTTCATCACCACATAATGTCCCCTCCCTCCCTCCGCCCCTTCTCCCGAGTGCCCTGGACGGGACAGCACGCCAGCCACTTCTTGTCGGGTAGAGGAGGGCCGGCGAGCGAGAGCGGCGATCGCGTCAGGAGTCTTTGTGACTGACCGTGCGTCTGCCGCTCCGCTCCCATGCCGGGCATTTTGCCGAGAGATGAGGTTTGAGGGCTGCGTTCCAGCCTTCCTCTCTAATCCTCGGCTTCATTCATCACCCTCCCTCCCTCCACCCATCCTCCCGAGTGCCCTGGACGGTCACAGCACGTCATGATGTTGCCGTTTTAGCGTTTCTGTCCAGTTGCCCGTTGTGGAGGGTGGGGGGTTCAGTGAGGATTGGGCGGATCTGGGCTGCTTGCCTCGGTTCGACGCGTTCCGTCCGCTCTGTAGCGGGGGTCCCCCATCGTACTGTACTGTGCTTGCTCTCTTGGTGCTCGTGCATAATTTTGTAATGCGCCTGGATATTCTGCTAGCCGTGGCGCCGCTCCGTCTCGACAGGCCTTCAGCTTCCGCGAGTTCGCAATCCAATCCCCTCTTCCACTCTTCCACTACTCCTCATCCTCCTCATCCTCCTCCTCCTGCTACTCCTCCTCCTCCTCCTCCTCCTCCTCCTCCTCCTCCTCCTCCTCCTCCTCCTCCTCCTTTACCTCCTCCTCCTTCTCCTCCTCCTCCACCTCCTCCCAACCCTCCCACCCACCGCACACACAAGCACTCCTGTGCCGCTGTGGATCTTCCCCGAGTACACGAGGCCGGGGTCCGCACCCTGGGCTCGGGGCGGCTGCGCCGGCGCGGGACTGGACGGACGCCCGCGGCTCAAGTGAAAAACGGGCTCGGCTCTACGTCATCATCATCATCATCATCATCATCATCATCATCATCATCATCATCACCACCACCACCACCACCACCACCACCATCATCATCATCATCATCATCATCATCATCATCATCATCATCATCATTATCATCATCATACTCATCAGCATACTCATCATCATCATCATCATCATCATCATCATCATCATCATCATCATCATCATCATCATCATCACAATCACCATCATCATCCTCATCATCACCACAATCATCACCATCACCATCATCACCACCACCACCACAACCACCACAACCACTACAACCACTATCATCATCATCGTCATCATCAGCATCATCATCAGCTTCATCATCACCATCACCATCACCATCACCATCACCATCACCATCATCACTATCAGCATCATTATCATCATCAACAGCATCAACATCAACAGCATTAGCATCAGCATCAGCATCATCATCGTCATCATCATCATCATAATCCTCATCAGCATCAGCATCAGCATCGTCATCAGCATCATCAGCAGCAACACCATCATCATCATGAGCACCAGAATCATCAGCAGAATCAGCATCATCATCAGTATCATCCTCCTCCTCATCACCAAAATCGTCATCATCATCAGCAGCAGCATCGTAGTCGTCGTCGTCGTCATAATCAGCGTCGTCAGCATCATCAACATCATCATCGTCATCATCATAATCATCATCAGCAGCATCATCAACACCATCATAAAAAAACAGCATCATCAGCTTCATCATCATCATCATCATCTGCATCGTCATCATCATCGACGACAGCATCATCATCAGCATGCACATCATCATCTTGATCATCACAATCATCAGCATTGTCACCACCATCATCATCGTCATCATCATTATCAGCATACTCATCAGCATCATCATCATCATCATCATCATCATCATCATCATCATCACCATCATCATCCTCATCATCACCACAATCATCACCATCACCATCATCACCACCACCACCACCACAACCACCACAACCACCACAACCACCATCATCATCATCGTCATCATCAGCATCATCATCATCAGCTTCATAATCACCATCACCATCACCATCACCATCATCACTATCAGCATCATTATCATCATCATCAACAGCATCAACATCAACAGCATTAGCATCAGCATCAGCATCATCATCGTCATCATCATAATCATCATCAGCATCAGCATCAGTATCGTCATCAGCATCATCAGCAGCAACACCATCATCATCATGAGCACCAGAATCATCAGCATAATCAGCATCATCGTCATCATCATCATCAGCAGCATCATCATCATCAGTACCATCCTCCTCATCATCATCATCATCAAAATCGTCATCATCATCAGCAGCAGCATCGTAGTCGTCGTCGTCATCGTCATAATCAGCGTCATGAGCATCATCAACATCATCAGCATCGTCATCATCATAATTATCATCAGCAGCAGCATCATCAACACCATCATAAAAAACAGCATCATCAGCTTCATCATCATCATCAGCATCGTCATCATCATCGACGGCAGGCAGCATCATCATCAGCATGCACATCATCATCGTCCTGATCATTACAATCATCAGCATTACCACTACCATCATCATCGTCATCAGCATCATGAGCAGAAGCATCAGCATCGTAGTCGCCGTCGTCATCATCATCATCAGCATCATCGTCATCAGCATCATAATATTCAGCATCATCATCACCGCCATCATCAGTATCACCACCACCGTCATCATCATTATCATCATAATCATAATCAGCATCATCAGCAGCAGCATCGCCATGACCAGCATCATCATCACCATCATCATCCTCATCACCATCACCGTCATAAGCATCATAAGTATCACCATGATCATCATCATACGCATACGCATCATCAGCAGCAGCAGCAGCCACAGCAGCAGCAGCAGCATCCTGATCCTCAAGTGAAGCCTGGGGCGGATGCCCGCTGGAGACGTCCTGGAATCCTCGCTTGCGGTCGCAATCCACCTGCGCCACCCCCCCTGGTAGGACCCCTGGTGGCTCATTTGCTATCGTTGGTTCGGCCGAGCCGAGAGTAGCTGGCAGGCTGGCAGGATCCGCGTCGGGCTCCGCTGCACGCTTCTACTCGAAAACCCTCAGTTGCATCGGAAAGAGCGACGGTAGCGACAGGATGGGGAGGAGAGCGAGGAGTAGTAGAGGGGAATGCCGCGATGGGGGCAGTATCGAAGATCTGCCTGTGCCCCCACTATTCACTTCCCTCGCGCGCTCTTGTACATCTTGTTGTACTGCTCCTTGAACAGGAACATGAAGACGGTGTGACCGCCGCTGCGCAGGAAGTAGGGCGGGAAGCCCTTCCAGAGCGCGAGGGCCCCTTCTGCCCGCACAACTTTGGCCAGCGCATCCAGCATGCCAGAATACGGCATCTGACCCGTGGCGGGGTCTGGCTTCATGTTCTGAATGCGCGTCTTGGTGATGTCGAGCGGCAGGCTGGCCGTGCAGTAGATCAGGCCGCTGGCGAACGCCGAGCTCACGAAGGTCGGGAGGCCGTCGCCCAGCACCGGCGTGAGCATCTCCTTGGCCTGGTCGTAGCTCGCGAGCTGCGTCATGCTGACCACCGCCCCGCGGCCGACTGTGGGCCCCACGCCGCGCCACAGGGCGGCGACGCCCTCCTCCGCGGAGATGCGCCGCACGGCGTCGAGCAGCCCCCTGTAGTTGCGCCGCTCCTCCGCGGGGAGGCGGCCGTCGGCCTGAGCTCGAACGAGGCCGACCTCCACGGGGCAGCACATGGTGGCAGCGATGCCGCCCGCGGCCACGCCTGCTGCCGCCTTGCCGGCGGCCGACACCCTGCCGTCGCCCCCGGCGAAGACGGGGAGCATCACGTCGTAGAGCCCCATCCTGGACGTGGTGTAGGTGCCCTGCCGCCACAGCGCGAAGTTCAGACCCGCGTAGAGCCCTGCGACACCTTCGCCGCCGACGATGCCCCTGCAGGTGGAGGCGAGCGTGGCGCCCGCCTCTTGGCTGATCTGCATCCGCACCTTGGCTACGTCAAAGGGGTGCACGAACATCCATCCTGAGGCCCCCGACAAGCCAGCGATTCCGAACTTCGCGGCGCTGTCCAGCGCGTCTGGCATGGGGCCCTGCGAGTGACGCGCCGCCGCCGACCCCCCCCTCGCGAACGGGGCAGAGGTGAGGTGGGGCTCGCGGTGCCGAAAAAAGAGCCTTGAGCCTCAACGGCTACGGAGGACCCTGGGGTTCCTTGGGGAGGCCACTGGGAAGCGCCGAAAGCCACTGGATGCTCCCTGAGGCTCTCCGGACCTGCAACATACAGCTTGTGTTGCGGGTGTATGTTCGACCCACGGATGCTTGTGTTCGGGGGGGGGCCCTCTGCCAGGACGGCGCGCCGTCAGGGAATGCCACTAGCGCTTGCAAGAAGCGCTTCTGCACCTCACTCGTACTCAGAAGCCTGAGCAGAACCTATCATAGCATAAACATGTTATTGCCATCAGTTTGTGCCAGAAGGGCGCGCTGCCAATTCACACTGCAGCACGGTACAGAAAGCATCGCATCAGAGATACATCGCTCGCTGCGCGATCCCTCTGACGACTCTCTGACTGCCTCTGGAGGCTCCCTTGAGGGCCGCCGCCTCACCGCGGGGTTGTGGCCCAACGCCCGTGGAGGTCCCTGGAGGTCCCCTCGGGCCCCCTTTGCCTGGATACCGCAAGCGTCGGATGTTGCCGGAAGTGGTCCTGGCCCAACGGTACCCCCAGCTGTTCGCAGAATCTTGGAACCCCTGGGGCCCTGGGCCCCGTGAGGGGTGTTTCGAGGGCCATCTGTGTCGATGCGGGAATCATGGAGACGCCTTGGGCGAGGAACACAACTGGCAACGCCCGATAGTTGCTACTACTCGGACCCTGCAATCTGCTGGAGGCGAGGCCCTCAAGGCAAGTGGCTTATGGATCAAAGCAACCCCCTTGCGCTACCAAAGATTGCGGTCGCGAGCAAGCTTGCGAAACCACCCTGCGCCGCTACTGAACAGGCCCCCTGGAAACACATGGAAGCTTCACGACGCCTCATGGGGAGCCCCCTGGAGGCCCCGACAAGCCCCCTGAAAGTACGAGAAGCCCCGTGACGGGCGCCCGTGGAGGTTCCTGGAGGGCTCGCGGAAGCCCTGGAGGCTGCTACAAGCCCTCCGAGGGCCCATGGAGCTTCTGGCGTTACGCCGAAAGGCCGACCTGGATTGCGCGGGCGAAGGCAGTCGTGCATTGCGACTGGCCATCAACCTGGCCCTCTCGAGTCCGTTTGTTCTTTCTCATCCTCCTGAAGCTCCTCCTCCTCCTCCTCCTCCTCCTCCTCCTCCTCCTCCTCCTCGTTCTCCTCTTCCTCCTCTTCCTCCTCCTCCTCCTCCTCCTCCTCCTCCTCCTCCTCTTCCTCCTCCTCCTCCTCCTCCTCCTCCTCCTCCTCCCTCCACCTCCTCCTCTTCCTCTCCTCCTCCTACTCCTCCTTCCTCCTCCTCCTCCTCCCTCCTCCTCCTCCTCCCTCCTCCCCTCCTCCTCCTCCTCCTCCTCCTCCTCCTCCTCTCCTCCCCTCCTCCTCTTCCTCCCCTCCTCCTCCTCCTCCCTCCTCCTCCTCCTCCTCTCCTCCCTCCTCCTCCTCTCCCTCCTCTCCTCCTCCTCCTCCCTCCTCCCTCCTCCTCCTCCTCCGCCTTTTCATCCTCCTCCTCTCCTCCTCCTCCTCCTTCCTCCTCCTCCGCCTCCTCCTCCTCCTCCTCCTCCTCCTCCTCCTCCTCCTCCTCCTCCCTCCTCCTCAGCCTCTCCTCCTCCTCCTCCTCCTCCTCCACCTCCTCCTTCCTCCTCCTCCTACTACTCCTACTCCTCCTCCTACTCCTACTCCTCCTCCACCTCCTCGTGTTCCTCCTCCTCCTCCTCGCCTGCTCCTGCGCCTGCTCCTGCGCCTGCTCCTGCTCCTGCTCCTGCTCCTGCTCCTGCCCCTGCCCCTGTCGCCGTCATCATTGTCACCAACATCGACATCGTCAACAATAGCAACATCATCGTCACATTCATCATCGTCATGAGCGTACTCAGCATCATTCTCAGCAACAACAACAACAACAACAACAACAACAACAACAACAACAACAACAACAACAACAACAACAACAACAACAACAACAACAACAACAACAACAACAACAACAACAACAACAACAGCAGCAGCAGCAGCAGCAGCAGCAGCAGCAACCACAACAACCACAACAACAACAACAACAACAACAACAACAACAACAACAACAACAACAACAACAACAACATCAGCAGCAGCAGCAGCAGCAGCAGCAGCACCCCCACCACCAACACCATCGTCCTCGTCCTCATCATCCGTCGGTTCCTCTTCTCCCCATCTCATCTCCTCCCTGATCCCTCCTCACTCCTTCGCCTCCTTCTCTTCCTTATCGCCCTGGGCCTGTCGCCCGTCGCCTGTCGTTTCCCCCCCCTCCCTCGCCGCATGCGTGTGCACCTACCTGCTGCAAACGGCGCTGGAGGCCAAGGCCTGGGATGGACGCCCGGGTGGGAAGAAGGCCAACAAGTGACCACGTGGCCGAGGGCAGACCCCTTCCCCACCTTGATGTGGACCACCAGCTCGAGGCTTGCCTCTCGCTGAGGGAACGTCGATCTGCGATCCTACTCCTCCTCCTCCTCCTCCACCTCCTCCTCCTCCTCCTCCTCCTCATCCTCCTCGTACGCCTCCTCGTACGCCTCCTAGTCCTCCTCGGAGCCCCGTCCTTAGACTTGAGGATCGCGTAGGGATTCCACAAGGACACCACGCCCTCTTGCAGCCCGCCAGCAAGGACGCCGTTGGGAAAGCCCTCGGGGGGAGAGGAGAAGAGAGGAAGGAGAAGAGAGGAGGGTGAAGAGAGGAGAAGGTAGAAGAAAAGAGGCGGAGGAGGAGAGAGGAGGAAGGAGAGGGGAAGAGGCGAAGGAGAGGGAGAGGGGGGGAGGAGGGCGGCGAGAGGAAGGAGGAGCGGGGGGGCGGGCACACATGTTCAAAGGATACATAACGCTCCGATCGCAAAAGCATTGGATGACCGAACACTGTAGAGAGAGGAGAGTAGCATCCATATGAGTGATCGCAGAGAGGAGAGAGGATGGGGGGGAGGGCACGCGGATGGCAGGAGTCCTGCAGCGTGCCGGCGGTGCCAACCCGGGGCAAGCACAGTGACGAGAAGGCCACTGGCTCGGGGAGCGGCCCCGGGAAGCTGCCCGAGGGGCGCCTGCGACGGGGCGCTCCGCCAGCTGGCCCACGGCAGCCCGCCGCACGGCCGCCCGGCCCGGCACCGACGCCGCGGGGCTGCGCAGACGACGCGCTGCGGCGCGAGCGGCCCTCGCGGCCGCCGGCGCTGGCGGCGTCGCCGGCGGACGGCACCGTGGCGCTCGCGCGGCTGCGCGCGGCTCCTGCGCGCAACACGCGCGGCGCCTGCGCCCAGCGCCGATGCGGCCCCGCCGCCGCGTGGCGCACGGCCCAGCCGCCGCGTGGCGCCGCCTGCGGCGCCCAGGCGGCGGCGCGAGGGCCTCGCGGCTGGCGCGCCCCTGGAGGGGCAGGGCGTCGCCCTGCGCTCGGCTGGGCGCGCGGCGGGGGCCCCAGGCGCTGCGCCGCGAGGAGCACGGGCGAAGCGCGCGGTGCCGGGCCCGCGCGGCCTGGTGGCGGAGGAGGCCTGCGTCTGCGGATCCTCTCCGCGTCTTCGCCGACGGCTCGTGGGGAGGGGCTCGGCGACGGCGGTGTCGCTGAGGAGGCGGACGAGACTCGGGCCCGGACTCGGATTCGGACTCGCTCTGCATATATCCAAAGGGCTGACCCCAGTGAAGGGGAGAGCGGTGCGCTGCCGGAGCGCGGGCGGGCCCGCCCTGGGCAGCGACGGTACGGAAGAAGAGAGAGATGGCTCCGCGCAGCGGTCGGAGGTCTGCTCCGCATCACCGGCAACGGGCTCGAACGTGCTTGGTCAGAGCCCGTCGGTCGCCTGAGCTTTGCGGTCGGG